>OY720430.1:79420926-79859517 GCA_963082735.1 Pocota personata
TTTAATGGAAGCAAAATTCGAATGGATATTATACCAATTTAGGTATTAGACTGTTTTTATGACTTAAAAAAGACCTTTGTAAGTGGTCCAATTAAAACGGGACCTCTATAATCGGACCACCTGCTAATCGGACCACATATCTTGGTTTCCATGGGAGGTTCAAATCGGTGGAGAAAATCGGCACATTTGCCTGTATTCTTTCTGGGGCGCAGTATTCCGCAACAAAGTAGATCGGGGCCAGAGATGTAGTACGTAGCGAGGTAGTACGTGCACCCCACGAGCCCAGGGGAAGCCCCTTGTTTAGCATTTTTGGTTTGCTATGACTTCCATTCATAAAGACTTGTAGTGTCCGAATAATCAGACAATTATTTATGAGCCGTGCTATTTTTAGACATGGTACTGCTGTCAATAGTTTGTATATAAGTTCTTCTCTCCAGACAGTATCATAAGCGGTAGTGAGGTGAATAAACACCACAGATGTCTTAACACCTTTTTCATAACCAGCCTCAATGTTTGTTTTGAGAGAAAGCAATTGATCTTCACAGCTACGCCCAGGCCGGAAGCCAGTTTGTTCAATTGGGAGAGCATTTTCAATGATCGGGTTAATACGATTTGCTATTAATCTCTCGAGTAGCTTATAGTAAACACATAGAAATGCTATTGGACGACAGCTTTCAGCTCGGTTATTTGGTTTTACATGTTTTAGATTACAATAATTTCACTCTTCTTAAAGGACTGTGAAAGATTTCCTGTAGCTAAGATTTCGCTATAGTAATTAGCTAGCCATCTTCATGTGTTTAAGCCAGGCTGTATGATGAATTGTGGGTAGATTATATCAAATCCTGCTGCTTTCCTTGTTAATCTCTTCGGTTATGAAGCTGTCAGATAATGACAGGGGCGTGTTTCGTTTCAATTCTCTCAGAGAATGTTTAATAACTTTTGTGTGCGGCTTATCGATTGGACCTCAAAAGTATCCACAATGCGGTTCGCTATTATATTTGGGTTAATAGGCGATGGATCGGTCGATTGTATGCTACTACTTCCAATCTTCCGAAGCATACTTCAGGCGCTGCGTCTAGAGTGGGTGTAGTTCATACTTTCGACTGTTGACATACATTTTTGCTTACGGTTCTCGTCCAAGGATCTGAGCAGCTTATCAGCGGTTTTGGGGTTACCGGCCATTTCAAATTCCTTATAGAGTTGTTCACTTTCTTCAGACCATCCTGGAATGTACGAGTATTCTTTACGATACTCACGAGGAATGTTTTTTTTTTTTTCGGTATTTAATATGATTTCAACAAAATCTTTCATAATACTTCACTATCGGTGGTACGAAACTATGCTGAAATTGTCCAGTCAGCCTTGTGGAAGTTCCAACGTGGCTTTGGTAGAGACCTAATAACACAGACTTGGATCCCTAAACCGATGATAAGATGACGTTTCTGGTAGTTGGGAGTGTACGATTTTCATTGGCACAGGAGACGAAACATAACTCCGGACTGTAATCTCGTTTTATACAGTGTGTTGGGGAAACATAAAGTAAAATTGTCAAATGTAAATCTTAGCGTAACAAATGTTATTTTTCTACTTCTCTTAACTACACTTAGAATTACTCTTTTGTTTGAAATCCATCTAAACATTGTTATGCCAAAAATGTAATCTTTTGTAAGTCATACAGACAATAACCATTGAACTGCGCAGTCGAGCTGTGCATAAAAATAAATTCATTGGCGACGGGTGTTTTTTTTCTTCTTCTTACCTCGTTACGGTAAATTCTCATCAAAATGGTCCTTCTCGCTCTTAAACTGATTGGTTTTAATCTAATTTGGTGGCGAAATAAATACTTAAATTGAATAAAGAGTTTGCAAATAGTAATTGTTGAAAGTTCTTGTGGGGCGGAGGATTCATCGAAGCATTGGTCAGAGATAGGAATTCTTCAGTGCAGAGCATTTGCGGTGGTAGAGGATTCATAGTGCTGGAAATTTGCTGTTACAGATCATTCTTGATTGTGGAGCTTGGGCGTTGGAGAACATTCTTTGTTGCGGAGCACATGGAAGGTGCCTACAGTAGATAAGGAGTAGTGCAACGTAGGAAGGAGAGAAAGTTGGCAATTGACACCAGCAGGAAGGTACTCTATCAAACTTTTACATTTTTCTTGTGGAATTTGTTAACCTTCGCGGAGGATTTAACGCTGGAAGATAACCTTGAGTTAATTGAGGTAATGGCTGAAAGATTATTTAACACGTGGGATGAATTTAAAAAAACTTAAAATGAAATGTACGCGTTCCAACCAGAAGCCGATTATGTAGACCCAGATTTAGATTTCGAAGCATATGGGGCAAAATATTTTAAAGCACATGGGCTTATGCTAGGTGCTGTTCATGCTCGTACTGCTGCTGTACTACCACCCCCGCCGACACCAGCTAACGAAAACGATAGCAATACCGATGCCATTCATCGTTTGGCGGACCAACAAGTTTTTGCAACAGCTGAACAGCAGCCCAATTTCTCGTTCAAATTCTAGTGTGGTTAGGGAATGTGGGCTCCCAAGAATTTAAACACCACCCTTTGACGGTTCCTATAAGGATTGGTCTTCGTTTAGGCATTTGTTTAAAAGCTGCATCGATAGCAAACCCCAATTAACCAATACACTAAAATTTCAATACCTTAAATCTTTCTTACGCCACAAGGCCGCGGACCTAGTTACTCATATACAGTGTTGTGCAAAACATACCGGATTTTTCTTGGATATTTTTCATTGACGAATTCTAGGGGATAGGAATACAGTAGGTAAACTTGTTTGTCAATTTAAGAAAACCTATTACATAAATTTACAAATACAAAAAAAAAAAACAATGTCTTGCTGTCATAATTTTTAAAGTTTTATGCAAAACTGTAACTCAACTCAATATCATGCCTGTGCAAAACATACCGGATTTTTAAAAAGCACCGTATTTTCTTGCTCTACATCTTACAGTTTGGCTGTCATTTGGATTGAGTGACAGACTGAACAAAATCAAGCAAAAAAAAAAACATCTCCAAATTGTTTACTATTAAAATGCCCAAAAATAAATACAGTAGTGTGATTAAAAATCAGGTCGTGGCAGATTTACGGCAGGGCTAAAATAAAAATGTATAGCCAAAAAGTATGTAATGTCATCATCGACAGAGCGTGACATTATAAAAAAGTTTCGGAATGGAAAACCGGTCGAAACTATTCACTGTGGAGGACGTCCGAGAAAAACGAATGTCCGAACCGATCGCCAAATTGAAAAGTGGTCCTTAAAGATCCTTTCTTGTCTTCAAGAAAGATTGTTAGCGAGCTCAATCTTTCAATTGAAGCAAGCGCCGTACACAGGCGTTTAAAAGAAGTTGATTTTTGTTCTTTTAAACTAGCAAAAAAGCCTCTACTTACTCTTAAGCATAGACAAAAAAGGTACTATTTTATTATTCTAACAAGTCTTTGATTAATTTGCTAACGCTAATCGTTTCTTAGACTGCAATTTGCAAGAAAACATTTGAATTGGTCAGCAACAAAGTGGAAAAATGTACTCTTTAGCGATGAGAGTAAGTTTTACTTGATTGGTTCTGACACGTCTTCAGCCACGATATTGTCATCCAACCGTAAAGCATGGAGGAGGCTCTGTTATGATGTGGGGATTTTTTTTTGCTGAAGGATGTGGACCACTACATGACGTTAGTGTTATTATGGATCGTTTTCACTATAGGGATATACTGGAATCCGTAATGCTACCATACGCTGAAGAGGGGATGCCACTGCGTTGGGTTTATCAACACGATAATGACCCAAAACACTCTTCAAAGTTGGTTAAGGAGTGGTTTACGGAGAAAATGTTGTTGTGCTGGAACGGCCCTCTCAATTGCCCGACTTAAACCTTGTCGAGAACTTTTGGGCCCTTTTAAAAAGACTGGTAGGGTCAAAAAGGCACACATCTAATAACACTCGCACTTATGACGTCACTGAAGAATGAATGGGAGAACAATCCAAAAGATATTCTTGAGAATTTGGTGTCGTCCATGCCTAAGAGATGCGAGGAGGTCTTAAAAAACAACGGTTACTGGACTTTGTCCAGTCAGTGTTAGGCAAAACAAAAAATCCGGTATGTTTTGCACAAGAAGTTATCGAGTTAGGCTAAGTTTTTTTTATGGAATATTAAAACATGTTACCAGAAAACTTTTTTTTTCTTTTATTTGTAAACTTATACAATAAGCTTTCTTATATTGACAACAAATTTTACCTAGGTTCATTCAGTCCCTTAGAATTCACCGAAGAAAGACATTCTATATAAATCCGGTATGTTTTGCACAACACTGTATCTGTTTGCGATCAGAACTATAGCCAAGCCTGGCAGCGGCTCGAAGAGCGTTATGATCGACCGCTGCAAATCGTTAATTCATTCATTAAATCCTTTATGAGCCTTCCCCCCTGTAATACTACTGATCTCAACATACTTCGAAAAATCACGGATGGAGCCGACGAAGTGGTTAGGGGCTTGAAGGCGATGAAGCGAAGAGGGCGAGATTCATGGCTAATATTTATCCTGTTAAATAAAATTGATCCAGGCAGTCGCCATGCATGGGCAGATTCGAACGTGGATGATAAAAACCCAACAATTACTTCATTTTTAAGCTTCTTGAATACGCGTCGGAATTAAGCTGCAACGGTAATCGTTCGACTAATCCAAGAAAATCTCAACCATCGGCTTGTACCTTTGTCGCTTAATCTATTGATAATGTCACTCAGGGCTCATCGAAGTGCCTGAAATGCAGCGACAATCATTTGCTTTTCCAGTGCTAAATATTTTAGGGCAATGGATATAACTTCACGTCGTCAATACGTAAAACAATATGACTTATGTTTCAATTGTCTCCGCCATGGGCATTCATCGAAAATATGCAAATCATAGTACAGATGTAATGAATTCTGTATTCGTCATCACTCGCTAGTTCATTGGAATCCCTCGAGTTCCATCGTCGCTTCTTCTTCGCAAACATCACAACCTTCATCTTCATTTCAGTCTTCGTCACCAATTTCTTCGTTGTCGCACTCTTCGTCACCTCATCTCGCGTCAAACCAACCGTCGTCATCTAACTGTTTGCTCATCTAACTCACTATTCGCCACTTAACACATCGAAACCACAATCATACTCCGTTTAATGTCGTTATAAACAATCATTCGCTCGCCTTTACTCCTACTGCAGTCGTTAATGTTTTGGACATCCAAGGACGAACTCAACCCTGTCGCATAATACTAGATTCCGGGTCGCAGATCTCATTTCAGAAAGCTGTATTCATCGTCTTGGGCTTTGTAGAAAAATGGCAAATCTTTCAATTTCTGGAATATCGTCATCAGATGGTGGAACTACTCGCGGTCGTTGTAATTGTAAACTACACATCCAGTCTCGCGTGTCACCTGACAACATCGAGGTCATAGCAGATATTCTCCCTAGGCTAACTTCTTCTCTTCCTGCACTCTTACTCGATGGTCCAACTTTAAACAAGGTGAAGTCGTTATCTTTAGCCGATCCGTCATTCTCTAAAATCTCAGATATCAAATATCTTATTAGGAGCGCACCAATTTTGGAATGTACTCACAAGTGACAGACTCATAGGAGATAATGGTCGTCCCATAGCACAATCCTCAATATCTGGTTGGATAGTCATAGGTTCCACTTCCACTAGCGTCGTGGAACGTTCTTCGTTCAACAGTATAATCAACATCGAAAACACCTTAAAGCTATTTTGGAAACTAGACGAAACACCATCGACAGTTCAGAGGTACTCGGAGGAGGACAAGACTGTGGAAGCCCATTTTCGATAGTCACCCGAGGTAGAGATGGCACATACAGCGCTCATCTTCCATTTAAATTGAATGAACCGGTATTTGGTAACACGTACTCGGCTTGTGAAGGATCCATCTCTAAAGGACCAGTACATCCAATTTATGCGTGAGTATTTGCGGCTAGGACACTTGAGGGAGCTGCCGGTTGCTAAAATAGGTTGCTTATCAGATAAGCAAAAAACTCAGAGTGGTATTCGATGGTTCCTACCAAGATTCGTCAAGAAGATCGCTTAATGACGAACTACATATAGGTCCTAGCATTCAAAGAAATCTCATAGTGGTTTGTCTTCGATTTCGCCTGCATCGCTTTGTATTTTCTACAGACATAGTCAAAATATTTAGGCAGATCTGGGTAGCCGAACGTCATCGTCGACATCAACGGATTCTTTGGAGGGAGAATTCATCAGATGAAATTCAACATTTCGAACTCTGCACCGTCACGTATGCGACGTCATGCGCTCCCTTTTTTATCGGTGCAAGTTCTGCAGTAGTTGGCGATGGATTTTGCAGAGAAGTTCCCCTAGCTTCAAAGATTCTACTCAATGATTTTCATGTAAACGACGTCATCACAGGAGCAAATACTGTACCTGATCTCATTAAGAAAAGAGACGAATTAGCCCAACTACTCTCCTTGGGTGGGTTGGAGCTAAGCAAATCGATTTCCAACTCTTCAACAATGGTAACCTCTTTGTACCCTGATGAAATAAATATGACGTCACTATTTGCGGGAAGTGCTAGTTCAGTAATTAAGGTGATAGGAATATTTTGAAACCCGCGTTAAGATAACTCAATGTTTAAAGTCAATCTAGGTGAGACAGGCAGGGCTACTAAGAGGCAGTTTCTCTTTGATGTAGCTAGGATCTTTGACCCCCTTGGTTTGCTCGCACCCGTTGTCATATCTTTCAAAATTATGTTTCAACACATGTGGCTCCAAAATCTTAGCTGGGACAATGAATTACCTGAACAGTTGGCAGAGACATCGCTTAAATATCGAAAGGATATCCATGCCTTGAATGATCTCATTATTCCTCGTTACATCCCAAATTCGTCCACTTCACTTGAACTCCATGGATTCTCCGATGCGTCTATTAAGGCATATTCAGCCGTGATTTATTATCGGTATCGGAAAACTCGTATTGCACCACTTAAACAAATTTCACTTCGCTCCTTCCTGCTAGAACCACTTTCAATATTAATGAAGAACATTTTATGAATCGTTTGCTAAAGCAAGTCTCCAGTTGAAAAAAGCTAGTTCGTGTTGTTGCCTACATTAAACGATTTGCAACAAGCTGCAAGCGAAGGGACGATAGGCCGGATATAATAGCACTTTCGTTTGTCGAACTAAAAGAAGCTAGGAATATTTGTTTATGGTTTATATGTGTATGGGTTTCAAAATATTAGCTCTCATATTCTGAACCCCACATCTAATGTCTCATCTAATACACCTTTCTCTTCAATCCCTTCCTCCAGCGCTCCCAGTCTTGATCCGGTTTTACCGCCTCTAGTTAAACTAACACAGCAAACCATTGACACCACAGAATGTCGTTATGCACTCTCCAGGCTAAGAGAAAAAAAGGTTTACGAGAATATACGTCTCTTTCTCGAGTATCTTCATGACAAATCTGACTCAGTTTGCTATGAAGGTAAAACCAAAACAAGCGTCATGGTTTCCATTCAGCAGGAAGGCCTCCCCAAATAGACAGTCTCAAGAAAATCTATATCAATTTCCACGAGATTTTTAATTTGTCTCCATAAAAAGTAGCGGATGACCTTGCTGCTTTTGGCAACTACGTACACTCTAAAAGGACGCAACATCTCCAACGGAGCCGAAGTGACTACAACAAATTTTTTCGTCCATAAACTGCCACTATCATCAGCACTTCAACCACCTTCCCCTTCGTCTCTACACAGCTATCTTCCTCTTACATTTTACTACACAGAACGTAAGAGGCCTACGCTCGAAAACCCAAGCTATTTTGCGCCAATCCCATGCTCTCCCTTTCGATATCTATGCTCCGACTGAAACCAATCTGATCCCCGACATAAAGAGCCAAGAATTATTCTCCCCTACTTTTAATGATTTTCGTGACGACGACCCTATCCAACCCTTGGTTGACTATCCCTCTCGAGGCGTGCTACTGGCCATCCATAATGACCTTGACTCTTCTCTCATTGCCATTTCTTCCTCTTCTAAGGTCGACTTTGTTACAATAAAAATAACTTTTCCACACCGATCCCTGTACGTTATATGTTGTTACATTCTACCAAATCAATCTATCGAATCTTACCAACTTGCTATAGACGCGATTGATCAAATAATTGACCTATCTGATTCCCTCGATGACATCCTTATTTTTGGCGACTTTAATCTACCTCTGCTGCAGTGGAGTCTTTCCGATGATGAATCCTTTTCCATAGCTTCAAATGTTCTAACCATAAACGATGCCGAGAGGGTTATTGAATACTCTTTCCTCTCTCTGTACGCTGATGATACCAAATTTTTCAAAGCCATCCCTTCACCACATGACTACTGTCTCCCTCAACAAGACCTTGATAGTTTTTCGAACTGGTGCCTACAAAATCGCTTAGAGCTCAATATCGCCAAATGTCTATCCATTACCTTATCACGTAAGCACCACGTGTCCTCCGCCCGCCTTTACCTTCTCCATGGTCAACCTATATCCATCGTTCAATCTCTCCGCGATCTTGGAATATTGTACGATAGGGAACTAAATTTCCGTTCACATATTGATGAGATAATTCGTAAAGCTAACTCATCACGCAGAGATGTTGCAGACATTCTTTTCATTCATCGACTTCTTTCAGGCTCTGTCGATTGCGCATCTCTTTATAATTCAATTTTCTTCAATACCAACCCAGGAATTTTACAATGCCCTCGTCTTTTCTATCTACCGTCCCACCGCACTTTATATGGATCTAATGAACCAATTTCCCGTATGCTGCGAAAAGTGAACTCAAACCACACCCAGTTTGATTTTAACCTCAGCACTCCCTGCCTCAAAACCGAACTCCTTCACCATTCTCCTTATCTTTATATATTTATATTTGCTTATTTGTATGCCTGGTGACTAAGGCAATGCACCTGGAATTGACATCAGACCTCTCAACGCAAGGTTTCCTAGAAGCATTTCGTCGGTTTATTTCGAGGCGTGGTAAATGCACCAATGTCTTTAGCGACAATGGAAAGAGATTGTAGTGGTTGTTGAAGTCGCCTAAATATAACAGATGGTGGGGTATTCGAAAACTAATCTAAAAATTTAATAAAATTAGGAAAATAAAAGAACTTAAAAGTTTTGCAGAAAAGCGATATAATATGAATACTCGTAATTAAAAATCAATTTAATCCAAAAGATACAAATGCTACCTATGTTGATGATCTTCCATTATGTTTCGAGATACAAAACGTATATAAGACATAGATAGATTTAAGTACATACTTAGATGTATATGGATATTAAAATACGTAGAGAAAGAACAAGAGTAAGACCTAATCATTGTAGAGTATCACAAAGAAAGTAAAATTATAAAGGTATAAATTAATTTTTCAATCATATCAGACGAAAATATTACTTCCCTAATATTAAAGAAAAATTAACAAAACATATAAACAATTGCGAGATACTCGTATAGCAAACTGGAAGCTATGAAACCAATCCACCAAGCCAACATTTAGCTAACCCAAACCTTACAATATCGGTTAGAGATAATTCAGTCGATATATGTAGGTATTCTTTCTAGAAAAATGCAAACCCATTATTACAAGCATAGATAAATATGGTAGCTAAGCTCAAGCTTACAAGATAAATGCACTTATAAGGACAAGAATTAGTGTCCTGAAAATTTTCGATCTCGAGATTTTGACCAAACTTGACATTACTAAGATAGAGAATATCAATAAAAGGTCTCTCAATTCTGTCTGTCTGTACGCAACGCACGACTGCAGATTACGCGGCTGAACAGATTTTTTTCAAGCTTCATATTTGGGAACGGTAGCGTAATAATTCGAGAAGAAATTGGAATTTTCATTCTAACCTTTAAAAAATAACGGTACTTTACTAATGGCCGATAAAAAAAAAAAATTTTCTCCAAAATGTCTTTTACGATTTTGATCAAATTTGATATAAAAATTATGGTGGATGTACTCGTATGTTATAAAACGGCGTATCAGGATCTTTTTTCAATCTCATATACGGAATTTGATTAAATTCGTTAGAGCCGTTTTCGAGAAAATCGATTTTTTTTTTTTTTCAAAATCGACCATTTTCAAAGTATTGTTAATTTTGGGGTTATAATAAAAATTCCGATTTCGCCTCTAATTATTACCCTACTTTTTTTTTGCCGAGAGCAGGTGAAAAATCTTCTAAAGACACCATAAGACTCGACCGCGCGAGTTACATCCCAAAGTTCCGGTAACATGATGCCAACAGGAAAAGTCAGGCCGGAAATACGAGTATTGCATTTTATAGAAAACCTAAGTCATTCTCGACACAGCACAAATGAAACATGTTGATACAGCATTTATTTATTTAATTGATCAAGCTGACACCAAATAATATTTAGTAAACAGGAAATGCAATAACAGCAAATTAATTTTTTGCAGTCGAGAATGATTACGGCGAATTAAGTAAGAAGTAGTCTTGTCTCTACCGTTCAACACGTAAGACCAAGAGTGTATTAATAAAGTGTTTATTTTTGAATTATTAAATATTGTGTGATCTTCTTATTTTTTCCTCTGCATCCATTTGTGGTGTTCTCTGAAGAGAATTAAATACATAACTCGCGTGTGAGATTTTTACTCACTAAAAAACACCTCTCTTCAAGATTAATACTACAACTAAACGGACGCTTATCCAGAAGTTTTATTTTCGCTTACGAGATTCGTGATTTTTGGAAAAGGTGTTCGTATGTAATTAGAAAAAAATGTAGCACTTTAGGAAGGTTAAATTCCATTGAAAGTTCCTGCGGTTTTCACGATCGGCATATACTATGACGCGAGGTCAAAAAGTTTTGTCCTTTGCAGACGACGAATTGTAATGTTCGCGTCAAGTAGTTGAATGACGGTACGATTAAAATGGCCGTGAACACGATCTTTGTGTTTATGAACAAATTCTATTATCTCTTCGATTCTGTTATCCCAGATCCCGATGAATATCTTCGTTACGTACGTACCGAAGGCTTTAAAAAAGACGTTGAAGAACATATCGAAATCGAAGTTGATCGTTTTGTTGAAGTTCTGCAGCGCGCCGCGTGGAAAAATACTCCCTATCAAAGGAAAACGCCGATCAATCATGCCCAAAAATATCCACCGGAAATAAAAGAAATGGTAAGGGAGAAGAGAAAGGCGCGTAAAAAATAGCAACAAACTCGTGCTCCGCAACATAAATCGCATTTAAATCGCTTGTGCAACTTGCTAAAAAAGGCCATTATTGATTTTAAAAATCGGACAATAGAAACCAGTATTGAAAGCTTAACAGCAGAAAAAGATTCCAATTATTCGCTCTGGAAAGCTATAAAAGGCATTAAAAAACCGAAAAAACCAGCGGCCCCAATCAAGAAAAATGACAACGAATGGGCCAAGAATGATAAAGACAAAGCAGAAGTCTTTGCCGCCCATTTAGAAGAAACATTTAAACCATTTGATGGACAAGCGCTTGTTGAAAATGATAATGCGTCGGATATAGCACTTCACAATTACACAGTAAGAAATGCAAGGCTGACCGAACTTCAACAAGAAATAAAGAAACTGAAACCGAATAAAGCTCCTGGATACGACCTAATCACAGGAGAGCTTCTTAAATCGTTACCTAGAAAAGCGTTAGTTAAGTTCCTCTACATTATAAACGCAGCGATAATACTAGAATATGTTCCGAGTCAATGGAAAGTCGCGGAAGTAATAATGATTCTGAAGCCAGGAAAACCGCCGATTGATAAAAAATCGTATAGACCCATTTCGCTGCTGCCGATTATGTCTAAAGTTTTCGAAATAATAGTACTTAAGCGATTACAGCCGGTTATAGAAGAAAGATCTCTTATTCCCAATCACCAGTTTGGGTTTAAAACCAAGCACTCAACAATAGACCAAGTACATAGAATAACTGATTTAATTGAGAAAGCTTACGAAGAAAAAAAGATTTGCTCGAGCGTATTCCTTGATGTTTCTCAAGCTTTTGACAAGGTCTGGCATGAAGGATTGAAATATAAATAACGACAAGTTCTGCCGGAACACTTATATAATATTCTGGCAAAATACTTGACGAATCGACATTTCCGAGTCAAACACGGAAATGATTATTCAGAATTTAAAGAAATAAGGGCTGGGGTGCCGCAGGGAAGTGTCCTTGGACCGCTTTTGTACCTATTATATACTCGCGATATACCGCAAGAAGAAGGCACCGTATTAGCTACATTTGCCGATGACACTGCCATCCTGGCAACGGGTAAAACGATCGAAGAAACGACTGAAAAATTGCAAGAAGCATTGAATAAAGTAAATGAATGGATAAAGATTTGGCGACTAGCTTTAAACGAAAACAAATCTGTTCATGTGAATTTTACTTATGAGAAAATAAATAATTTGCCGATCTTTTCAAACTCGGTTCAATTCCGTTTGCAAACGAGGCTAAGTATCTTGGAATGACACTTGATGCTAAGCTGAAGTGGAAATCGCACGTGAAGAAAAAACGTAAAGAACTAGAAACCAAATACAGAGAAATGTACTGGTTACTTGGAAAACATTCCAAGCTTAATATAGAGAACGAACTGCTTTTATACAAGCAACTTTTGAAAATAAAGTGCTAAGATCAATAGTTAATGCACCGTGGTTTTTTAGAAATAGCGATATCCATAGAGATTTAGGAATTGCAACAGTCGAACATGAAATTAAAAACTTCGCCCGTAAACATAAAGACAGATTACAAGGACACGTTAACAATGAAGTCCTTCGAATTCTAGATGAGAGGAATCTACTGCGTCGTCTACAAAGGACTAAACCTTTCGACTTAACGCGATAGCAAGAAACCGCGTCTAATTTGCGGAACAAGCAGGAACTTTCAATGGAAAGGGACCTGCCAAACGATCTCAATACGTGAAAGAAAACTGCTGGATAAGTCAAAACTTAGTTGTAGTAATTAAAGAAATTTATCACGAAGGGAGGTTTTTTTAGTGAGTAAAAATCTCACACTACTATGAGCAAGCGGTATCGATCCTCATAGTGTCTTCATGAAGATTTTTTACCTACCCTCGAAAACAAAAAAAAAAAAACTTCCCTCAGTTCAATCAATGCAATTACTTTAAAGTTGTCAGATGTCGTGACTGGGAAGTTGGGCGTTACCAAAGGGCCGTCGAATGGCTTAAACGTTTCTTCTAAGTACAAAGCAAAAAGTTCTGCATTCTCTTTATCGCTCTTGGCCCAAGTTCTATCGTTTTGCCGAATTGGTGGCGCTTGCATTTTAGGTTTCCGGATGCCTTTTAGCGCTTTCCTTCCAGTGGAGAGATTTTCAAGGTAGGTCGCTTTCTTATTGCTTTTAAATTCCCGAATACTAACTCTAAGGCGATTGCATAGTCGGTTGAGGACCTTTTTATGCAGCGGTGCACGAGTGATTTGCCATTTCTTTCTTGCTTTTCTTTTCTCCCTCACCTTTCTTTCTTTCTTCTTTTCTCCTTCACTTGGATACTTTTCGTTACGGTTTATCTTATAGCTTCTGGAAGGAGTATTTCTCCATGTCGGTCTTTGGATTGCTTCCAGGAGGACGAAGTTGATCGGTCCTCAAGTTCACAAGATACATTTAGGGCGACATTTCTTTCGCAATCATTTCTAAAGTCCCCCAGTTTATTCTATTGCTAGTAAGTCTTGGAGGTCCTTCTTTCTTGATCAACGCTTTACCAAGTAATCAAATTACCGGAGAGTGGTTAGAAGAGAGATCAAAACTTTCATCGACTCTAATAAACTTCTCGTAAATGCCTTCTGAAACGAAAAAATCGATATGATCGGGAATTTTTTCTGTGTCAGTCCAATGGGTGCCACTTTGTAGAGAATTTTACCTTTAGATGATGTACACCTTGATCCCCAGAAAGTGTACTTCACGTTGAAATCTCCACCAATAAGGAAGTTTGAACCAAGGGCATTGAAGGTGTCTTTAGGTGTAGTCGTCTTTTTCGAGCGAGCATCGCGGCGGATAGCAAACAGACACTATATTGTAGTTGAAATATTTATTCTTAACCCTTACAGCGCACAACTGAAGTTTTTCCAGCTCTATGTTTATATCGACTGAGTGTTCGATGTTAGTTTTAATGAATAAAGACGAACCTTACTGATCCTAAATATGAAGTTTGAAGAAAATCCGTCCAGCCGTTTAGGCTGAAGTTGACATATGTACAAACATACATACGTTCAGACAGACAGAATTGAGATATCCACTTTATTGAGTTTCTCTATCATATTGATGTCAAGTTTAATCAAAATCTCGAAATCAAACATTTTCAGGAAACCAATACTTTCACATACCATATATGTATGTAGGTGCAAGTAAAATTTCCATCAAAACACTTTTTATGTTTTACACTATTATACTATTCTGAATATATTCTATAGGCCGCAGTGTGTGTCGCAGATATGACACATAGGCTATACGAATGTCACGGAATCGCCCGTAGTGAACTTGTAAATGAACCATAAGGACGCTACAAATGGAGGTGCTTGGATTCATCAAACAGTGTACATGACCATGTACATAGAACCCGAAACTTAAATACAATTATATTCATCTACGGCCCTCTCAACTTCTGCATTGGATGCGAAGCGCTTCCCAGAACCAAATTTCTTCAAGTTTGGGAACAGATGGAAGTCTGAGGGTGCCAAATCGGGTAAATAGGGGTGATGGCCGACTTCTACTGCAAAAAATCGTGTAAAGAAACTACAGTGTCTTCCAATAGGGACTTCTGAATTTTGACAGTTGATAGCGGTCATATTGTTGAAGCTACATCTATCAAATTGGCTGTCATTTACTCAGTCTGTTTTGCCAAATCACCATGGACGGATATATCGTTCAACAGTGAGTGCAAATAATAAAATTGTTTTATCAAATCGGCCTTTCGCAGACCACAACTTGGCGAATTTCGCGTCGTGACTTTGTGAATTTACCGATACCAATCCACATGAGATCCAAGAGCGTCCAATGCATCCCGAAAAGTCACTGTTTGGTGTGGATTTTGGGCTGGCGGCGTCATCGGTCCATATTTCTTTGAGAACGACGTTGTCCAGGCCATCAACGTCAACGGCGAGCGCTACAGGTCCATGAATACCAACTTCTTTTGGCCTGAACTGGATCATATGGACATCAACGACATGTGGTTTCAACAGGATGGAGCTACGTCCCACACAGTTCACGCCACATTGGAAATTCTGCACGAGCGATTCGAGGGCATGGTCATCTCGCGTGCAGGTGATGTGAACTGGCCACCGAGATCGTGTGATTTGACCCCGTTAAACTTTTTCTTGTGGGGTTTTCTGAAGTCGCAGGTCTATGCGAATAAGCCACAAACCACCGCTGCCCGCAAAGCCAACATAACCCATGCTATCGGTCAAATTCAGCCTGATTTATGCGCCAGGGTAATGGAAAATTGGACATTTCGGATGTGCGCCACCCAGAGAAGTCGCGTCGGACATTTGAACGATGTTATATTCCATACATAATGACATCGATAAGCCTTTCAAACGAATAAAAAATTTCGATGATATCTCACACACACTTTGTTTTATTTAAATTTAAAGATAGGAAGCCCTTAATGAAAGACCCTTTACTCGAGAGAACAAGTTGAAACTTGTCATACGAACTAATGAGAAGTTCCTGCACCCAGGCAGGAAACATAAATTTTTGCTGATTGGAACGCCATCTCTGCGTCAGGCCGAGAACTTTTCACCTTGCCCTCGTATGTAGTTGGATTACTTATTTTCGAAATAACACAACTATATATCATACCTTGGTATGTGGTACAACTTTATACTTTGGTATGTGGTGCAATGAATTACTTGTAATGTTGGAAGAAAAAAATGTTCTTGTATTCCTAATCTTAAAGGTGTGCATGACTTTCCGTTTTTTTTTTAGTTCATTATTTTCAAAACTCTGATATTATTTTGCAAAAAACAATTTTTTGAAGGAATACGTTCTATACGTTCTCCTTTGTTTTAATTTTTTTCGCTCGGCGCCTTTTCGCACACTGTGTCAATCCTTCCCTGGCCTTCAGCATTACTTTGGCAAAACCCATTAAAAGATACACGATTTCATACATATTAATGTCTATAATAAGAACTAACATTGGACTGTTTTAAGCCTAAAACATCTGTATGATAATTGACTTGATAAACTATTCAGCGGATAAAAGCGGGCACAGCACAGAGATGTTATACCTGCAATTATGATTTTTAAAAGGTCATTGCATACGAAGCTTTCCTATTGTATGGAATCAAGAGTGTGGGTGTTTTGTCATTTAACACCCTATCGAACCATCGTTCACTGACAGAAAGTTGAATGAACATAAAAAGAGCTTTCCATAACGACAGCACTAGGACATTCTCGCCAGATACAGATAGTAAAAAAAAAAAAAAACTCTTTGCAATGCGCCAACTCTGTAGATAAAGTGTTTGAAGTTTTCATTCAAAGAAGGATAGCTCTGAACCCCTGATTATAGGGAAAATGGCGCTGGAATACTTGTGAAAACCTTACTTGTTCGTGAAAAGATATAATTTTATTAATTCTATAACAATTCTAATATAATCGTAACCCTTTTAGTGTTGTGTACTTGCTTTATAAATTCAAATACATATTGCATAAGAATAACTATTCAGAGCATAATACATGTACATATATACAAAAAGCGAGAAAAAAATAATTGAAAAAAGTGCTTTTGTCCTTAGCTACTTACGAGTAGCTACGTGTTGATTGGAACACTAAATTTTTCTGCTAAATTTTTCTTACTACGTCTCGAAAGAATACGCTCTCAAGGATTACTCGTATATTTCAGATGCAATTACGATTGTTACTTGTTATAAAAAAAATGATGGATCTGTGAAGAACGTGCACAATTACCACTCATAAGAGATTGACAAACGACGGGAAGAGCACTCCATTAAGCTAAAGCAGGACCATTAAACACTATTAAAGGTAATAAACAAATGAATCATTAATTATGGTAAATGCTGTACTCGTAATTGAATACACAGCTTAATTTCATTGCACGTACCAATCTTCAGGTCCTTGATATCTCCTTTTGTGGTCTGGGACACGTACTAGACCTGTTGATAAATTTTTTGTTACTCAAAGAATTATTATTTCTTTTACACATAAACTCTATACATCGTACACTTTGGGTCAAATGTATCTTTTATTTTGATGAAAATCAAGCTCGGGGTTTATATAATTGCATTATCCTTATTACATAAGAGAGTAATGGGCATATAGTAGGAACCAAGGTTAAATACTTTCAGAGTATGCATTGCCTTGAATATTTTTTGAATACCAATTTTTATTCCCTGGTTGTCCAATTAGATTGATTGGAGTCGGGGCATTGAAGTGCATTTGAATAAGGGTTTCGATTTTATTCTGCAAATATTATAGAAGAAAAATTCGATTCAGAGACAAGAAGTCAATTATTTTTTTCGAAAAGCACTGATGAGAGTGCAATTATGATTTTAACTCAAGTCATATCTTACGAGTAATAGAGATGTAAATTTGCTGCAAGTCATCATGTCCCCTTTGGGTACAACTTGGGGTTAGCTAGCACATTTATATTATTGATGAATTTAATATATTTTCTTTATGCATATAATATGGACACTGAGTTCTACAGATAAAAAGTGGAGTAAAAATTTGAGTCGGAAGCAAGAAATAATCGTTTTGAAGTCCTTAATTCATCGAAATTTGTGTGCAACTCTGTACGTTTAACTTCTAATTATTATCAAGTGATATTAATTACTGAAGAATACCTTGATTAAAGGAGAGTTATCGGGCTTTACTTACGTGGTGTTTAAAGTGAAGAAGAAAAGTTATTTGGTAGTCCTTAGAATGTTTACGTAATACTAGCTGACACGCCCGTCTTCGCCCGAATACTTCATACATGTTACTAATTCATATCAGACCCCTGCGTCGGCTTCGTTATGTGTGGCCTAGAAATGATCATTTTCGCATGTTATATGTATGTATATCTATTTACATACGAGTTTGTTTTATCACTGCATTAATACATTACTCACCAATGATTTTATATCACATATCGCTTCCCTAACTGATTACAAAATTTTCAATCCCGACCCATGAAGAGTTCCCGCCTGATAAAAGTAGACGAGAACATTGCTTTCAATCCTCACCAAGCTGTATCAGTGGTCGCTTGGTCTTTAAAACGCAGGCTCGGTCGTCTCGAACATGGGAATTGAATTCGAAGATCATCTTGGTTGAAGCATTATTGTCCATTCGCTTAATGGGACTGAGAAAATGTCGTCTTTTTGGACTACATCCACATCTTGTTAGAGCTCATATAGTTGGCGATTGTATTTATCTCCTCTATTCAAACTCCTGTTTTTTCCATTCAAAGGGTTTATTATTTGATCAATTTTCCAGAACTCGGATCCGTATAATAATAATAATAGAGTAGGAAGGACCATGAGTAGAGAATCAATTTTCTCGTCGGAGTAAATCAAGTAACAGCGGTGTTCTTGGGCCCATTCTTTGTCGAACCTCCACTTGGATATTTCAGGAGTTTATGTTTACTTCGAGGTAGAGGAACTCCTTAACTACTTCAAAGTTGGAGTTATCAGTAGTTAAGTTTTGTACTAGGTGGTCGACAGGATATGCTTCTTTGTTTGTTGACAACAATTATTTGGTTTGGTTCAGATTTGATCAGATTTTTAACTTTGATTTTCAATAATTTATTTATAATTCAATTCTATTCAATCAAAATGAAGTTAAAACGAGGCACACGTATTCATACCGAGTATCTATTATACGAAATCAAAGAACTCCGTCTACTTGATTTTTTCAGTACCGCATTGTGAAAATAACTCGTATCACTTTCCGTTCTTTGGATTAACGAGGAAACAAGACTGGGAAGTTAAAATTACGGTGCGAATTACTACGGCAAAAAGTTCGATTCGCATTTGACCAATTTTATATACTCGTAGATGGGGCATATATGTAGAACTGGTATTCAAGTCGTCAGGCATGCTTTTGTCTATCCGTATCTGATTAATGATTTTTAGCATCATAAAGAAAAGTCGGTTTAACCTATAAATAGATTAAAAAGACATAAAATTCTGAAATAGTTCATACACAGAGGCGTCGTGGCTCAGTAGTTAAGTGTGCGATCACTGAGCGGAAGATTCAAGGTTCGAATCGCGAAAAATACTAAAAAAAAAAAAAAACACCACGGTGTCAGATCTCCCGAACATCTGACACTATGAACTTACGATATTTATCAAACGAGCTGCTATGTGCCATTTTGACAATCTACTTAGCTGTACCTACGGTACTTTTTAACCCAATTTATAAACCCTTTCGTATCCTGGTATGTAATAATCACCAGATATACAGAGCATTAACCCGAGAGAAAGTAGCTGAGAAACTATGTAAGATCATCCTTGCATTTCTTCACCAGCTTCGAGTTGGTTCTTGAGGTTGCAAGTGCCATCAAGGCAGCTTTACTGTACGAGCAGATATGATGTTACTGGCCTCAGTACGGGTAGTAAGAAGTAGTTTCGCGCTATTGAGTATAGCAAAGACCCCCATAGACCTCTGTAGGAATCATTATCTTTCATCGCTACTGATCTACTCTCACCACAACCAAATTAACCTCTCTACCGTACCGACTCCAGACCACCCCTCCCTTTTTTTTATTTTTTAGATAGTTGTTAAACTCTGAACTGCACGGACGTGCCAATAAATTGTGGAATTAAATTGTGTGTTGCGTTTTATTTCTTAGTCTACAAATTGGGGGCTCAGCCAAACGGGATAGTGTTTAAAACTAATGCGAAATTCAACGTACCTCAATTAAGATAATTAAAGTGTTTTATTAAAAAGAAAAAAAAAAGTGCATTTAAGTGAAATAAATAGATCCGCAAAGCTAAAAGTATGTATATGTATATACATTCCGTTAATCAGTCCACACCAGTGTCACACAATTCCAGAGTGCGCGTACTCACACGTTAAAAAAAATAATAATAATAAAAACAGGAATATAGTTAACTGCGTTACCAGAGTACGCATACTACTCACACGATCAAGAAACAAAAAAATGAAAAAAAGAAGAGAACTCAAAAGTCAAACCACCACCGGCGTCACTAGTCATATAGTGTAACAGTACTCATACACTCACGATCCGTACGAAGGAAGAAGGAAGAAAGAAAGAAAGAATCCATCAGTTCAGCGGCCCTTGCACGGTCAATCGATTGACATCAACCATGGTATATGTGTGGATTGACGCTACCCCTTACACAGTTCAATCGATTGACGTCAAATTTATTTTTTGTGAGTTTTCGTGGTGTACGAATGTACACTGAGTGAAACGGACGATTGTATTGCGTATATTGCTCTGACACTTTGCATAAAGAGGAAGAAGAAACAAATGTCGAGAAAAAAGAGAATTTGTATAAAGGAGTGGTTAAAAAAAAGTAATCAGTTCACACACGAAAATCTTTTGAATGAATTGAAAATATCTGCACGAGGCGATTATAAAAATGTTATGATAATGGATACCTCCACTTATGAGAAATTGCTTAAAATAATTTCCCTTTTGATTATGAAAAAAGTTACTCGTACATTCTTGCGTAAAGCGATTTCCGTAAAACAGCGGCTTTCGACAACGTTGCGATATCTTGCCGCAGGGAATCCATTTGAGGATTTAAAATGTACAACCGCAATATGCTCGGTCTTCATCATCCCTCAATTTTCCGCTAGCGCCAGACATGTTTCCTCTTCTGCGACACAACACATAATGAAGTAATTAGGTCAATCTAACCCAATCAGATTGACGCTGGTCATGCAAAATCAAAAATGTTTTGATTTTCGTCAATCGGACTTCACCTAATGTGTGTGACGCATACAGATACATTTTCACAAACACATGTAAGTGATTGATGTCAATCGGTTGACCATGTTAGGGCCGCTTTAGATAACTCTACTACCGCCAGCACTACAAGTTCATCGCACGAAAAAAAAAGAGAAAATCAGCAACGCCTTTATTTATGTCAGAATTTGAGCAAATAAACTCAGAATTTGAGCAAATAAACTCAGAATTTGAGCAAATAAGCAATGTGGTCCAGTAGAATCTATGAAGGAATATATTTATAAAATGGTAGAACTGGGTAACATGGGGAATGTTGAGAAGGAGGCTCTTGTCTCTTACATCATCGACGGAATAAATGATAAAGGTTATGAACGTTTTATACTTTATGAAGCTAAGACAATCTCTCAGTTAAAAGAACGTGTCGAAGTGTACGAAAAAGTAAAGTCAAAATCGAGGTCGTACAACGACATGAGGGACAAGAATATGGAAACTAAGTATGGTGTTAGTAATCAGGGAAATGTAAAAGTTAAAATATGTTTCATTTACGGTGATCGGAAGCATTCTGCTGACACATGTCCAAACAAATTAAAAGGTTTCAAAAGTTTCCGATGTAACCAATTTGGACATATGTCATCAAACTGCAATGTCCCAAAGCAACCGTTCGTTGCCAAACCGGAGATAAATCTTATGTCTGTAACGAAAAATTACATTAAAGTAACGATAAACGGAATCGATTTGGAAGAATTAGTACAGCTAGATTAGCTGCAAGACGCTAAGTTTATTACAACACTTGATCTGGTATCCGCATTTTTTCGTGTTCCGGTATCTGAAAACTCATGAAAATATACCAGTTTCGTTCAGTACCAGTTCAAATCCTGTCCTTTTGGATTATGTAATAGTCCCTCTATATTCTCAAGATTCTTTTATACGATATTCAAGCCATTGATAAGTATGTTGTAACGTGTATGGACGGCTTAATCATAACATCTAAAAGCGAATAGGAAGGACTAAAAAAGCTTCAAAAAGTGTTGAAAGGAAAAAAGTGAAATTTTCTTAAAATTGATTGATTTTCTAGGACACACTATAAAAAGTGGGTTTGTCTATCTGGGAACAGAAAAAGCTAAGGCCGTTGTAAATTTTTCCAGTTCCGAATTAAAATGCAAGTCCAACGCTTTTTAGGCCTAGCCTCA
Organism: Pocota personata; assembly: GCA_963082735.1. Lineage (NCBI taxonomy): Eukaryota > Metazoa > Arthropoda > Insecta > Diptera > Syrphidae > Pocota > Pocota personata. Next base: position 79,443,053 of record OY720430.1, read on the forward strand.
TATTTTAGGAAGTTTGTTCCTGATTTTTCCAGAAAAACCAAACCACTGTCTGATTTGCTTAGATAAGAAGCAACATATGTATTTGGCCCGGACCAAGTTAATGCCTCCGAGGTATTAAAATTAGAACTAGCTAGGTGTCCTGTTCTTCAATTATTTAGATTTGGAGCATATATCGAACTTTATGCAGATGCATCACAGGATAGGTAAGCTGCAGTTATGATGAATTAGGACGATGGTTAATTGCATCCAGTTCAATATATGAGCAGAAAAGCAAGAGATACCGAAAAGAAGTACCATTTTTATGAATTGGAGGCTTTAGCCATCGTCGCGTGGCGGCCATTTTTGCTTGGTCAAAAAGTAAGAGACGTTACGGATTGTAATGCTTTCGCATTGACTTTCAGATTGAGCATCGCTCCGGTACAAAAATGGGTCACGTAGACGCATTGAGTAGGAGCAGGCGCAAACAGAAAACGAATACTTGAAAGCTATACAAATAATATTAAACGAACGTGACTATAACGATTACTTTTTAAAGAATGACGGGATTGAGCTATTGGCAATTTCGGTATCAATGGAGAATTATATTCTGAACGTAGTACACCAACAAGGACAAGAAAACTGAAGATCTTTTTCTGAAACAAGGGTGGCCGTGGTGAAGTGGTAACATCATCGCTTGTCATTCTGCAGGTTCATGGTTCGAATCCTGACGTTAATAAGCATCTATTTATTTCGCATGAAATAAATAAAAAAGTCGATCAATTGCGAAAGCTTACGTCAACTCTACTGCGAAGGCATAACACTGGCAGTAGGGTGGTCTATGGCTAAAATGCAACTTGATCGTGATGATGACATCAGGAGGACGGAAAAAATACTGTGAATCATAAGAAACGACAATAACAGCGAAACAAAAATATACTCCCCAGTTATCTGGACAGCCACCTTTGGAGTTCACTGAAACTTAATACCAGCTCAGTTTCAAACCAACTACACCAATCTGTCTTTCTCTTCGTCTCTTCCCCTTTCCTCAAAACGCCCGTGTCCTAAAATTAGTATAAGGGTATTCATAACCCCTTTCACACGTGCATATTATAAAAAAAAAATATATACCCGATTATAGAAAGAAAATAGAAAAAATTATAAAGAATTGCGTCCCATGTATCCTTGTTGAAAAAAGAGCGGCAAACAAGAATGTTTTTTAAATCCCATTCAAAAAGAAGACAAACCTCTCCAGACTTACCATATCGACCATTTAGGTATACTCGAAATAACGCAGAAGCGGTACAAGCATATTTTCGCTGTCATAGATGCTTTTACCAAATTTATATTTGAGTAAAGAAGTCATATCTATAATTCGGCCAGAATAATATCGGATCGTGGTGCAGCCTTCTCGTCCAATCAATTTAAGGACTATTGCACTGAAGAAGGTATTTCGCATACTCTTATAACCACTGGTGTTCCTAGAGGTAACGGTCCGTATCCTTACTCCGATATTACTCAAGTTGTTGTTGAATAAGCCCTCTGATTGATATAAGTATTTTGGCACATGTCAAGAAGTACTGGATTTTCTAACCATTTAAAGTCCTATCAGGAATAGAAATGAAACTTAAAAATAATTTCGAATTTTCCAACCTCGCAAAAATTGTGGACGATAAAGCTTGAAGCAAATTTATGCATGAACGAGGCGAGATCCGCCAAATAGAAAGCATTCTTAAGATGCAAGAGGAGAATCGTCGCGGTTTCGATAAAAATAGAAAACCTGCATTTACGTATAGGAAAGGTGATTTCGTTGCCATAAAAAGGACCCAAATGCCACAGGGAAAGCTCACTACGAAATTCATTGGGCCCTATAGTATCTCATATAATTGCAAAAAAAAATCGGTATGGTGTATTGAAGGTAGGTAGGACCACGAGGGTCCTAATCAATCCACCACAGTGGCTGATAATATAAAGAAGTGGAGCAATGAGGTTATTCGAGCCGAATAATTGTCAGAATTGCCGAGTGTAGGAATCATTATCTTTCATCGCTACTGATATACTCTCACCACATACCATCCCTCCCTTTTTATATTTTTTTTTAGATAGTTGTTAAACTCTGAAATGCACGGACGTGCCAATAAATTGTGGAATTAAATTAAATTGTGTGTTGCTTTTATTTCTTAGTCTACGCCTCAGTGCCTTCTTCTCTCGGAATGGCTGTGTCTTGTTGACATTCTTATCCGAGTTATATAAATTCCTGTATCGAAATTATATAAATTCCTTATTTATCAGGTCTCTCGGATGGTTTAGAAGACCTCTTTCCTGGTAGCCCTGTATCCCGATAAAGTCCGGTCATTAAAGAGACCCAGAGTTTTAAGTTTAAGAGAAGCCAGCACAGCTAATCTTTTCATCTCTAGTTCTATGGGAAGTATATTCGGAATTGTCTCCATGGCTGTTGTGGAGTGCTGGATAGGAATCCTGTGATTCCCAGGCATACGCTGGATTTTTGACTGCAGTACAAGTGCATATTTTTTCAATATTTTGGTTGACTACTGAGGGTTGTTAACGCAGTTTAAATACTCTGACTTATGGAAATTTTCTCTAACATATTCAAAAATCTTTTTGCAAAGTGATAAATGTGCATAAATTTCCATGAAAATTTTGTCTTTTTTATGTGACTTCAAGAGATAGATCTGACAGCTAGGTCTCCATAAGAGTCGTTCAAGAGATGCCCCTTAGGGATATATTCAATATCATTAAGAAATGCTTCCGGGCAATTATTATTTTTAGCCTACCATTTAAATAAAAAATAATTTACTGAATTTTAAATTCTTTAGATGAAGTTTCCATTTCCATTGCCGGCTGGAGTTTCTTCTGGAGTTGCACTTTTTGCCAAGTTAGTTCGCACCAAAGATCTAAGAAACGTTCCCAGTGACAGCACTCGAAATACAAAGCCGAAACTTACAGTAAGTTTCCTCTGGAAAGGTTTTGAAAACATACAGGAGCTAAACGTATTTGAATTCTAGAAATGCCTAACGACATTGGACTTGACTTCATTGGGAGTAGGGTCTTGCTGCGGAACTGGAATGTACTTAGTAGCGGGAATGGTGGCAAAAAATATAGCTGGCCCAGGTGTTATATTAAGCTTCATCATAGCAGCAGTAGCGAGCATATTTTCAGGTATGTACTTCCGAAGGCTTTAAAAATATAGTATTAATCAAGAATAATAGAATACAAGATTAGGCATTGTGCATGTCCGCCATATTATTTTTGTTCTCTGACAGCTGTGTGACGTCACAGGGGACTTGCCAACTTTTATTTCTTATTAACTGTGATATTTACAGTAAAAACAAACAGCTGTCAAATCTGAATGTACAGCGAAAACAAACTGCTGTCAAATGGCGATTTGTGCAATTTTTTTGTACCTAACGGTGCAATCTCGTATTCTATCATTCTTGGTATTAATTTATTATGTTTACTTCTTTATTTATTAAAAAAAAATTAAGGTGCTTGCTATGCTGAGTTCGGAGTTCGAGTGCCAAATACTTCAGGATCTGCTTATATGTATTCCTATGTTGCTGTTGGGGAATTCGTTGCATTTGTTATTGGTTGGAATATGATACTCGAGTATTTAATTGGTAAGATCTTACAAAAATATCGTTGAAGTATTTATTGACAAAAATTGCTTACTTTAAGGAACGAGTGCCTGTGCATGTGCATTAAGTTCTAGTTTCGATTCTTTGACGGGTGGCCTAATAGGACAAAGTATTGCAGAACATGTTGGCACAATTTTCGGTTGGTTTTTTTTATTTTTTATTTTGTTGTTGGACTTTTTGTATTTTTTCTTTTACATTTTTAGGTAAACCACCAGATTTCATTGCGTTTGGCATCACACTTTTGATGACGTGTGTGCTTGCAATGGGTGCGAGTAAATCAGTTCTATTTAACAATTCGCTCAATATTCTAAATTTGGCTTGCTGGGTATTTGTTATGACAGCAGGCCTATTCTATGTAGATACAAGTACTTGGACTGAGCATCAAGGATTTTTGCCATACGGGTGGAGTGGCGTAAGTTATTTAAAGAAATTATGTTTATTGCAATCACTTATGAAATATTATTGTTTTCATAGGTCTTTTCCGGAGCTGCAACATGTTTTTATGCATTTATAGGGTTCGATATTATAGCAACAACTGGAGAAGAAGCACATAATCCACAAAAAAGCATTCCAAAAGCAATAGTTGTCTCATTGTTAATTGTTTTATTCGCATATGTCACCAGCAGCCTGATATTAACTTTAGTTGGTAAGTTACTACAATCAAAACTTCTAAAGATAAATAACATTTGGGAAAGGTTTTTTAGTTAGAAGTGAACTTTTTGGTAATGTATGTAGGTACCATTTTAGTTTTGTAAGAGTTTTGCTCAAGCAATGAAGAAAATTCAATTGCTAGACCTTTGCTTTACTAGCTTTAGATAGTTAGTTCAGAGCGGACCTCAAATGCATCAAATCCTTTTCCACATGTGTGTGCCACCTTAGTCTTCCTTTACTGTTGATTCAATCAAACGAGGACTACACTCTCGATGAAATTTCAGGGTTGGCACTTTATTGTACTTATTCTAAATTTCCTGTAATATTTACAATTATTATAATATGTACAAAATTTTATAACAATAATAATATATATAATAAATATTTGCGTTGTTCTTCGAGTTCTTGATGTACTCCTTCAAATCCAGCCGTCAGCTCGTGCCCACCTTCGAGTTATTTCTACTCTACCGGAAAAGTCGGTCATATTGCCACTGCCCCGAAGTCAGTTCGCCCATATGCCGCCGTGCTGCCTAGCCGCTAGGCAGTTCTGCCAAGTTTGGCAACATTTACTTTATTCGATGTTCATTCGATCTACATATCATAAACATCTTTTGCATTGAATATGAATCTTTCTAATTAAATCGATGTTGCTATACAGCCGTTCATTGTTATATCTTCTGCTCCATATCGCGTCTATATAAACGAAACCGAAAAGCAAGCGAAAATTATTTTCTTTCAAAACTATGCTTTTGCATAGTTATTAGTATAGATTTTTGTTTCATATAGATCGCCCATTTACTAAAAAATACAACTATGCCTGGCTTGTGACTACAAGTGAATTTAGAATTGCGGCGAACTTTTTGTTTCAAAGTACGTGGGCATTTATGACAGGCTCTACAATAGTAGAAACACCTATAAAAGTAAGTTGAAAGTGCAGAAATTATTAGAACACTAAATTGAGAATTTGCTGGGTTTTTATATTTCCGGGATTCCGGGTAAGAATCTGTAATGAACTCTGGATCACCAGATTATTTTCGGATTTTTATTCTTTTGAATTTACACACGTTTCAATTACAAAAAAGGAAAAAAGACCTAACCTCAATTTCAAAAAGGAAAACACCTAACCGCAATGAACTAGTTCAGCTTTTGTCAAAACAAAGAAAAATGTCCGGATAATCACACATGCTGAGGCATCACCAAATCGGTGCTGCCAAGTTACCATAAGTTCATATATTCCTAGTTCATTACAGTTCGACCATTCTGACTTTTCAATCGACCTCGATTGTATAACTTAAAGCTAAGTGTAAGTGCTACCTTTTGAATCCAAATGTTTTATTCTCGCTCTTTACTATCTTCGACCCATTTCTTCAATCTACTCGAATCTAGGATGCCGTGATACGGCAACTGCGCAACTTGAAAACCTTCAACATCCTCTATTACATAGCAATCGTCCTCTAACTTCTTTTTAACTACATATGGACCGCGATACTTAGGAATTAATTTTTTGTTAGTCCCAACAGAAGTGTCCATATTCCTGATAACTACAAATTCGCCGGCACTGAACTGCTTGGCTATTCGTGGATTCACATCTTTCTTCTTTAGCGCCTGTGACAAGGCTTCACAGTCGGTAACAACAATAAATGGTAAGCGGTCAAGAAAAGTTTTAAAACGTTCTAGGGCATAAACAACGGCCAATGTCTCTAACTCGAAGCTAATTAACTTTGACTCTTCGGAAGTCGTTTTTTTTTTAAAGAAAGCTACCGGATGAAACTTCTTGTCGTCTTGTTTTTGCATAAGCACGGCTCCAAAACCATGTGAACTCGTGTCACAATGTAATTCTGTTTCTCGCTTAGGATCGTATATCGCCAAAACTGGCGAAGAAACTAACCTACTTCTTAACTCTTTAAAGGCAGCGGTACACTAATCAGTCCAAACAAATTGAACATCTTTCTTCAGTTTTGTTATTTCTAATAAAATGTTTCTTCTCTTTTCTTTTCCATTTTCTCTATTTGCACTCGTGCCTAAGTTAATTATTTTCTTCAGTTTTGTTATTTCTAAATAAAATGTTTCTTCTAATACTAAAGCGGAAGCATAAGGCGAATTACTTGGCCTAATTATACCCTTCTCTAACAACCGATCAACATTGTTCTGAACTTCAGTACGCTCGTAAAATGAAAGTCGCCGCGGTAAACAATATATTGGCACGTCTCTGGTTAAGCACAAGTCCCAATCACACTCACCAGCCGGCCTAAGTTAATAAAGTTCACTATACCCCTGTCACCTACAAGCTTTACCAGTTCTAATTCTGATTCACTCGAAGTATGCGCGGCACCTTCTGTTAGGACTTTAGGATTTGCATTTACGCTTACTGCGGTATTACTTATTGTAACTGCTTCTATCGGGTCTGTTTCGACACTATTCTCCAAAACATTTGGGTTCTTCAACAAATCAAATGAAACAAGTTCTCTGACAATTTGATTAGTTAAACGGGACTAAAGATTTCTTTACGAAACTACTTGGACTACCGGAATCGAAAAGGCAAAAATAAGGTTTAACTTCAGTGCACTTGTTACGATAGTCGATAAAGGCAACACTTACCATTTGGAACGTCGTCATCTTCTCGGCGACTTCTTCGAATCCTCTCCAAACATCAGTTTTCCGCTTCACTCGGATCATCAGCGGCTCCCTTCACAGCAGCAACCAGTCGCTTCTTCCTCGGACAGTCTTGATGAAAGTGTCCAACCTCATGACATGTGAAACAAGAATTCGGTGGACGTTTTGGCTTAGGACACTGGCTCTGGTAGTGACCATACTGCGAGCAGTTAAAGCAACGTATTTGCTCAGGCAGGGCATTTGAAATTCCAGCAGCGGTGGCGGCGGTATTGGTGGTTCTCGGCTTAACACTCACGACAGCAGCAGCAGCAGTTTTCATAGGGACACTTCGGACACGTTTCTTTTCATAGCGATCCAACAAGGACTTGAGTTGTTTTATGTTGGTGGCACTCATCAGGATAACGGCGTTGTGGCTGCGGTCATTCAGGCCTTCAATAATACACTCTAGGACATCAGCTTCGGGAATGTTGGCATGCGATGCAATCTCCTGCATCTCAATTACATACATATCTCTTCACGGACTCAGTAGGCTTCAGTGTTCGCGACTTCAACTGCTGAAACACCTCGTTCATAGTGTAAACTCGGCCAAACTCCTCAACTAGGGTTTTTTCAGCTCCTATTAAAACACGTCGAACACTTATAAATTTGTCCGACTCACTACATCCGAACACATGGAAAGCATCTTCAGCATCATCAAACCACTTCTTGATGTCGTAAGTGTCGTCACCACTGAAAGGGTACACCATGGCTTCAAAGGCAGAAAAATCAACTCTCCCGAGTTCCTCTCTCAGTATATGCAGCTCGCGTCGCTTGCGGAGCAGCTGGATCTCTTTCTCCATGCGGGCCATCTCGACGTCGAAATCTTGGGCATCTGGTGTTTTACGCGGTGGTGCATTATCATTAACTTCTGGGCATTCATTTTCGTCTGGGCATCGGTTCTCGTCTGGACATCGGGTCTCATCTGAGTATCGGTTTTCTTCTGGGCATCGGTCCTCAACTGGGCATCGGTTTTCATCGGGACATCGGTTTTCATCGGGACATCGGTCTTCGTCTACTGCAGCTGGTTCCCTGGCCACCACCATATCGTAAAGTGGTCTCAGCTCGGCCACTGTTGCTCCTTCCGCAAAATCCACGTTGGCCGCCGTTAATGCCTTGATTAATACTTGGCGCTGTATGTATGCCATTAATATTTGTTTTGTTCGCTTTGTCCTGCGGTTCTGGTTTCGTATCCCACTTCTGAATTGTAATGAACTCTCAGATTATTTTCGGATTTTTATTCTTTTGAATTTACACACGTTTTAATTACAAAAAAGGAAAAAAGACCTAACCTCAATTTCAAAAAGGAAAAGACCTAACCGCAATGGACTAGTTCAGCTTCTGTCAAAACAAAGAAAAATGTCCGGTAAATCACATATGCCTGAGGCATCACCAAATCGGTGCTGCCAAGTTACCATAAGTTCATATATTCCTAGTTCATTACAAATCAAAACGATCCCGCGATTTAAGATTTGAAATAATATGTGAAAAATATGTAAACGTTGTATAAAATTCAATCGAAAAGTATTTCATTATTTTATGTACCAGCGCCATCTTTTATGTCGGTATGTGAATATTGGATAACGTAAAAAAAAACAACCGATTTCCATACATACTCGTACATATATGAGGCATTTTTATTTAATTTGGTACTTTACAATTTATTTGGACTAGTTTTTGAATACAACATCAATCAAGTACCCGCTTCTATTGACCAAAACAAAATGTGCAATTTTTGCTCCGTTTTCCATTACGGTATAGCGATGATTTCGGCACGAATGTTTGCCTTGAGCTCGTCAATGGTCTGAGGGTTGCTGCGTATACTTTGCTTTTCAAATAACCCCACAAAAAGAAGTCCGGAGGGGTCAAATCTGGAGATCTGGGTGGCCAGTCAATGTCTCCATTTTTTGACAGCACACGTCCAGGGAATTTTCGTTGCAGAAACTGCATTGTTTGATTTGCAGTGTGGCATAGCGCATCGTCTTGTTGAAACCAGTAACCGTCTAGACCTTTTCCACACATTTGTGGGCAGACATAATGAGCCAACATCCACCGATATCGATTCCCATCGACTGTTTAGCCTTCTCTGAAGAAAAATGGCCCAATGATGGTTTTGGCGCAAACACCGGCCCAAACAGTCACTTTTTGGTCATGCAATAGTGTTTCATGGATCTCGTGTGGATTCTCCGTTCCCCAAATGCGGCAATTTTGCTTGCTAATGGCGCCAGAGAGTACGAAATGGGCCTCGTCGATCATCAAAATTTGCTTCCCAAATATCAGGTTCAGTGTCAACCATTCGAGTGACTGTTTGGCCGTATACCAAGCGACGTGGACGGTCTGTCGGCAATATTCTTTGAGTTGATTGCATTTTATACGGAAACAAATGCAAATCATCGTTCAAAATGCACCGCAAGGTGGTTCCACTGACTCCAAAATGCTGAGCGCGGTGACGATACGACACATGTGGGTTCTCGGCAGCACTTTCTCTTACCGCTTCAACCAGTTTATTGGAACGTCTTGGGCGTTGATGAACGGCATATTGACGATCTCCCACAATAACATAATGTAATTGTAACATTTAAAATAAAAATGTGTCTTTATTCAAATTTGCATTACATAAGAAACAGATAGATAGTGGTCCTCGATGAAATGCATTTAGTTCAACATAGGTTTATTGTGATACCACTATGGAGCAGGGGTTACGATACAAATCTACTCCTGGAACTAATTGATGAACTAGATCGCTCAGATTGTTGATAATATTCTCTGGCTACTCCTTCTCCTTGTCTCTGCAGCTTCTGCGGAAATCTTTGTATTTAATACTCAGTCTCTGAGTGTGTCTGCCGATACTGAAAATTCTTTCCATACGGTGCCTTAGCAGGACCTTTGACCTATTAAGGTAAAGGGTTGTCCATATTAGCATAGCAATGTTGTAATTTTTAAGATGTGTCCACCTATATAGTTCAACGTGAGTCAAGGTACTAGACAGGTGAGACTGGCGCTATGAAATTCCCTATACGTACCCAGCAGAGAATGATATTTGTATTATGTGTCACTATAACTATAATTATACATAACATTAATTGTTTTATATTGTAACATCGTCTAAAAGTATGCAACAATAATGTAGAATAATAACTACGCTCCTACAGCCCATTCCAAACTGTACTTTCATTCGAGGTTCGCAATAGCTGACAACGCCACGGATAAAGAGAGAATTATAACTGGAAGAAATGATTGTCATCTTGGAATTATTTCCAGTGGTCGAAGAATTTGCTAGAAGTTTCTGGCTATCTGAAACTTCTGCTATATAAGGACAGATGGCGATCAATAAAGAAGACAGTAGTTTTTAAACTGTGGCGAGGAGATTAGAAAAGTGTGCAGTGGGCGAAGTTGTAATTCTGTGATAAATTGAAAGTTGAGATTTAACAAGAAGAAGTAATTAGTTTGGATTTGTGAATTAAGTAATTGAAAGGAGATAAAGTGATTTGAGAGGAAAGAGACCTTGTAAGAAAAGAATTTGCGAAGAATAGTATAGTGTGAACTTGAATTGTTCTATAGACTAGAAAATAAAGAAATAAATTTCACAGAATATCGTTTTATCTACTCGAGCCGTAGCTCGCATATTACAATATTGTAATATGCGAGCTACGGCTCGAGTAGATAAAACGATATTCTGTGAAATTTATTTCTTTATTTTCTAGTCTATAGAACAATTCAAGTTCACACTATACTATTCTTCGCAAATTCTTTTCTTACAAGGTCTCTTTCCTCTCAAATCACTTTATCTCCTTTCAATTACTTAATTCACAAATCCAAACTAATTACTTTTTCTTGTTTACTCTCCACTTTCAATTTATCACCAAATTACAACTTCGCCCATTATCACTTTTCCAATCTCTTCGCCACAGTTTAAAAACTACTGTGTCTTTTTTTGATCGCCATCTGTCCTTATATAGCAGAAGTTTCTGATAGCCAGAAACTTCTAGCAAATTCTTCGACCACTGGAACAAGAGAAATAATTCTTGCAGTTATAATTCCCTTTTATCCCTGATATTATTCGTCTCTTTCGTTGACATGAGCTGTGGAGACTTCGTCCCAGACACGAACCTCGAATGAAAGGACAGTTCGAACCAAAATTCTGCCAGAATGAAAAGTCACTTCGGAATTTGTTGCGTCATATTTTTAGGGGGCGTAGTTATTATTATGCTACAATATTATAGGAACATAGAAATGAAGCTAAAAAAATAAAATTACTAAAGTTTCCACACAAAATAGTACCGAATGCTTTTCAACCCAATATCGATAGGGTTTTTTTTTTTTTTTTTTTCGTATCTTACGAATGTGTTTTCTGAAGCAAAAATGAATCCTCATCTTTCAAGTTTGAAATATTGTCTTCGATATTTTTCCCGGAATCCCGTGGTTGCTTTCACGGAATTATGAGTTATGCGTTTTACTAAGGGGTCCCGTGATCCCATTTGAGAAACCGTAACTACGAGTTTACAGGTATGAGATTTGTAGTTTCATGAAGACTGAGATGATGACGATCAAACTTTTTCAAAGTCTGCTTTCATTTACCTTGTTAATCTAAGAAAACAGTTGCTGGCAGGAGTAAATCTTCATTTGAGCTGTGTCCTGGTGTCGTTGTGCGAATTTATGAAATAGGCTAGTTAGGATAAGTCCTTAAGTACCTCAAAACTGTAGCTGTCAATTGTGATGTTCAGTCGCAATTGTTGAGCATGCCTTTTATATGACTGCATATCTACGAGTATATTTTTTTTATAACTGTTAACTACTACTAATCTACCAACGAGGTAAAATATCTTAAGTCTGTTTCACAGTTTTTTAAAAGAAGCAATAAAACTAGAATTAAAAAAAAATATACAAATTCCAAAAAAACACTTTTTGAAAACATTTAAAGAAATTAATAATTAAAGAATTGTATCCAATTGATAGCCTTAAAAATCGAAAATATTTGTTTATGCTTCGGTTGAAAATTCGGCAAAAGTATTTTTTCCCCAAAATTCTAGAAAATACATTAAAATTATTAAAATTTCGCATAAAGCCGAGTGGGGCTTCATTGATTATTAGAGCAATTAAGTAAAGAAAAATATAAACAAATTTAATTTCCTCGTAAGGTATTCAAGTAAATCCAGGGTCATTAAGGGAGCAACCGTATTTTATAGGTTTTAATTTCACAATTCAAAATGCCGGATGCAAAACGATGCCCAAAAAATTAGAAGGTCTGCGGTAATTGACATCGATTAGTCGGGGTGGGGTATATTCTTGAAAGTCTTTGAATCCAAAATTAAAATTTATCATATTTATAATTTAAAATGGCAACATTTTTTGAACACAATTCTTAATTTGAAAATGTTGAATTAGGATTTACATTCAGAGACCTCGAAAACATATGTACATTCATTTTGACTAATCGATATCAATTATTGTATGCTTTTGACGCATTCTCTTCTTAACTTCTGTTTAAGCTTTTGAACATTATTTCTGCCCGCTTCTCACTTTCCTTCTCTTTCTTTCGAAGACTTTGGTATTTTCTCGGTTTTTTTTTTTGTTTGTAGGTTTTGTAAGATTGCAAGCTGTTGTCGTCCATCTATGCATCGCCGCCTTATTTAACCCTTGTGCTTCTGTGTATGCTTGTCGGTACTCTGCGTCACACCATAGGCTTCATTGCTCTCTTTCGACGGTAGCCGTTAGACTTCCTCACAGTAATTCCTTGATGTTGTGGTGTTCAGGATATCTGTATACCAGTACAAAAAAAACTTTTTTTAGTGTAAATCCGTTCATTTTGAAATATCCCGTAAAGTTTTCCAAAATAGAGAATTTCAAAATCTAAAATTTTCTATGACAAATTTTCGATTTTGAGATTTTGATCAAACTTGACATTACTGTGACAAACTCAAAAAATAGAAAATTGGATCTCTCAATTATGTGTGTCTGTACGTCTGTATAAATTTATAACCAACTGCAACCTTAACGGCTGGACTGATTTTCTTTAAACTTTATATCTGGGCTTTGTAAGGTGAATATACGCTAACAAATGGCTTACCAAGTTTTCGGCAACAAATGACGGCACTTTACTTATTGGTCGGTTTTTGAAAATTAGTTATTTCTCGTCAATGACTCAATCGATTTTGTTCAAAATCAATGCATGTATCCGTATACGCAATATTTGACTGACATATGTATACAAGGTTATGAACATTTTAAATTTTTATATTGATTCTTAACAGATTTACTAATTTTATTTTTTATTTTATATCAAAGATTTCATACAATTTTGGAAATTTTTTATTTTATTTCAAAGATTTCATATATCGAAAATTTTAAAAAATTCTGTTTCAATTTTTGAGAGATTTGTAGCGAATTTAAAAGCCTAAAAGTTCGAACGTAATAATTTTTCATTTAGGAAGCACCGTTTTCGAGATTAGAGTAGACGCTCACTGAGCTCAATAGCCTCCCTTTTTTGACGAAGTATAGATGTATGTATATGTACTCGTATGATATTTTTGAAAACGCTAAGTAACTCTTTCGGGTGTTTTTTTGTTGTTAAATTATTATTACTTTGTGTTTCCAAAGATATCCCCTTTCCTATTTTTTCTCTAGAAATCGATCTTCTTAATATCATACGTCGATAGATAGTAGCGTCGAGGAGATAGTAGAAAAATATTTTTTGATAATGTCGTTCTTATTCGATGAGAGATCTTGAGCGCACGAAAGACTGATGTTGATGAATTAATCTTTATGCGAATTGCTCTTCTTTCTCTTAATGGACCTGCGACCCTTAGAGGGTCAGAGCCTGAACTGCTGCCGTCCATCCTTCACGGTTCCGGGCTCTCTGCTTCCAGTTGGTAAGACCAAGATTTCTTGCGCCCGCGATCACTTGGTTCTTAAACAGGAGGTTCGGTCTCCCTTGTAGTCTCGAACCAATGGGTTGGGATTCGAAGACTCTCTTAGCTGGAGCGTTGTCGTCCATTCGCTCGATGTGGCCGAGCCAGTGTAGTCGACAGATTTTTGCCTTCCGAACGACATCCACATTTTTGTACAGCTTATAGAGTTCGCGGTTATGTCTTCTTCTCCATTCGTCCTCGCCGCAGATAGAACTGAATATCTGGCGTAGAATTTTTCTTTCGAAGGAGCCCGGGATCTGCTCTGCCGTCCGCTTATCTTCCAGCTTTCGGCTCCGTAAAGCACAACTGGCAAGATCAATGTTCTGTAGAGTATGGTTTCGGTCCTTTGGGTTAGGAATTTTGACCTTAGCTGTTAAGGCAGGCCGAAGTAGCAACGGTTGCCTAGGGTTATCCTGATTCTCCACCAGGGTGTCATTTGTGGAGTTTATGTTTGCCCCAAGGTAGGTAAACTCCTTTACTACCTCAAAATTGTGGCTGTCCATGGTGACATTTTGTCCAGTTGTTTCTGGTCGACAGCATGTACTTCGCTTTACTCTCATTGATCGACCATTGACCAATTCGTCTGGCCTCTTCTTCAATCGCCGAAAATGCTTCAACAATGACACTTTGGTAGCCCGCAATAATATCTATAGGTATATCGTCAGCATACCCCAACACCTGCCCGCTGCATTATACATGCTTAATGTCGAGATTGAAGAAGTCACATGACAGCGCGTCTCCTTGCCGAAATCCAGTACTTCCAAGTTGCACGTGGTGCGACACAACCGGATCAGTTTTTTCGGGATCCCGAAATAGGCCATCGCATTGTATAGCTCGGTGCGATGAATGCTGTCATAAGCGGATTTGAAGTCGATGAAGAGATGGTGGGTATCGACTTGGAACTCGTTGGTCTTTTCCAGGATTTGCCGAAGTTAGAAGACTTGGTCAGTTATCGATTTATCGGGCCGGAAGCCACACTGATATCGGCAAATTTGTGTGGTGCAAAATGGCTTTAGATGTTCACACAGTACGCTGGATAGAATCTTGTAAGCGACATTAAGCAAGGAGCAGATCCCTCGGTAGTTAACGGTACAAAACATAGGATCGCCTTTTTTGTGGATGGGGCAAATAGAGCTGATATTCCTGTCGTCGGGCATGCGTTCGTCCTCCCATGCTTTGGAGATGATTTGGTGCATGCTCCACCTGCTTTGAAGAGCTCTGACAGCAAGCCATGCCGACTTCTTCTAAACTAGGTGGAAGAACTATTTCATATATTGAAGCTGGGTTTTCCTCATACCTATCACTCTCTTGGTTATGCCCGTGTGTCGTGTTGACTCTGGCTATTTCCGGTGTGTTTAGGCGTCCAATGTTAAACCGCCTTTTGGTTGAATACTGCAGCTTTCTGTCATTGGGTAGTTGAGCTCTGAATCGAGCTGCTATTAAATAGTAGTCAGAGCCGATATTTGACCCTCTGAATGCTCGCACATCCAGGATGTTAGACGAGTGTCTGTCATCAATTACTACGTGGCAAATTGTTATCAGGAGTTTTTTTTTCATACCTGGAATTGAAAACGACTCCAGCTGGGACAAGGGACAGGGTAAACTGTTACTAGTATTATTATTATTATTATTTGTGTAGAGTTATGTTGCACTGCGACCTAAAGGTCTATTGTGCCCTCTGCTAATACATAGGAGAGGTTTATTCACTCATTAGTGTTTCCCTCGGAATATAAATCCTTAAGAATTATTTTCGAGAGTCAAACACACTTACTTTGCCTTGGCAAGGATAGTTCGCCCTAGAGCACTCTCTCTAATCGGTGATGAAGAAGATGTTCTGGAGTCTCACTGGACTCATTACAGAATCTGCAAAGGCCTTCGTTTGTTATACTTAGTTTACAGTGCCCAGTTAGAAAGCCTGTTAGGATACGTAGGTTATTCTTGTTCAGGCAGATGCACGCTTCGAATTTTTTCTGATTGTAGTGTCCCAGAAGTTTCTTAGCTTACCTCAGACCTGGAGTATTAATCCAGGTTTTCGCCCTGTCTTCTTTCTCCATCTTCCTGAATTCTTCGCATATGGTATGATTTTCTATTCCGCAGAATGGTTCAGGCCCAATGAAGGATTATGCTGCTCCTTGTCTTGCCAAGGAATCTGCTTCTTCGTGGTCCTCTAGTCCAACGTGGCCGGATACCCAATAAAGGGTTACCTTGTTACTACTACCCAATTCACAAGTTTTGATTTAATAATATGAGAGTCAAATACTTTGATAGCTGCTTGACTCTCTGGTACACAGAGTACTTTGTTCTTGGCCCACACATAACTGCCCCTGTTCCTTCTTCAGTTCTCGTGCCGTCCGTATACCACTTTACTCCACTGTGTACGGAATTTTGTATCAAAGTTAAATTTCCTGATACTATCGTTCCTATGGATTTCTAGTGGAGGGAGTTTCTTGAGAATTTCAAAATATTCTTTCGAACTGATGAATTTCTCCCTCCCTATACCCTGAGGATCGTCCGCTTTGCGTTTTGCGCAACTACGATGTGAAGCGGAGTTAGTTCCAGGAATACTTCTATGGCTGCAGTTGGACATGTTCTCATGGCCCCGGTATTACAGAGGCAAGCAAGTCTTTGCACTTTGGTGCGTCTCTCCCACGTTGTGACTAGATTAATTTGTTTGGTACACGCTATCGCTCCGTATGTTATTATTGGTCTTACAATGGCGATATACATCCATCTTCTGTCTTCAAGACTTACCCGCAGGTAACTACATATCATGAGAGCACGGGTGGCCTTTCTGGATATCTCTTCTGTGTGTTTTTTCCACATGATTTTACTTTCTAGGTGTAATCCTAGATATGTCACTTCTTTCTTTCTTCAGCTCAAGCTTCTTTTTTCTCGTAAATGGTAGTATTGTAGTTTTTGCCGGGTTTTTGTTGAGCCCAGCTGTGTAGCACTATCCTTAATAATTCTACGCGACGTCTGAGTTTCTGCTGATCTTGTTACTAGTAGCTCCAGTAGAAAATGCGAGCGCTGCCGTTAACCCATCACCATCTCTTTCCTCACAAACCTGACGCAGTCCTGAAAATTCTTAAGGATCTAAACTTCAAATATATCGAAGCGGAAGTAGAGCGAAAAGTAGTGGGTAGATGCCCCCGTCGATTAATTCTGGAGAATTCTTTCGCTGCCTCCTGAATCCAAGCAAGAGTGCCTGTCTGGAAATACTCTTTCCACCTTTATAGTTTGCTGCCACAAACAACCTTTCAAAGAAGTTAAAACTCAATCGCTTGTCGAGTAAGAATTTGTAGACGATGGATAAGATGTCGACGTCAGTACCTGCTTTTTTTAAATTGCTCAAATCTAGGTATTGAGCCGTATTCATAAAGAAAAGGATATGCTTATTCTTACAAAATATGAAGGAAATCCTTCTTCTTGTATTCATCATAATTTCGAGCAGAACCTTATACTTTTCGAGTAAAAGCATACCCTTTTATTCAAAAAAGTAAATGGGTATGCATGAACTTGAGTTAGGTCAGTAGCAGACTCATCTCGGTAGTAAACGGTTGTGTTATCCGATTTTCAGCGCGATGGCAGATTTTGTGCATGTGAGGGATGCTAAATATTACAAGCCCCGCCTATCTACACTTGTTCGTGATTTTAAAGATTTATACCATTTTGAAGAGAGAAATTTACAGTGGCTCGCGGACAGATTTTTAGGTACGAATGAAGAAACTCGTGGAGGTGCCTTGTCAACTGCCCATAGAATGAAGGTCTGTTTGCGATATCTCAGTGATCCTGGATATCAGAAAGGTATCGGTGAAGTACTTGGTGTACAGTAGTTGACAGCATAGTTGCACATGCAACTGAAAAAAAGAAAGAGTAATTATTGAACGATGTTTTGGACAACTGAAACGCCGGTTTCCTATCTTACAGTACGTTTGTCGGGTAAAATTGGAAATATAAAAATATACCAAAAATAATAATTGCCTGTGTCGTTCTCCATAATATCGCTAAAACTTTAGGCGATCCTGATTTCGACCCTGTTGAAGAGGCACCAGAAGAAAATAAAAAAATTCAGGGAGAGACACCACCATATGCTTCCCCAATAGTTGGATTGCTGTCACCTTCCACAGCCTTTAGTAAACGCTTCTCCTAATTCAACAATTTTATCGCTTTATTCCCAGTTTTTTCAAGTCCGTTTTCTTCTTTAACCTTGTCTTCATATTGTTGATTTTTTTAACAAACCTTTAGCATCAACAGGGCTATCAAACGTGGCTACGTATTTATTGGTGAGTCCTCCGATTGCTTCATCCTTCCTTCTTTTTATTTTTGACACTTGAGATTTTTCCAATATAACGGGATTAGCGGCCACACCCTCTGTTATGAACTGAAGTTCGTTACTAGCATTTGTTTCATTTTCACTAACATCTTCACTGCTAGAGTAATGCATATTTAGCGCACTAAGGTATACGTATACTCACTAAAAAGAACCTTTTGATGTGATTCGTAAGATAACAGAAGGCGTACTGGGCAAAGAGAAGGAAAGGGAGCTGGCGCAACAAAAAAAATAAAAGATATTCTAGCATCTAGCATGTCATTCAGCGTTCTGACGAGCCTACCTTTTACTTGTGCTTGAGAGATATCCTCGCAAGTATAAGGTAATCATTATGAATACGAAAAGAAGGAAATGCTTATACTTCAACCTTTACTTGAGAGGATATCCTTCGTTTTTATGAATACGACTCATTGAACAGATAGTCTTTTGAATTCACATAGTTCACATAAAAGAGTAAAACACTTTTTCACGTTATGTTATTTTCAGTACCTTATGATCAAATAAATACTGGAGCGGCTTTAGTACAAATGTGGTCCTATGTTGGGGCTCCAAAATGTAGAGCCATTGTTGCGGTTGGTGCAACGGCCGGACTTTCAGTAGCAATGTTTGGATCGATGTTTCCAATGCCCAGAGTGATCTATGCAATGGCACAAGATGGTCTTATATTCAAGTAAGTATGGAAATTAAATTGTACATCTTGAAGCAGAAGTCAAATTTTATGTTTCACGCTAATTGTCAGTATCGACTCGTAAATTGAACAAATTAGTTTTCTTCTCTTTATCCAAACCAGTTTATAAACTTTCAATTATTTTAAATACTCGTATTCTAGAATATTATTTTGTTTCATTGCATTTAAGGCAATTATCACAACTGTGGGAACGCACGAGTGTTCCTGGTCTCGCAACACTTGGAAGTGGCGTTGCCGCAGCCTTGGTAGCCTTAACAATTCGTCTGGAGATTCTAGTCGAAATGATGTCGATTGGGACTTTATTGGCATACACGCTTGTTTCGACGTGCGTTCTTGTGCTAAGATACCAACCTTATAGTACGTCTTTAGTAGAATTACTCCCTGCTCAACTGAGAACTCCAATGCCACCAAGTACCCCAGATCCAACGGTGGAAAAGACTACAAATAATCTGACGATTAAACGTATAACTCGAGGATCTCCTGACTCGGATGATTCGTTCATAGATGATAGCCCTGACGGCTACATGGGAAGGGATGATCAGTTCTTGGTGTCCGATCGATCGGAGAATAAGTTCTATGGTAGTGTTCATGGTGCTCCAACGGGACCAACTGGTAACGCTACAGCATTTGACACAATCGGAGTTGGTCTGTTGGGGAGAAAGCTACAAGAGTTCTCCTATATGTGCCCGGGACTATTTCCATGGGTTAATCCTGGACCAGCTACGTCGGAAAGTGGTAAGTAATAATGATAGATTTTGAAATTCTTAATAAAGACTTTACGATTCTTGCCAGGAATGTTTGTGACCAAGCTGGTGGGTGTTATGTATATATTGATATTCTTCTTGGACTTATTCGCTGCGATAGGATGGTCAGGAAAGTTTGCCGGATTCGTTTTCTCGATATTAATTATAGGTATTTTTGTGATATTATTAACTATATCCAGGCAACCACAAAACAGGTTTGTTTAAGATCTTTCAAGTGGAACATTAAATGTAAATAATAAGCTCATGTTTCTTATAGGTATGCCCTTGCATTTCTTACACCCGGACTTCCGTACATTCCAGCAATTGCTATAACAGTGAACATATACTTAATATTTAAATTAAGTATATTAACATTAGTTAGATTTACAACTTGGATGTCTATAGGCTTGATCGTATATTTTTACTATGGCATCACCCATAGTACATTAGAGAACTCTTCCGAGGAAATTGAGCTGCGAGTGGATGAAGCTTATGTAGTAAGTATTTCTTATATATTTCAAATATTCCACATAAGGTGCTTAAATGGACCAAAGTTAAAAATTATATACTAACCTGCGTATATTGTTCACGTGCATATTTTGTTTTTCCAAATTGTATGCCTACAAAACGAAATTTTATTTTGTTTGGAATCTAGTGCAAACGAAAAATGCAAAACGGTGTAATACGAGTAATAGAGCCAAGTCTTTCCACCTGTTGCAGGTGTACTCTGATTTTTAGATTATTGAATTTCTTGATCATGTTCCCCATCCATTTCACTCTGCATTACTTTTGTTTTGGGTATAAGGACACAGAGAGTACAAAGCTTCGTAATTCTGAGATGATCGGCCACAATTTGATGTAAAATGAATAAATTAATGCCCAAAGCTTCTTTTATCTGCCGATAAGATGTGCCTGGATTCTAGCAAGCTTTTCAGGAATGGACACCTCATTTGGATGACCGGTATGGGGCCCAGGTCAAGCAGTACCCTCATAACTACCAAATATCACCTCTGGGCAGTCTTAACGGATGGTAAAGTATATACGAAAATACCCCGCTTAGAGCAGTTAGGTTAGGTTAGGTTCGAGTGGCAGGCTGACATCACAAGGATTTGGTTATTTAAAAAAAAAAAAACTATCCGCATACTCAGCCGGGGCTTGTTACAAAGCGCTGGAGGCAACTGATGTTTAAATCTGCTAGTTGGTGTATTCTTATTCGAGCAGAGAGAGCCTGGCATACGGCAAAGGAGGTGAAGAATCGTTTCCTCTTCTTCTTCATCCATGCAGCTTCTACAGAAGTCGTTAGAGGGAGGCCTAGCCTAGTGGCGTGCCTGCCAATAATGCAGTGTGCTGTGATGAAACCTACTATTGTCTGTTTAGCCAATTAAAGCTTTTGTGATCCAGCTTAAGCCAGATCTGCCTGGTGCTGAGACACGTATTGCCTTCTGCCCATCTACGGTTGTTGATGATGATCGCATGGAGTTTAAGTAACAATTTACTTATAGCGAGAGGCATGTCAATATTCCCCTTTTCCGGTAGAATCGATAGAGTTGTGCCATGCTTGGTGAGTTCGTCGGCTACACAGTTCCTTGAAGTGTCCCCATTGCCCGGCTCCCAAATAAGGTGAATTTTGAATTATTAAGCCACCTCGTTAAGAGACAAGCGACAATTTAGAGCATTTTTTGAGTTAAAGGTGACAGATTCCAGGAATTTAATAGTAGCCTGACTGTCGGTAAAAATGGTGATATCCGTGGTGTAGTGGTAACATCATCGCTTCTCACGCTGCATGTTCACGGTTCGAATCCTGATGTCAATAATCATCTATTTATTTCGCATGAAATAAATAAAAAAAGTCGATCAGTTGCGAAAGCTTATGTCAACTCTACTGCGAAGGCATAACACAGGCAGTAGGGTGGTCATATGCCTAAAATGCAACTTGATCGTGATGATGACATCAGGAGGACGGAAAAAAATACTGTGAATCATAAGCAACGACAATAACAGCGAAACAAAAAAAAAAAAAATACTCCCCAGTTATCTGGACAGCCACCCTTGGAGTTCAACTGAAACTTAATACCAGCTGAGTTTCAAACCAACTACACCAATCTGTCTTTCTCTCTGTCTCTTCCCCTTTCCTCAAAACGCCCGTGTCCTAAAATTAGTATAAGGGTATTCATAACCCCTTTCACACGTGCAAATATATATAAATATATATACAAAAAAAAAAAAAATATCCCATTTATGTGGTTATCGCATTATACTTCAACCACGACAAGCCCTCCTTGATCGCCATTATCTCCGCCTGGAAATCGCTGCAATGGTTAGGAAGGCGGAAGGAGATTCATATTTAAATTTTTGGAGAAGACACCTCCACCCACTCCCAATTAGATCCATCTGTATAAAAATATAAAGACCCGTTTTGTGGCCCGAGATCATTCTCGCAATCAAGTCTGGAGATGATGTAGGTTACCTTTGTAAAATTTTTGTCAAATAGGAGTCGTGGTAGGATGTAGTGAGTGTCTTGTCTTCCGCAAGAGTCCAAGATAATTGAGAATAGTGGAGTGTCCGGTGCGCAGAATGGACCATTGAGATACGGTTTTGATGGGAGTGGCTGCACCAGCTGCCACCTGTTTGCTGTAGATATCTGAAGTTAGCACTTGAAACAATACGTCTAGAGCCGCTATTGGAGTGGTTCTGAGAGCTCCGCTAATACATACTATATACAAGCCGTTCTTTGTACACGGCCAAAATAGTTGCAATAGACGGGTTTATTCAAGACCGCAGTCTTTAGTACATATGAAGAGCTTAGAGGGAGTATTTTGAAGATCTCTAAGTGTATTGAGGTGTTTACCCCAGACAGCTACAGCAACATTATCCGTATAGGCAATTACTTTACAGACTTCTCCTTCCAGGATTAAAAGTTGTTCATTCACCACTAGGTTCCAAACAAAAGGCGAGAGTGGCGGAAATCGAAATCGTTGGAGGCCTTTGAGAAAATGGTTTTTTTAAAAATCGGACATTAGTAAAGTACCGTTATTTTTATGGTTACAGACTCAAGACATAAAGCTTGAAGTATATCCATTCAGGCGTTTAGCTTGCAGTCCAAAGTACATATATGTACATATATACATATGTACATACAGATAGATAGACAGACATGCATCCAGTAATGAGACTCACTTTTTCGAGTTCGTCTATACTAGTAATACCAGAATTGATCAGAATCTCTAGGTCGATAATAGTCATGTACAAGTAAAAAATTAAGTTTAAAATTTGAATAGAAACCAATTTACACGGGCTTGCGAAATTTTACTTTTTATCCTTTTATGAACCAACAATAGACTCCATTTTGTTCTATCAAGTATAGTTTTTTGGTAAAATGTAATTAAAGAAAACTCAATTTTTCATTTGTAGCCTATTCTGTAGAAATCCAGATGTCCATCCACTACGTCCTTACTTAATTTTTCATCATATTCTTGATTAAATTGACAAAAAGACTGCTTTGATATTTTCAGGATAACAATTCCGATGAAAAGGCTGTTTGGGATCAACAGACCTATGAGCAAAACTACAGTTCACCTGATGTGGTATGGAACTATGGTAACACTGAACGCAATACGGCCTGGAATAGCAAATCTCAAAGGACCACAAACAGCGATAACAACACAGCTCTTCGAGTGAAAAAAACATCTCCCAAGCCCCCAGCACCGTCAGTGAAACCAGCGAAAAGTACGTCTTCTGAACAAACCAAGAGTAAACAAACAACGTCAAGTACAAAGCCAGGCTTCAGTATGTTTGTAGATGAAACGCAGTTCCCCTCGTGGGACGATTGAAATAGTTCCGGTCGTTCCTTCGATTGCATTGTTACATGTAAAATTTTTAAAGTTATTTATACAATTCTATTGTTTCCATCAAGTGTACATTTTAATACAACATTAATATTTATGACTCATTCTTATAAACATTTAATAAATTCAGTTTACAAATTCATGATATATACAAAAAATATACATACCTATATATATATATACATATATTAAATTTTAAAGTATTTGCCCTTCCGTTTTATATGTACATACTTCTATGCGGGAGTTATTATATAAGCAACAACAAATTATGGTTAAACTTGTAAACTTAACAAAAAAAAACTACTAACAGAAAGATACAAATATTTCCAGATTACTCAAGGGACTCCCGTCCCACAAGCCATATCCTTTACTATAGTTCATTTTTGATGAGAGAATTTTACAATTCGTTTTTCGATTCCGTTTTACGTAACACCACACAAATTAAGTTAAGTTTACATTTTATTTACGAGGTAGATAGAAAATTAAAAAATAAAAATGAGAAAGAAATATATTTTAAGTCAAGAGAAAAACCTTAAGCAATTTCAGCGCATGCGCACCGCAGAGTACGAGTATAACAGTGAACATGGGCGGCGTGCGCAAACTAATAATTTATATACATATGAAATAACTAATGAAAGCCCACTGAATTGCGTCTTACAATTTCAGCCCTATTATACACTTTTACAAATCATTCAATTTTTTGTTAATATTTTGCATTTTATAAATAAAGTCTATTTCAAAATATGTTTAATAAAAATTAATTATTGAAAAAGAAACCAGTTGTATTATTTTTTATATCGCCTGAAGTTTTTAAAGTCCGTATTAAAATTTAAGAAGGACTATGAAATGCCTTTATACTAAGTTTTCATTAGAGCCAAACGAGGTGATTTCAAATGACTCATTTCGAAGTGTTTTTACTACATTCAGCTCATTTAGTTTGAAAGTAGAAACACAATGTGGCGATCGGCAGTCGCGCGTTGACAGAATGAGTAGAGACAATGGGATCTTATGGGATAACACCTCCTTGCACATACGCATTTTTTCGAACTTTGTGAGTTTCTTTATATCAAATATATTGACCGTATTCAATCTGACATCATCGCTGACCCCAAAAGATTTTTTCACTTCATTAATACCAAGAAAAAGTCGGACAGCTACCCATCAACTCTGATATTCTCCAATACATCGTCAAGCGATCCTCGAATAATAGCAAACTTATTCGCCCATTTCTTCAGTCAATCATTCTCTAACCACACATCAGAGCCCGACCATTCTTACTTCTCCTACATGAGAGATTGTGCCCAAACCTCTTTAACTTCAATCGATATAACAGTGGCTCTCGTGAAAGAAAAGATCCAAAGACTTAAATGCGAATACTCCGCTGGTCCGGATGGTATACTGTGTAGACTCTTTAGCTCAACCCCTTACGGCTCTGTTCCAACTGTCACTTTCACAGTCTGTTTTACCTAGGCTTTGGAAAAAAGGCCCGAAATATGAAATTTCTAATTATCGTCCCATAGCTAAACTCTCTTGTATACCTAAACTATTCGAAAGTATTGTTTACGATGCAATGTTTTTCCATTGTAAGTCTATATTTTCCCCTCACCAACACGGTTTCTTAAAGGGAAGGTCAACAACCACAAACCTAACCGAATTCGTATCCAGCACCCTGTGCGCATTGGAGGAAGGCAAGGAAGTCGATGATGTTGTTACCGATTTCAGCAAAGCCTTCGATAAAATTTCGCACGCAATTGCTTTTTTTGAAACTCAAAGCTCTCGGTTTTCAGTCTGGGTTTATTGCGTGGATCAATTCCTACCTTCATGAACGTCAATATGAAGTCCTTTTTAGATCCTTTATATCTGATCCCTTTATGGCCCCCTCCGGTGTCCCTCAAGGTAGCCATCTTGGTCCCCTGATTTTCATTTTGTCAATTAATGATGTTGATGGCATTATTAAATATTTCCGTCTGTCAGTTTATGCGGACGACATGAAAATTTTTGCACACATCTCTACTCCCACTGACTACCGTGCACTTCAATCTGACTTGAACAGCTTTTCTACTTGGTGTAATAAAAACTTTCTTGAATTGAATGTCAATAAATGCCAAGCTATTACTTATTCCCGGAAGCGTCTTCCGACAGCTCCTAGAACGTACGTGATTTACGATGAGCCTGTTCCCACTGTCACCTTTCTGCGTGATTTGGGGTTCATTTGCGACAGTAAGCTTAATTTTCGTAGTCATATTGACAATATTATCAGCAGAGCAAATTCTGCGCTAGGTTATGTGAAACGTTGGTCCAAGGAATTCTCAAATACTTACGTCACGAAATCTCTGCACTTCACATTTGTAAGACCAATTCTAGAATATGCCTGCCAAGTTTGGTCTCCCTATCTCGATACACATTCGTATCGAATTGAGTGTGTCCAACGGAGGTTCATCCGTTTTGCTCTACGTGGACTCCCGTGGCCTGACAGATTCAACCTACCTCCTTACGAGCATCGCTTGAACTTGCTGAACATGCAATCGCTTGAAAAGCGTAGAAAACTTGCCGATATACTATTTGTACATCAGTTATTAGCAGGCAACATTGATTGTCCTATGCTGCTCCAAACCATCTCACTCAGCACCAATCCGCGTATTCTGAGGTCAGTACCTCTCTTCCGTCTCAAGTTTCACCGTGCGGATGTAATGAGCCTATGTATATATAACCATAACCTTTTTGATTTTCAGTGCAACAAAAACTCACTTAGAAATTCCCTTTATTCCCCTTTCTCACTCAGGTCTAGATTTAAATTTATCTATATAAACATTGTAAAAAATAATAACTTATAAGTCTCTTTACCGCTTGTATTAAGCTAATTGAAAAAAATAATTGAAATAATTGAAATAACACCAAATGTGACTTCAGGCGTTTGATCGGTTTTTGATCGCAAATATCGTAAGCACCACCTCAACGTCGGAGTAGAACTACTCTCTACTATTATCGCGCGTTTTGACAGCTCATAGCTGTTTTGGATTCACATTATTCTTTGACTTGTTCGATTTTAGCAACAAGGTAAGTCATTGTGTCGTGTATGTATTCCGAATTGTTAGGATTTAATATGTAAACAATTTTAATTGCTAATGAGGTTTTTTGAACACAAATTAATTATGTTAGAGTATGCAGAGGTTTTTATTTTTTTATTTTCTTATTCATACACATTTGTTTGCGAAGTTATTTCTTAAATTTCCGTTTCCTAATCAAACTATAAAAATAAAAGGAGTACATTACATACTACTCTTCTTTCTGCCGCGAAATCGTGTGTGGGAAATTTTAGGGAACAGAACATAATTTTGTCATGTTCCTAACCTCTCAACGCTCGACCGTCTTAAAGCCACATTTGGCGCTGCAAACTTTGAGGTCGCACATTCTGACAAATATTATCGTAAGTCGGTAAAATGCCGATCAAACCACATTTCGCGCCTACTAGAAATCTAATCGCCGAGAGGTTCAAATTCTCATGCTCACGTGCTCACAAAAACAAGGACAAAATATTGAAGAGTATATTTTCTACCTTTAATGCGTTTTTGCACGAAGCTCTACCAGATTGATTAGTTAGTGATGTAAGAAGTGAAAAACTTCAAACCAAATTGCTGTCAACCAAAGATGTAGTGTGGGATACAGCATGTGATATTGCGCAGTCATTTGAACTCGTCAATAGACAGTTGAGGAAAATGAATTCATCTTACGAGATCAACAAATTGTATACCAAGTACAGTGCAGTTTTTCTAAATGCAACAAGTGTACTACAAAGCATACAAAAGTTAACTATCCCACTCGGAAGTGGACTTGCTCCAATTGGGGTCGAAAAGGGCACTCATCGAAGGCATGTTTCTCCAAGCAAACTGCTAACAAAAATAGCAGAAAAACAACAGCAGCAGATACAATAATAATGCGAATGTGAACGAGTTGAAGTTAGGAACGCTACATTGGATGAACAGCAGTGATAAGGCACTGAATAGAGACGTGAACATCGAGAGGCAAATCGTCAATGTGGAAGTCCATACGGTGGCAGTGGTGTCTGTGATGTCAAAGTTTGATTATTTAAGTTTTTTCCCAAATGCATTCTTCTTCTTTTCCTTACGGCAAGGTTATGATTCAGAGTAGAAGGATCACAACCCTCCCATTATATTGCTGGGATCACAACCCTTCCACCTTCGAACTTCTTATTCTATCAAGCTTTGTTACTCCTGCTGTCATGCGAAGCATCTTCGTCTCAGCTGCCGTTAAATTGGCCTCATACTTTTAGTACATTGTCCAGCATTGTGACCATATGTGAGTGCCGGACGTACAACTGCGGTGTAGAGCCGTCCTTTCAGCTTAGGGGACATTTTTCGGTCACAGATGATAGCGGAGTTTTCTCGCCACTTCATCCAGCCTACGCTTACGCTATGATCATCGCTATGTCATCATCAAAAGTTGCTTCGCTATTGATCATAGATCCCAAATATTTGAACTTTTCGTACTTGGCAGTTTCAGTTTTCCATTCAAGTGAATGTTTGGAATAGGCCGGTGTATATCATCGAACGGGCAGCACAGATACTCTGTATTTTTCAATTAATACGGTACACATTTCCCTCCAAAACATCCACCCATACATCAAGTGCTCGTTACAGGGATATTTGATCTTCACTTATGATAGCTCCATCGTCATCAAAGAATAACTAATGCACTTTGGGGTCCGTCACTTTTCCTACAAGCAGATAATCAAGGACTGCAATAAATAGAAAAGGACTGAGGACGTTTCCCTGGTGTACACCGACTTTGTTTGGGAACTCTCCGGTGACTCCTGCAGTACATCTTACTCTTGTTCTTGCTCCCTAATACATGTCCATGATCAAGCGCACGTAGGTTTCTTGAACTCCTCGTTGTCTTAGCGCCACCCATAAGGGATCTCTTTGTTGTCTATCAAAGGCTTTTCAAAATCAACCAACACCATATGCCAGTCCTTTATGATGTTTATACTTTGGATTGCATCTGTTGTTGATTTACCCGAGACAAACCCGCACTGGTCATCAGGGAGTTATATTATTCAGCCATCTAATGCCCGCTCAACGATCTTTATGGTGTGTGACATTAGCTTGACAGAACGGTAGTTATCGCAGTTTCGCGTATCGCCCTTTCCTTTGTGCAAAGGAAGAAGATAACTTTCCCTCAACTGATTAGGCAACGCTCATAAGTTTGGAGATAAGAATCATGAGCCATCTGGACCCTATGTCTCCCATTTTTTTCCAGAATTCAGAGGGTATCTCGTCTCCCCCAACCGCTTTTCTTTTTTTTTTGGATTATTGGACCGCATTCCTAACATTTTCGCATGTAATGTCGACTACTTAGCCATGGTTAGGAGCGGGTCTTGGAAAGTATACCCGGGGAAACTGTTCGTTCAGAAGTTTTTCACAATACTGTCGCCATCTGTGGAAAATTTTGACGTCTTCCACAAGAAGCTGGCCTTGAGCATTGTTAATGAACTTTGTGGAACTTTTGAGCATTTCTACATCTCCGGGCCGCTATTTTGAAGATAGTTGTTCCCTTATTCAAGTTGTTTCGTCGAAGCTCCTGGGTAGCCTGGATCCTATCAGACGCCGAAGGCAATATTTCCTCCAACTCCCGATAGAAGCCTTCCATACTTATTGCTTGAAATTGGGCGCACTTCTTCTTCGCGAGACCGTTGCAACATCTACATATATAATCACTTCAAGGTGAACTTTTTCATCTCTATTATTAGAAGAGCACTTTGCCCAAGCCTTGAAAGCCATTTTCTTTTCCTGTATCTCTACTTTAGCTTCATCTGACCACGACCATGTTTCTTTGGCTTATTGGGAGCAGTCTTTCGACGTTCCAAGCAGTGATTTGGCTTTCTCCAAATAAGATCGCTATCTTATATCCCACATATCTTGTGCTCTGCACTCCTCATCACCGACATCATCGATGTTGGTTAAGAAATTTATAATGTTGGTAATAAAAGCTTCGCCTTTTCCTTTGTCCAGCTTGTACTAATTGATTTTCTCAGCCACCTTTGTTTGCTTATTTGTTTTCTTTCCCGTCTCCATAAAAATTTCTGTCAGTAGGCGACGGTGGTGCTGGGCGATCGCCTCTTCCACGATCACTTTGCAATCTTTAACTTTAAGGTACATGTATCACTACTGGTAATAATTATCCTCCTATATATTAGATTGTTACACTCGAAGGATAATTTCAAGCCGCTTCTAGGGAGAAACTGGCTGGACAAAATTTTACGTAAGTTTAGGGAATATTTTGGATGCTCGCATTCGAACGCTGGTATGAACTCGGTAAATAGTGATAATATTTTTGTATCTTCAGAATGTGGGACGAAAATATTTGTAATTGTATTCAAAACACCAATTCGCAAAGTATGAGGTAATAATAATTATTTGATTAATTAATGATTAAGTCTTACCTTCGAGACGTTAGAAATAACACCACAAAGTCCATTTTTCCTCTACTTGAACATGGAACGACCTCCAAATGCCATATTTTCATTTTTCACAATTTTTCTTTCAATTCAATGAAAGATATTCTTGTCTTGTTGAACTTTGTTTTGTACTCATTTAATAATTTGATAATTTGATAATTTTGCAAAAGTGGAAATCTATAGGAAATGAGATGATTTGGCAGCTCATTAGCGATTTTTTTATGTAATCATCTCATTTGGTTCTAGTGAAATCGTAGTATTAGGTTTAGTTTTGTCGAATTGAAGAGAAGGTTGAAGAGGGAAATCAAGAAAACTTTAGAACACATCTCTGTTGATAAACATACGCTGGTTACTGTTGACTCTAATATAATGCGATAGAATACAAATATGAGATTGGCCCTATCACAACTTAACAGCTCGCTGTTTTGATATTACGAATTAAGATTCTTGCCTCATTGCTAAATAGTTTTCTTTTCGCGATCGACACTTGCATTGGATCGGATTAGTCGCGGTTCTTCATGTGCTGCTATTTGCATAGTTTCCTACTTAATGGAGAGGAAAGTTAGATGTCTCAGGTAAGGGCTGCAAAAATCTTAAGCTCATCTATAGTTTGCTATTATCGTGTTTGTTTTTTAAAACCTATTGCTAGCCAGACGAATTTTTATATTTGAAAATTGATACTTCTGCTTGCAGTAATGACATTAAATGTCAACTGTCAAGTGTACGAAGCGGCTATGTTCGTAAAGTATAGTAAAAAAAAAAACCGTAAAAATAGTAGCTGGTTTTTAAATTACTTATGAATGTGGTTTAATAGTTTAGAAAAATATTTTAGAAGATGAATTTTTGATAAACAAATGTAAATTTTCAATCGAAGAAGGATACGTCCGTTTCTAATTTTATGTGGGAATTTTCGCTTCGCATGAGCAGTGTACTAGGCTTCACAATTTTGTCAGCATCAAAACATACATACATATAAAAAGAAAAGACAAATTAAAGGAAGAGGTAGCGACGATTGTAAGTTTATCTTATTCAATTTTTAAAAGTTAATTTTTTCCAAAAATGGACGGAATGATTTTGCTCAAATTTAATATGCGTGTTATTTTAGACGTATGCTTGATTTTGATGTCGTGTAAATTATTCTAAAAGAAGTTTTGAAAATTATTTTTGTTTTTATTTTTTATTTTGTTACGTTTTATCAAAAATGGTTTGAATAATTTCGGTGTACGAAATTATCAATTAAAATTTTATTGAAATGATTTTTTAAAAATTTTCTCAAACATTTCTTAAACCTTATTTTTTGCATTCTTAACTCATGTACAAACAAATGATAAAATTAAAGTACTTAAGCGTAATATTAGTATTATTATTAACAACATTCTATTTTTGGATCAAACAAAGCCATTGCACGAGGTGCAAAAGCCGGACTGTAGGTCACCGGACGGGTTCACGGGTTGTGGATGTTCGAACGGTCTTTAGATATAAAGGTTAGCTGGGAATAAGTATTTATTTACTAATAAACAGTCCCGAACAAACAGCGGATATTTGATATTTGCGAAGGAATTTGAAGTTTGGCTCTGTGATTTCATAATACAGAGGATATTCTCCTGATTTTTAGGAGATTTTACCACATAATTTGTGGCTAAGACTTTTTCTAAGAAAAAAGTAGGTATGGTGGTCGCCATTTGTAACCGGAGGTCAATGATTCTGGTGGAATATTCACAATAAGACTTAATCATCACCATAAACAGCTTTAAGCAAACAAAATACGATTTTTGGAGGAAAACGCCCCACAAAAGTGGGCGTGGTATTATATAATTTATCGACGGATTGTGAAGAATGGGAATGTCTATATATTTCGATGCAGTTTCTAGTAAAAATATTTATAAAGGGGAAATTTTTTTTTAAAGTGGGTATGTCTATGAGCGGATTATAAAAATATTTACACTTACATATATTGCTTCGGGTCCTAAAAAGGTTAAAGTTATATATCAAGTTTGAACTTTCTAGCTCAATATTTAAGCCCCAAAAGAGGTGACATATGGATGGACTGAGGGATATGGCGAAATCGACATAAATTTTAATGCTTATCACAAATAAATATACTTTTGGGGGCCTACCGTTATTATTTCTCTATGCCAAAATTCATATACGCTTTGGGAGAGGGTATGAAAAAGAAATGAGCAAGTCCGTACACAAGCGAAATTCCGCAGGCATACCAACGTCTATGAAAAAAGCAAGTGTTGTAGCCAGCCGGTTATTGTATTTGTTTTATATGTAAGATTTGATGTATCTGGCAGCCACTGGCTAGCTAGGTTTTAAAAAAAAACACGCCGCCCGTGAAACTTTCTCTCACATTTCTTATCTTCTTCTACATACGTATAAGGGCACATATTGGTTTCCTGAAGATGTTTTGATCGATCTTGATATTATAATAAATTAATAGATAAATAAATTTGTTTGTCTGTCCATATGTACAAATGTCCGTAGGTCTACTGCAGCCTAAACGGCTAGATGGATTTTTTTCAAACTTCATATCTGGGATCGGCAGGGTCACAATTTAAAGTGAAATCGGAATTTCCATTCTAACTCCAAAATTAATGATACTTTACTAATGGCCGATTTTGAAAAAAAAAATATCATAGATTTTCTTGAAAACGATTATGGCCAAATTTGATATTTGAGTTGGGTGGGCATATGCTGTAGGATGCTGTACCAGGTTTTTGAAAAAAAAAAAAAAAAATACGGATTTACTTTACTTATTGACCGGTTCTTGAAATCTAACTTTTTTTTACATACTAGCATATACAGAGTTATACCGTACACGCATACATATGTCGTACAATTTTTCCTGATAAATATTGAAATATGCACATATATGCAGGAAGTTTAATTTTTCCTTTTGCGGAGACGAACAAAACACGATCAAATGTACAATTCAACTGACTCAATTTATTTTGCAGAAACAGTATATTAAAAAGAATCAAACTCTCCTATGCTTTCTCTGGACACGTCATCTTCTCCACCCAAAATTGCCTTCCTCTCCATACATAAAAAACAGTTTTCAGGATGAGAAGAAGTCTCAGACTAGACTCTCCCGGCTAAGTCGATGTCGCTGTACAGCCCGTACAGTTCGTCGTTGAATCTTCTCCCCCACTCACCATCTATGCAGACGGAACCAAAAATCAACCGAAGAATTTTCCTCTCAAAAACAGCCAAGACTAACTTCATCTACTTTTGATAAGGTCCATGCCTCTGCGCCATAGAGTAGGACTGCGATGATTAAGGCTTTGTAAAGGGTCACTATAGTTGTTCGAGAGAGGGCTTTGCTACTCAATTGCCTTCTTAGCCCAAAGAAGCAGCGGTTGGCAAGAGTTTGATCTCAGCACTCGTGGCATTATCTAAATTTATAGCGGAATAGTTAGACAAAGTTCCTAACTACCTCAAAGTTATATCTGTCTACGGCACGTTCTGCTTAAGATGTCGATGTTGGTTATCCTTTTTTGTTGACAGCAGGTCTTGCTCTCATTTACCGTTAAACCAATTTTCGCCGCTTCCGTCTCAATACTCACGAAAATGCCACTGACATCACGCTGCGTTCTTCCGATAATTTCAATATCGTCGGCGTGAGCGAGTAATTGGACATATTTTTGAAAGGTTGCGCCTCTGGTGTTGGCGCATGAATTTTGCACTATTCTTTCAAGAACGATGTTAAAGAAATCGTATGACAGCGTATCGCCTTGTCCTTTTTTGACATCAAAGGTCTCGGAGAGGTCTTTACCGACCTTGATGGAGCAGCGTGCATTCTTCGTCGTCATACTGCACAAACGGACGAGTTTGGCAAGGATGCCAAAACTAGATATTGCTCTATATAGCACGTCTCTATAAATGCGACCTTAAAATCGATGAAAATGTGGTGGGTATCGATTTGAAGCTCCTGGATTTTTTTCAAGATCTGCCGTAGTGCCAGTATTTGATCGATGGTGGACTTTCCTGGCCTAAAGCCACTTTGACATGAACCGATCAGGTTGTTGATGAACAGCTTCAGGCGTTCACACAACACGGCAGATAATATATTATAAGCGATGTTAAGGAGAATGATGCCTCTGTAGTTGGCGCAGTTCAGAGGGTCTCCTTTCTTGAGGATCGGGCAAACAATACTGAGGTTCCATTCATCGGGCATACTTTCATCCGACCATATTTTACAAATGAGTTGGTGCATGCTCCTTACCAAGTCATCGCCGGCCGCTTTGAATAGTTCAGGCGTTCACACAACACGGCAGATAATATATTATAAGCGATGTTAAGGAGAATGATGCCTCTGTAGTTGGCGCAGTTCAGAGGGTCTCCTTTCTTGAGGATCGGGCAAACAATACTGAGGTTCCATTCATCGGGCATACTTTCATCCGACCATATTTTACAAATGAGTTGGTGCATGCTCCTTACCAAGTCATCGTCGGCCGCTTTGAATAGTTCGGCAGCTAGGCTGTCAGCTCCAGCAGCTTTTATGGACTTAAGTTTAGATATGGCAATCTTCACTTCGTCTAGATCGGGTGGACGGAATTGTTGATCTACATCGTCCAGGTTGAATGGTTCAATCTGCCTGATAGTGGGATTCGATTCGTCGTCGCCGTTATACAGTCTGCAGAAATGGTTCTTCTATATCCTCAGCATCGACTGCGTTTCTACTACGATGTTTCCTTGCGAATGCATCTGTTCCTTGCTTGGGAAAAAAAGGTAGCGTTTTCTAAAAGAAAAACAAATCAGTCGAATTACGAGTAGCATCAGTCGGCGAAATAACTAATATTTACATTTTTTCCTTAATGAACATTCCTTCCTTAGCAACATATTAAAAGTCCTGACCGATTTTATGATACTTTTGTTAAGTACGCCGTTTTTCGGAGTTATCTCGGAAACGGTATTTTTAGTTTTCTAGTAAAAACATACAGAAAAGTAAGCATCCCTTATCTTCTTAACCATCAATAATGAAATGAAATATTTCTTCTTAGAGAGTATTCCTCCGATTTTTAATGATTTTACCAGATAATATCTGTTGCAACAAGGAAAAACCGCCAAAGTCGAGTTTGATAATTTTTCAGGAGAGCATATTAAAGTTTTACTAAAAAGTTTAAAATTACAAATGGTTCTAGACATCTATTAAACATTGTACATTGTAGCTCCAATTTTGAAGATAAAGAGCTAGAACAAAATTTATTTTGAAGATTTGGGCATGCTGAATCTAATGGTATCAAAAACTCAATTTCGTCTAAACTCGACTTTAGCGGTTTTTCCTTGTTGCAACAGATATGTAACCAAAGGTTATGGATTCTGGTGAAATATTCACAATAAAACTTAACCATCAACGTAAATAGCTTTGGGAAAGCAAAATACGGTTTTTGAAAAAAAAAAAAAAAAAAAAAAAAATATGGACGAAATGTAGATAATGGCAACGTCTATATATTTTGTTAAGTCAATATTTTTTAGTTTCTAGTAAAATTATTAATTTTTTTAAATAGTGGGCGTGTTTGTCTGCGGATTTCTTCAGATTTTATAAAGCTTTTTTATGAAAAGCTAAAAATGTAAAGCCCAAAAACTTGTGACATACGGACGGGCATGCCTGGATCGACGGAACTTTCGATGCTGACCGCAAATATCATCTATTGTCATTATTCTTTTACGGTACAAACTGTGTATCAAAATGAATATACCCTATGGGATAGAGACATTTATTGAAAAGTGGACGTGTTGTGGTGATTGTGATCTTAAAAATGTTAACAATTGTATTGCTTCGGATTCCAGAAAGCTTATACACAAAATTTCATGTAACAAAGCTCAAAATTTAAGCCCCAAAAACTGCTAACATACAGACAGACGGACAAAAATATGTATACTTTTGGGGGCTATCGTTATTATTTCTCTATATTATAAACTTATAATTTTAATTTATACACGTATTTCAGTATTAAATAAAAAGCTTAATTTTATTGACTTTGAGTTTTTTGGTAAAAAAGAGGGGTACAACGGTTTTTGTTACTATTCGATTTGAATTTTACGAGATTAATCTTATTATGGCACGACAAATCTATAAATATATGTTCTAAAATCAGTCACTCAAATCTATTTCTAGTTCCTGCTAAGCATTCAATAGCGATCACTGTTCGTTCCAACAGATTCAAAAGTCTTTTTTCTCGCTCCTCCATCCGTTTGAACATTTCTTCATCACGGCGCTCCCTCCGCTTTAAGTACTCTATTAGTTCGTAATTGGTGCTGTCGGCATCTGTCGAGGTCGATGCCTTCCGTTTACTCTTAGCAGATCTGCTGGAACTCTCTGAGATGTTGTCAGTGTCAACAATGACATCTGGGTGGAGTAGAGTAGGGTCTATGTTGTGAGGATAGAAATTATGACTCCTGTAAAGAAAAGATAAACGTAAATTTTGATTATATTCTGTTCAAGAAAGGATTGTTTTTATTCGGGTCCTACTATATTCAGTTAGATGAATAAGCCTTAATCCTAACGAGTGAAGCTGAACCAGGTAGATGGAGGCATGATGGATAAAAACATGAATACAGTAATAGCACAGTGTTTTTCGTTTTGTTTTTTTCGTAATTTCACTCTATGTTGATCACTTAGTTCCGCACGTCAGAGCAAATTTAGGACCCAAATTTTATCAAAACCAGTCCAGTATTTTTCGGGTTAGGCATTTAATAAAGTTTTTTTTTAAAGTTCCGCCTTTCAAAACTTACCCCTTACATTAAATTTTAATGATTTTGGGCGTTCAAAACCTGCTACTGGTATGTATGTATCAATTTTACCAAAACCATTTTATAACGTCAAACGATGATTAAACAAATGTTAAACAGTTTTTATTGTGTCCTGTAAAGTTAGTTAATATGCACATATAACCGTTTTTTCACGCCAAGGAACTATGTATATACATGCTATTCCAAAAGGGGGAAAGCAATTTCGTTGAAAGAAACTTGACGAAAGAAAAGTTGTGGACTTCAATAGAAACGTAGCGAAGTCAAATTAGCTCGAAATTCGGTTTAATAAAGGGTTTTCCAATAGGGACATAACAATTTTGTATTTTAATACAAACGCACCCTCATACTTTTACGATCTGTCAATGTCAAAACGTCAGTCAAGGTTTACGTTCTTATCAGGGTGAAGTTCATGAACGAGCAACGTTTGGAAATTGTTAAAAAATACTACTGAATTTCTGAGTCGGGGGTCGCAACTTTAAGAGCGCTGAATTTCTGAATATCATCGAAAAATCATCTTCAGCGATGAAGCTCATTTTTGGCTTAATGACTTTGTCAATAAGCAAAATATGAGTTATTGGACAGCAACAAATGCATATGTGCTTCAACAGATTTCATTGCATCCACAAAAAGTGACCGTGTGGTGTGGATTGCATGCCGGAGGTGTTATTGGACCGTATTTTTTCGTCGATGAAAATGATCGCCATGATACGGTCAATGGAGTTTGCTACCGTGCCATGTTGGAAGACTATTTTAGGCCGGAATTGGATGGACTTGACATCAGTGACATGTGGTTTCAACAAGATGGTGCCATTTAACGCCGATGGATTTATTTTTATGGGGTTACGTCAAGTCGTTGGTTTATGCCAACAAGCCAACAACGTTAGAGGATCTCAGGAACAATATCGAACGCAAAATTGCCAACGTTCCGGCCTATATATTTGGAAGATTGGTGGAAAATTGACTCCAAAGAATCGATCGCTACAAACGTGCTCGTTGAGCGAGATCGAATTCCATACTTAAATTTAACACGTGTACTTCACCTGGAATAAATGAGATCTTTTGAGGATGCTCGAGATGTGAGTAACTTTTTGCACAATCCGAAGGACCCTTTACAATACGAAGGCTGAAGCATTGCACGCTTAAAGCATGGACCCCTTTAGAAATAGGGTTAGTGCAGAAGAGTTTCTTCTTAAATTGTGACGCTAGTGTAGTCTTTCAATCTGATTCCGATCATCGCATTGCAATTAAGGCTTTGACATCCTACATAACAGAGACCTTTATTTGATTCTATTTTACTGTTACCGTTATGGAGCAGAATCACATATTACGTATATTTTTAATTTTGTAATGTTTCTTTTTTTTGCAAACTGAAACTTGTTCGTAATTTGAACATTTAAATTGAGCCTTAAAGTTCAAAATTGGGTACGCAGTTTCAAGAATTAATTCAAATAAAGCAATATGGCAAATAATTTTTTCAAAATGGTGTTACGGGTGTCCCGTAACAGGATTTTTTTCGGGAATCATCAGGAGAATATATCATCTTTTTATTTCTACGAGGGTGGGTCAATAAGTCCCTGAAAAATGAAATAAGGAACACTCTTTTCGGTATAAAAACATTTTATTTTTCAACATAGTCTCCTTTTAGCTCTATACACTTCATCCAACATTTCTCCAATTTGTTGATGCCCTCCAAATAAATAAGCGTTTGTTTCAGCGATGACCTCTTCATTCGACCCAAATCTCTTACCTCCGAGCCATTTCTTCATGTTTGGAAACAAGAAATAGTCACAGTGGGCTAAATCTGGGGAATATGCCGGATGAGGGAAGAGTTCGTAGCCTAACTCAGGCAATTTTGCCATTGGGACTGCGGACTTGTGCGCCGGTGCGTTGTCCTGGTGAAATATAACTTTTTTCTTCGCCAAATGAGGCCGTTTTTGCTTCAAATCGGCTTGGAATCGATCCAGCAGCTCTGCGTAATATGCGCCGGTGATCGTTTTACCCTCTTCAAGGTAATCGATGTGAATAACAGCGCGCGCATCCCAAACAACTGTCGCCATGACCTTGTTTGCTGACAAACCCGCCTTGGCCTTCTTCGGCTTCGATTCACCAGGAGAAGTCCATTGTTTTGACTGTTCCTTGGTTTCTGGTGTGTTGGGGTGAATCCAGGTTTCATCCACGATTACGAAACGGCGCAAAAACTCTGCCAAATTTTTCTGGAACATCGCCAAACACACCTTTGAAGTTGTCAAACGAATGCGTTTGTTGTCGATTGTGAGCAAACGCGACACCCATCTGGCGGAAAGCTTTTTCATGTCCAAATATTTATGTAAAATCGAAATCATTGAGCCATGTGATAAGTCTGAGGCCTCTTGAAGCTCGCGCACTTTCACTCGCCGATCGTCCATTATCAAACCATGGATTTTGTTGACCATTTCTGGTGTGGTGACCTCAATTGGGCGACCATAATGTTCGGCGTCACTTGTGCTTGAACGACCGCACCGAAATTGAGTACCGAAGTTGAGTAGTAAACCAGTGGTGAATGGTTCCAATCGATGGTGAAGAGTCCCCATAATATTTGTCAAGCTTTTGTTTGGTTTGCGTGATAGTTTTTTCTCGCAAAAAATAGTGCACTCGAAATTCACTTTTTTCCATTTTAACGAAAATACTAGTAGGCGTCTATATAAAATGGCTGCCACAACAAAACTATTTGACAGATCTGTCTGAAAATGTGGGTGCGTTCTTTTGAAAGATGATTCTTGACAAAAAAAAATAAATTTGAGGTGACGACACAATTTGTGTTAATTTTCAGGGACTTATTGACCCACCCTCGTAGATCAGAGCCTACATTTACACTACTAATACCACAATAGCGTTGCGGCAATTAGCAGCGCAGTGCACATCGTGCCATATATGAGCATTTCTCTTATTTTATGTGGTATGTTTATCCAAAACATAGCATCGAAGATTGCTTTTTGGTATTCCAAAGCCATCGGGACCTATTTAAAACTTCACCGGAACAGGAAAAAGACTTGTAAAAGCTGAACAGAGTTAACTTAAATCAGTACGGAAACCAGATTTTCCACTAGATGTCAAGCAAAAGCATTTACTTTGGCCCAGAAGTACGTTTCTTGAACTCAAGACATGTGAAACAACGCCATCTTATCCTATGAGTCTCTCTTCTCCGGTGAGAATCAAAAAGAGAGGCTCTGCGAGGAAAGTCTCCGCAGCATTCTCCCGAAAGCTGGATGTGTAATATGGTATGGGGTTGCTTTACTGGTCGAATACGCTTCTACACTCAGCAGTTAACCTGCAGGTCCTATAAAATGAATTGGGAAATATAACCCCAAATTGTAATAAAAGGCAAATAAAAGATGACACCAATACATTGGTATCAAAGTATAAATGAAAAATTGCTCCAAAAATGTAGTTTTAAGATATTGGGCCCCGTGGGTCAGTAGGTAAGTACGCTATCACTGAGCGGGAGTTCGAAGGTTCAAATCCCAGAAAGCACAAGAAAAAATTTTCTCACGGTCCTACTTCTCGCGAACATCTGACAATTATCCAACTATTCGTGCGGTGCATAGCACGAGTGACTGTGAGAAGCTAGGCAAGGCTCTATATGGACTGTGAGGGCCAAAATGTTTTGAATAAATGTATAAGTAGGTGAATACTCCAGTTTAGTAAATCAAAGCCAATTTGGAAGAGACAGCTAAATACGAAACAGAAAGTGTTAGTTTCAACTTGAAATGGAAAGATCAATTGGAAATTTTGAAATTGGAGAGAAAGTTTGTTGACTTCCGGAAATGATCTCATAGCTTCTTATTATTCTGCGAACAACGAAAAACCCGACCTATACTATATTACAGGTAAATATCATTTCGGTTTCAGTTTATTACATTTCATTGAATATTTTTAAAACTACTATAAGGAATAATCCAAGTAATTACTGCAAATATTACAAATTTATGATCGAATAATTGACCATAAAATCAATTTATTCTTATGAAATACCTGCGCAACTGATAAACTGAACTTTGTCAGGTATTTACATATGTATTTACATACAGTAACGGACATAGAAATTCGGACATAATTAAAAAACTAATTTTAGTAGAATAATTTTGGAGGTTTTAAAGATAATCAAGATCCATCTTTACCGAACGTTAATTTGTTGAAATAAATTTCAGATTCCGAAAACAATAAACCAATTTCCAAAAAAAAGACTTTAATACTGTAATATGCGAGCTACGGCTCTAGTAGATAAAACAATATTCTGTGAAATTATTTCTTTATTTTCTAGTCTCTAGAACAACCCAGGTTCACACTATACTATTCTTCGCAATTCTTTTCTTACAAGGTCTCTGTCCTCT
Source organism: Pocota personata (assembly GCA_963082735.1). Classification (NCBI taxonomy): domain Eukaryota; kingdom Metazoa; phylum Arthropoda; class Insecta; order Diptera; family Syrphidae; genus Pocota; species Pocota personata. The sequence continues at coordinate 79,484,103 of OY720430.1, forward strand.
CAAATCACTTTATCTCCTTTCAATTACTTAATTCACAAATCCAAACTAATTACTTCTTCTTGTTAAATCTCAACTTTCAATTTATCACAAAATTACAACTTCGCCCACTATCACTTTTCTAATCTCTTCGCCACAGTTTAGAAACTACTGCTCCCTTTTTGATCGCCATCTGTCCTTATATAGCAGAAGTTTCTGATAGCCAGAAACTTCTAGCAAATTCTTCGACCACTGGAACAAGAGAAATTCCAAGATGACAATCATTCTTGCAGTCCCTCTCATCCGTGATATTATCCGTCTCTTTCGTAGACATGAACTGTGGAAACTGCAGACACGAACCTCGAATGAAAGGACAGTTCGAACCAAAATTCTGCCAGAATGAAAAGTCACTTCGGAATTTGTTGCATCATACTTTTAGGGAGCGTAGTTGTTATTATGCTACAATACCAACATTTTCAAATTGTTTTAAGTTTCATTGAAAAAAATAAGTGAGTAAATGTGTAAGCATAATGACAGGTTTTATTGCTATTCGAGTTTATGATTTTTGGTACAGAAAACAGGCTTCTCAAACTTCCGAGAACTGAAGATATTAATAATTTGTAGTTCCTCCTTTTTTTGTATTATGGTTTTTATCCGGTCGGGCATTGATGTAATCAGGTTGTGTAAAGTATCCAGTGCGATTTCCTCATACCACACTTTTTCAATGAATTTGTCCAACTGGGTTATTGTCCGTGGCTTCTTCTTCGTTACCTGTGCGTTAATTGTGGATCAAAGCTTCTCAATCGGGTTCAGGTCAGGGCTATTTCCAGTCCACTACAATGTTGCAATACTATTCTCGGTTAGAAAATTTTTGACTTGGAATGAAAAAATGCATTTACAATAATAAAACCTTACGAACGTTTTGGTAATATTTTGAGGAAGGTAAAAAAAAAATGGCACTTACTAATTTCGCGTGGTGACAAGGTGCAGAATCGTCTTGGAAAATTAGCTTATCTGAGTATGATAAGTGTTCTTCTAAAGATGGTAGCAGATTGTCTTCCAATATTTTTTTTTATATTTTTCTGCGTTCACCGTTCCATTTATTGAAGCCAGCCGTCCAACGCCGTGATAGGAAAGTATCCCCAAATCATCATTGAGCCTCCTTATTTCACGGTTGTTGTCACGCACTCATTATTGAATCTTTCTCCAGTTTTTCGCCTCACGTACTGTATTCCTTCAGAGCCGAATATGTTGAACTTGGACTCATCTGAGAAAATCACATTTTTTTCAATCCGTTACGGTCCAGTTTTCATGATCTTTGGCGACGTTTTAGGCGTATTCGTTTATTTAGAAATGTTTTTTTGGCAGGTCTTCTCGCTTTCAAGCAAGCTTCTTGAAGCCTTCGTCTTACAGTTCGTGAGCTTATCTCTGATCCTCCAGCCTATACAAACTCTGTTCTTAAATCTTCAGCAGTTTTGAATCAATCACGCAGACTTATTCGTTTTAAAAGCCAATCTTCAGCGTTGGTGGTCTTTTTTCTGCGACCCGTCCCCTTTTTTCTTTGCAATCGAATTTTTTGATGAAGTCAGCCACTGACGACTTGCTGAATCCCACTTTTTGCGCTATATCACGAACGCTTAATTTTTCATTTTTTAAAGTCATCATTTCGAGCTTTGTTTTTTCACTCATTTTCTTTTTTATTTTCCATATTAATGAAATTATTTCCACTTTGACTCAAACTATTATTTTTTCAATGAACTATTACAATGTGAACTAGAATCACGTTATCAAAGCCTTTTTATCCAAAATCCTAAAAAACTACCTGTTAGTTCTCAAGATAATTAAAGTTAAAGAATTTTTGTACCCTTCCGGATTTCTATGTTCGTTACTGTATGTAGATATGTTAACCTTTCAAGCACATTTACCTAACTATCAAAAAAATGAAGGCAGTTAATACTCTTACATTCTCTTAAATAGCCGTGAATCCACCAAAGCAGAGATAGATAATGTCAATTAACTTTTGATAACAAAGTCAGCCCAAACAGTTTAGAGTTATTTACTGAACAATATTTGTGCAATATACGATAAACAAAATACCTACATAATTAGAGTGAGTAAAACTACTATTCTTTTTATTTTATATTGATAGCAGTAGCCAGGTTCACGCGATATTTTTCCAGCAGCGGTAGTAGACAAATGTTTGGAATCGAGAACTTAAGTAATCGTAAGTTTTAAATTGTGTTGAATGAAATGGGTATGGCAATCTTTGTGTTTTTTTCTGGCTTAGGTTTCAAAATCTCATGAAATGGATGGATGGATGCCCTAGGGATGGATAGCAATAATCGGTTATTTGACTGAATGCTTATTTAACAGCGCTTAACCGGTTAGTTTATGATAAAAATTACCGATTATATTAGACACACTTTATGATAGAAAAATGCTTATCCAGCAATATACATATCAAGTCGCCATTGTGTTAAACTGAATTTACACCTTCGCTATTTTGATTTATGTATGTTCGTTGTAGCTTATTGTCCACTCGTGGTACAACGAAGAATTAAATGGCAAACGCAAATCAAACTTAATTGATATTTTACCGTAGTTTAAATGAAGAATACTATACGATGAGCCTTTTTATACAGTGAAGCGTCGTTTGATACTGCAAAAACTACCTCTAAAGTCCTCTTTGGTACAACAAAACCACTGCCACTGCAACCAACGTGTTACTTTTGCATTCCAATACCAACACCGAGCTAAATACAAAAACGAATTATGTAAATGCATTGTCGGTTTTCACGAGCAGAAAATGTTCATCGAACAACCAATAAGCAATGAGTGTGTTAAGCCTTAGACGCTGCGGTTAAGTTTGACTTGTATTTGCGGAAACAATAGTACCACAAGACAAAACGAGATTTTTTATTAGCAGCGAGTCATAGATTTCGAACCGTTCAGTGTACCTTCAGTTTAAAGTTTTCTATATGTATATTGTTGCGGATCGAATCATGGTAACTTTAGACTTTCACTCTGCGACAGATCCGCATTAGGATTTTCTTTGATTTTCTAAGATAGCATCTCGAACGACAAAATAATAAATAAAAGTCCACCATTTTTCAATGAAAAGAAACATTTTTTCATACAGAACACAGTCAAATTTAAATTTTTTTTTTCTCGTTGTTCAGAACTTGATGTTTTTATTTGTGGTCGAACAAACACTGCAACTGTTTGTCTGTCACTTTGGTCCTTCTCGGATTTCCAAGAAATTTGTTTTGTAAGTCTGGTCTAGTAAACAGGTGGTTCAACAAAAAATAAAGTGCACGGCTGTGTCTCATGTACTTGCATCTACATATACATATCTTGTTTATCTGTAAGAATTCAGACTTCAAATTTAAACAAAATCGTTAAAATGATTTTGTCTTCTCAAACAAATTCCGTTAAAATTTCAAAAAAAAAACTTTGATAATTTTCCGAAACTTGGAATGCCATACTCTTGCATATGTCAAATATTGCTTAAATATTGATTTTGAATATAATCGATATAGTCATATTTGAGAACGAGCCAATTCTCGAAACCGTACAATAAGTTCGCATTTTTTGGCAAGAATCTGGTACGACAACTGTTGGCATATATTCGCTCAAATGTCAAATTTAAATCATATAGAAGCCGTTTTAGAGAAAATCCAAAATTGGACATTAGTAAAGTACGGTTAATTTTTGGGTTAGAATGAAATTTCCGATTTCACATCGAATGAAGTTTGAAGAAAATCCGTCCAGCCGTTCAGGCTGCAGTGGGCCATACATACAGACAAACATACAGCCATATAGACAGAATTCAGAGACCCACTTTTTTGATTAAAATCTCGAGATAGAACATTATCAGCAAACCAATACTTGCCCTTATAGATACAAGCAACAAATTAAAGTTAAGGATATGGGATCGTTTGCCCGATCCTCAAGAAACGAAACCGTCTGCACTGCGCCTTATATTGCGTATAAGATCCTCTCTGTCATATTTTTTTTTTATTTTTGGAAAAAGATGTTCGTATGTAATTTTAAAAGAATGTAGCTCTTTAGGCAGGTTAAATTCCAATGAAAGTTCCTGCTGTTTTCAGGACCGGCACATACTATGACGTGAGGTCAAAAGGTTTTGTCCTTTGCAGACGACGAATTGAATTGTTCGCGTCAAGTAATTGAATGACGGTACGGTTACAATGGCCGTGAACACGGTCTTTGTGTTTACGAACATATTTTTTTATCTCTTCGACGACGCAGGTAATTCCCAGATCCCGATGAATATCTTCGTTACGTACGTACCATGGTGCGCTAAGGATCGCTCTAAGAACTTTATTTTTAAAAGTTTGTAGGATGTTTCTATTGCTTTTCCTGGTACAGCCCCATAGTTGTAGACCATACGTCCACACTGGCTTTAGCTTATAGAGAAGCAGTGGCTCAACTTCGAATGTTTTCCGAGTAGCCAGTACATTTGTCGGTATTTGTTTTCGAGCTCGTCGCGTTTCTTTTTTACGTGCGATTTCCATTTAAGCTTAACATCTAGAGTCATTCCTAAATATTTTGCTTCGTTCGCGTACGGTATTTAAGCCGAGTTTAAATATACGGGTAATCTACATACTTTTGTGTAGGTAAAGTTGACGTGAGTAGATTTCCTTTCGTTCAGCACAACACGCCAAGAATTCGTCCAAGCGTGGACTTTATTAATAGCATGTTGCAGCTTTTCAGTTGCTGCTTCAATTGTATCGCCCGTTGTCAATATCGCCGTATCGTCCGCAAACGTGTCGACGACGAAGTTTCTTTCCTGCGGGATATCATGGGTGTAGAGTATATATAGAAGCTGGCCAAGGACACTTCCTTGTGGGACTCCGGCCGCAATCTCCTTGAAATCAAAGCAATGATTTCCGTGTTTTCAAGTCTTTCAGTGAGGTACGATCGAAAGATTAAAAAGAGTTGCCATGGCAGAAGTCGTTGCAATTTATACTCCAAGCCTTCGTGCCAAACCTTATCGAAAGCTTGTGAGACGTCAAGAAATACACCACAACAAATCTTTTTTCTTCGAGTGATTGTTTGATTCTAAATCCAAATTGATGGTCAGGAATCAGACAGTTTTCGTCGATTACGGGTTGTAGTTGTTTAGAAAGTAGTTTTTCGAATATTTTAGAGATAACCGGCAATAGGGAAATAGGTCGATATGATTTCTTCTCATTCAGAGGTTTGGCTGGTCTCGGAACGTAGAGCAATCTGAACGAAGCGTTAATCAAATACATCAGTTTGATATGAGCTTTATTCGGCAATTCCTTGACGACCTGCGCCATTATCAAGTCGTGACCTGGTGGTTTTTTCGTCTTTAGATTTTTGATCACTTCCCTCAGTTCAATCAATGCAACTTCTTTTACTTTAAAGTTGTCAGACGTCGCGACTGGGAAGTCGGGCGTTACCAAAGGGCCGTCGAATGGATTAAACGTTTCTTCTAAGTGCAAAGCAAAAAGTTCTGCCTTTTCTTTGTCGCTCTTCTATCGTTTTTTCGAATTGGTGGCGCTTGCATTTGAGCTTTCCGGATGCCTATTAGCGTTTTCCAAAGTGAATAATTTGATTCTCTTTCAGCGGAGAGATTTTCAAGGTAGGTCGTTATCTTATTGCTTTTAAATTCCCGAGTACTATCTCTAAGGCGATTGCATAGTCGGTTAAGGACCTTTTTATGCTGCGGTGCACTAGTGGTTTGCCATTTCTTTCGTGATTTTCTTTTCTCCATTACCAGTTTAATGATTCTCTGGGATACTTTTCGTTGCGGTTAATCTTATAGCTTCTAGAAGGAGTGTTTCTCCATGCCGCTCTTTGGATTGCTTCCACGAAACGATCAACTTCGTCCTCCAGTTCACAAGGTGTTTTCAGTGATACATTTAGGGCGATATTTCTTTCGCAATCATTTCCCTCCAGTTTGTTCTATTGCTAGTAAGTCTTGGAGGTCCTTCTTTCTTCATCAATGTTCCACCAAGTAATAAAACTACCGGAGAGTGGTCAGAAGAGAGATCAAAACATTCTTCGACTGTAATAAACTTCTCTTAAATGCCTTTTGAAATGAATTCATTTGCCACTTCGTAGAGAATTTTTCCTTTAGATGATGTACATCTTGGACCCCAGAAGGTGTGCTTCGCGTTAAAATCTCCACCAATGAAGAAATTTGAACCAAGTGTTTGATGTTAGTTTTAATGAGTGCCATATTATGTGAACGCTTTTCTCAACAATCTGATTAGACCAAATCAGTATGGTTTTAGGCAAGGAAAGTCCACTTTCTTCTTCTTTTCCTTACGGCGAGGTTATGATCCGGAGTAGAAGGATCACAACCCTCCGACTTTACTGCAAACCTACTGGTCCGCCTGTGGAGTATGCCGGTTTGACCTCAGGAAGTACCGGCAGGCTTCCCGGTTTCGGATCACTTCGTCACTGAGGCTAATCAATCCTGGTGTTTTTGAATTTATGTGATCCAATTGTTTTTTGGTCTGCCTTTTTTGCGCGATTATGTAGGAACGTTGATTGTCTTTTTGAGGGGGTTCGAAGGATCTCTCCTTTGAACATGACAATACCAACTTAGCCGGTCGTGCTCTATCTTGCTTGTGATGGGTTATTTTACATGAAGGCTTCCTGGAAAGAAAGCTATTTAAAGTTAACAGATTTTGATGAAATTTGTTTTCAAAGTTTGGCCTGGCAGGTGAAAGGTCCCATTTCAAGGCCAAAAAACTAGATAGAGATAGGATTTGGAGATGGGATTCAAAAACCGTTCAAAAATCCTTAATTTTTAGGGTGGCTATATAACTTTTAGAGCATTACACTTTGATTTATGAATTGATGATACAGATAAATAGTTTGCAAACGTTTAGAGCAAGTATAATTAAATAATTTTGCGTGATAGTAAAGGGTCGTCAGCTTGTCATCTCGTACCCCGAAAACTTTAAGACCGGCCCTGTCGGAAGTTAGTTAAGGTCTCGCAAAGTAAATAAATTAAGGTTTAACATCGACAAATCTAACAGAAGAACTAACATACCTATGCGTTTCAATTGATTTCGGGTACCCCTACATACGATACGTATGTATATTATGATACATCTGCTAGAAATTCAATTTAGTCAATGAAAATGAAAAAATCTCACTTACCCATTGTAGTCACACTGGACAAGTGTTATGTCATCTGGATTAAAGTCACTGTCTGATATTGGTTCATGCCTAAAAATTAAAAATATGACTAAATAGTTTTCATTGATCAAACTATTGACCTTACTTTACAGCCGTGGACTCTATTGGGGATCCTTTTTTATCCCGCGTCTCCTGGTCCATATGACTATTTCTCATGTAGTCACCTCTGAATGAGTCTTCCCTATCTCCGTCTTCATAATCATTGAGTTGCGCTTCCACAAAACTATTTGCCATGTACCGCTCCACCTTTCCATTCGAGTGATCTTCTCCACCATTTTGCTGTGCTGTATCTTTGGCAATGAGTAAATTTAACGCAGCTGCTCTCCTTCTGTGGTAGTACGACAATTCTTCCTTTGCTCCCATTTGTAATCGTTTACCATTTGCTCCCCAGGTTTCACCTCTTTGATCTTCGATTTCTTTGAATAGATACATGTATGGCCAATTGCGACGGACATGCTTTTCGGGATTCTTTTTAAGTTGAGTGTAGATTTTCTTTAGATTCTCGTATCTATTGCAACATTGTTTGGCTGAACGCTTACGTGTACTAAATCGATTCAATATTTCGGCTACCATTTCCCAGACGCTAGCATGGTTCTTCCTATTAGACTGAAAAGCACTTTGGATCCTTTCCGATTTGACTATGTTCAGGAGCGCAATTGATTCGGGTACATTAAAGTAGCTCTCGGGCGTTCTCGGAGCCCTTTGATGTTGACTAGTTGTTGGAGTTTTAGTGTCCTGAAAACAATTAAACATTTTTTGATAATTTACGTAATTTATCAATAGGGGAATTTGTAGACGTAAAATACTGAACAAAAATAATATGTATAGAGTTTTGGTTCTACCAAAAAAAAAAAAAAAAATTTACTAAACGAGGCCAGAATGGGAACCTAGAATTTTTCTTTCAAACTATACTCTATCCCAACGTCATATCAACGACAGATATACGCATCTTTTCGGATAGCCAGGCAGCAATCCAAGTCCTTTGAAACGTGTTCCCTAAACTCAATAACAGCCCTAGATTGCCGATCGTCTCTCATAGAGATCGCAAAGCAGTTTAATATTCACATCTGCTAGGTGCCAGGGCATAGGGATATCACAGGGAACTGTAAGGTTGATGAACTCTCCAGATATTGAACTACCATACCCATCCTACCGGAAAATGGTATCTTGGGTGTACCAATCGCTACATGTAAACACAAATTTAAGTTGGATGGAATCGAAAAATCGAATCTTAGGTGGACGCGTATTGCAACGTATCTAGCGACAAAACAAATTTGGCCTAAGCTGGACCTAAAATGCTCTAAGATTCTGATTTCCCTCAACAGACTGTATATCAGCGCCACAGTTATTACGTACTGGGCACCGTCTAATAGGCAAGCACGCTACAAGGCTTGGCATTTACCCAAATGATTTCTATAGAAGCTATATGGACGAGGAGGAGGAGGAGGAGGAGGAAACTATTCCCCTCTTCCTTTCTACATGTCCAGCTCTCTCCCACAAAGGAAAACTTCACTTAGGAGTTTTCTATTTCAATGAATTAGGTGATCTTACAAACATAGATATCAAAAGCCTCCTTCGCTTCATCAGAAGTTCCTAATGGTTTGATTAAGTAGACAGGTGACATTTCTCATGATCGGTGTGGTATCACAATGGACCTATCCCAGGTCTATATGTGTTTGCGTTAATAACTGGCAGCCACTTCAATCTAACCTAACATACTGTATCCCATAGGACTAGAATCTGATTTAACAAAATAAATAGACGCTGACATTCTTTATACCATATACAGGGCCAAACCCACGTTTTGGGATCATTTTCTTCGAAAACCCATATTTTGCTTTCTCAAAGCTAATTACAGTGATGGGTAATAAGGATGGGCGGTTATTGAAAAATAACCGGTTATCGGTTAATTTATAAACCTATTTAACCGAACCAAAATAATAACCGGTTAACTACAAAACAAAAAATGCCACCAGTTAACCGGTTATTTAAGTTACCGTTGAAGTAGTTTTATTTCAACTCCTATGCAGTTCATTGAATTTGCGACAATGAGGGGTGCGGTAGTATACTATTTTTAAATTTTCGAACCAGTACTGTTGTTGCCGATGACATTTTTCCCAGAGGATCAAACTATAAGAGTGTACATGAAATAACCGGTTATTTTTCTTATAAATAACCGGTTAATCGGGGAGAGGAAAAATAACCGGTTATTAAGAAAAACCGGTTTAGCTCATTCTTACTGTACAGTGCAGTTAAGTACAATAATAGAAGTGGCAAACACAAATTAAGAATAAGTGAAAGTAGAAGTGAATTAAAAGGAGCAAAGAATAAAATTAGCTATTTATTACAAAAGGAAGAAATATCTTATAATATAAATATTCCCGTTTCTTTGAACAATTTAGAAAAGCAGAGCACGATTCATAAGTTGAAAAAGCTTTCTAGGATATATGTACATATGTACATACATAAATATGTAGGTCCAAAAATTTTGTCGGGAATGTGATGTGGTCATCCCTTTTACGTTTACGGCAGTAAATTATGTACACTAATACCATGTGAATTTTATTTTACTTATTTTTGCTTTCAAGAGTTTAAATATAAACTCACTAGACTATGAAACGCTGTACGACAGCGCCCGGAATGGGAAGATTGGGAAGGGAATGTGATATTAAAACACAATGAAATTGCAATATATACATATATACACTCGGCGCAACAAAAAAAGGCGCACATGGTAATTCTTAACAAAATGGAAGAAATTTAAAAAATGATGACTAATCACTGCGTAGTCATTTTGTATTTTTGATGTTTAACATTTAAGTTAACACATTCCCCAATTTGACAATACATTTCGTAGCCTAATTGAAAAAAAGTAATGATCGTGAGGATCAGACTACAAAATATCAGATATTACCCAAGTACTATCAATATACATAAATTAAAAAAAGAGCAACAATTTGAAAGCAAATTTCTTTTTTTTATATTTTTATTAACTAAGAAACCTTTTTACATAATTTAAGACTTTCATAATACTAAAAAATGATTCTAGTATTTCGTAGCACCACCCTTCGCCCTAACAGCGTCATGAACCCTGTTTGGCATGGAGGCATAGAGATTACCGAGGTAATTGTTATTAATTTCATTGAACCACACTTCTTCAATGATGCTCTTTAGATGCTGCATGGTTTTTGGTTTTTTATCTTGGATCTTCTTTCCCATTAGAGCCCAGACATTTTCGATGGGGTTGAGATCTGGACTGTTTCCCGGCCAAATTAGGGATTCTATTCCTAATTCTTCTTTCAAGGTTTTAATCTGTGGAGGAAATTTAAAAATTAAAATCATAAGATTTTCAAAACACCCATAAATATGAAAAAAAACCTCGAACTACTCACAGATTTTGCTCGGTGGCAAGGTGCTGAATCATCTTGAAAAATTGGTTTTGATGTTTCTGCTGTTATCATTACCATACTCGGTACAACACCATCTAAGATAATTTGTTTGTACTGCATTGCGTTAACAGTGCCCTCGAGCATAATTAGAGATCCAACTTCGATTGCGGTGATGCATCCCCACACCATAACATAAGGAGAATGTTTTACGGTGTGAGCTATGCATTCGTCGCTGTAGCGTTCCCCTTTTCTACGACGAACTATCTGCTTCCCATCCGGTCCGATTAGGTTAAACTTGGACTCATCAGAGAACACCACATTTGACCAATCTTGAACACTCCAATTTTGCCTTTCCTTAGCCCAGCTAAGGCGCGTTTTCTTCATTTTGCTGGTCAGAAGTGGCTTTTTCGCTGGTCTCCTTGCTAGCAAACCCATCTCGTTGAGACGATTCTGGATAGTTCTGACTCTAACTTCAGCCCCAGTAGCTTCTCGCAGGTCAGCTCTTAACTCCGATGCATTTTTAAACCTGTTTCTCAAGCTTAGCCTCTTCAGTTCCCGGTCCTCCCGAACAGTGGTACATCTCTTCAATCCTGTGCCAATTTTTCTGTCCAGATTGTGATCCCGACGATATTTGTTACAGAATTTTCTTACAGAACTCTCATTGCATCCAATTTGTCGAGCAATTTCACGAAATGACTGATTCTGTTTTGATAAGGCGACGATAACTGCCTTATTTTCTTTACTCAATTGTGCCCTTTTAGACATCGCGATATACTCTTTTCACTTTTATTTAAGAAATACAACTGCACGCACTGTTAAATACTTCCAGAATGAATTCCGACACATTCCAAAATGTGCATTACCTAACCCGGAAGCAATAAAATATAATTCGGCGAATCCCTTAAAGGTAATTAGTGCAAAAAAATGGAAAACCCGTTTGCGGCTTTTTTTATTGCACGGGGTGTAGGAACACAGATGGGTCAAAAATAATTAATGAAATATATTCTGGAATATATATTGTAATATGCGAGCTACGGCTCGAGTAGATAAAACGATATTCTGTGAAATTTATTTCTTTATTTTCTAGTCTATAGAACAATTCAAGTTCACACTATACTATTCTTCGCAAATTCTTTTCTTACAAGGTCTCTTTCCTCTCAAATCACTTTATCTCCTTTCAATTACTTAATTCACAAATCCAAACTAATTACTTTTTCTTGTTTACTCTCCACTTTCAATTTATCACCAAATTACAACTTCGCCCATTATCACTTTTCTAATCTCTTCGCCACAGTTTAAAAACTACTGCTCCTTTCTCAATCGCCATCTGTCCTTATATAGCAGAAGTTTCTGATAGCCAGAAACTTCTAGCAAATTCTTCGACCACTGGAACAAGAGAAATAATTCTTGCAGTTATAATTCCCTTTTATCCCTGATATTATTCGTCTCTTTCGTTGACATGAGCTGTGGAGACTTCGTCCCAGACACGAACCTCGAATGAAAGGACAGTTCGAACCAAAATTCTGCCAGAATGAAAAGTCACTTCGGAATTTGCTGCATAGTCGTAGGAGCGTAGTTATTATTATGCTACAATATGTAGGTATGTACATATGGACATGTGTTCTCCGGACATGAATTGAAAGAAGTTGCTAAGATTACTGGTTGTGTGCAGTGTCTCCAAAGCAGCTATTTTATGTCGCGGAAATACTTTAAATAACAACAAGGACAACGCACTTTTAATTGTTAGTGTTTCGTGGTCCACTAATAATGAAAACAGCGGTATGCTTGTAGAATCATGTTAGCTAGAAATAATTGTCACAAATATACACAGGCCTACAAAATTCATCGTACGATAGATGAAATTATATAATAATATATTCTATATATCATATGTGAATAGATTTGTTTTTTATTATTTTTTTAAATACCTATAGTTAATGTCGTTTCTAACACCCATGTGTATTCTTTCATTCCATCCCTTTTACTGAAGTTATTCATAAAAGCAATAAAATGCATTGCAGTCCAAACGACATAATTCTTCGTACGGCGACTGATCCCGTTAGTTTTTCCCTTTTTCATAGCAATTTGTGCAAAAATTATGTCATTCTATATTCAGCGCTCAGTGAATTTACATCTTTTGCAAACAAAAATGATCATTTCAGCTCAACAACCCAGAAAGGAAACGACCGAAGATTTCCACCAAGGAGTTGTAAATTTGTGTTACGATGACCACAAATCGTTAGCGGATATTGCACGTACGAGTATAGTAAGAAAATCCAAACCTATTATACAACACATCATAGAAACGTACACAAAACAGGAAGTATTGAGTACGTGCGAAAATCAGGCCGTCCACGCAAATTAAATGAAAGGTATGAAAGGGTCTTTCCTTCACACTATCCGGAAAAACTCAAAAATTAATTGCCCTACCATAAAAAAATAGTCTCGGTTATATGCAACAAAGACGTCAGCACGCCTACAATTGAAAAAACTCTTAATAGACATGGGTATTTTTCAAGAACACCAAGGAAGAAACCGTCAATAAGTGCCGTCAATAAAAAAAAAACGCAAGGACTTTGCCTCCTTACACAAAGACGCAGATTTGTTATTTTGGAAAAAAAAGTGTTGTTCACCGATGAATGTAAGTATAAAATTTTTGGTCACGACTGTCCTTCAAGAGTTTGGCTAAAGAGCGTTACGGAAATGGAAGTTAAAAATCTTCGAAGTGGAGGTAGTGTTATGGTGTGGGGAAGAATGGCTTGGTCCGGCGTGGGAAAGATGGTGTTTATTGAAGGAAACATGGACCAGCACATGTATTTAAATATACTAAAAGAAAATCTATCAGTGCAGAAATTGGGTTTGGATCCTGGGTGGATATTTTAGCAAGATAACGACCCTAAGCACACCGCGCGAAGAGATAAGGAATGGTTATCTTATTATGCCCCAAAACAATTGAATTCACCCCCACGGAGGACAGACTTAAACCAAATAGAGCATTTATGGGACTATTTGAAAAAAAAAAACAGTTCCATAAATATCAAATATCTTCAAAAGCGACTCTTAAGCAAGCTCTCCAAATAGAATGGGATCATGTACTCTAAGACTTTACGAAATACCTGGTCTCTTCTATGACACGTCGACTGCAGGACGTTCTTACATCTAGTGGAGGCCCAACTAGATACTGATTGCCCGACTTCATTAAAACATTAAGATAGAAACTTACCGTATGATGAATTATGTCGTTTGAATGAAATGAATAATTTCTTTTTGTTTAAATAATAAGTTAATAAAAATTAAATTCAATCCAATCCAATATAAAAATAATCTTTGTTATTTGTTCTGATTCTTAAATTCTAGTCGTTTTCCGAGTGAACTGTATAGGTACTGGACAGAAGCAATTATGCGTGCCGTACGATGAATTATGTCGTCCTGTGTAGCTGCGCTGAGTTGTTGTTATGGCATACGAAGATAATATGACAGGTACTAATTTTTAGTCTAATTAGCCCATTCATGTGACACCTTGAGCTACAACAGAGAACCCACTAGATTGACGCCAAAAAAGCCTGTTCCCGCCTTAAAACTCAGTACAATTATGCCCTAATTTGTACGTATGGGGACAAACATAAAAATCGATAATTTAGACCATGAGAGTACGAATCATTATGTGATTGCCTAGGGATAAATCCTACTAAAATGCAACACATATGTAGGTAGGTAACTTCTTCTACTATAACCTAGAAGAGGTAAGTACTCATAGTATACATTTAACAAAAATTTCTGCGTTTAGCAGGGAAATTAAATGCTCTGAGGAGTATTGAGTGAAATTGTTTCACGGAGCGTGATGAGTGTTACACGGTGCCTAGAGTTTCAAAAGTTGTACGCTTCAAAATTCCGTCTAAACCTAAACTCCCCAACGCTTGTGTTAGTACAACTTTTAAGAAATCTGGAACTCAACTCAGAAAATATTTATAATTTTTGTGAAAATACATTAAACTTCATTCTTCTATCAGATGATAGAGTGATAACGTAATAGTTGGACACGCCTTATTATTCGACCCATCTCTCACGAAGTCTGAAATTATTCAGCTGCTCGGAAAATTATTTACAAAATGTAGTTTTCACATTAAGGTGATGTGACAGTGAAGTGACAAAAAGAGATAAGGTGACACTTTATAACTTCGACTGTGAGAATAAGGGTGATTATAAATTAGGCAGTAATTGCTTTTGTTTGATCACAACTGTGTCGGAAGTTTGTTGATAGGCACTTCCAGCGCAGTATCGAAACTCAATGACAACCACAGTGTTCAAATAATCCCAATTGGAATGGAACGCAAGCCGGAATGCTGTAATATTTAATATTTTGGGTCAAACAATAATAAGACGCATGTATGTAGATACAAAATACAAGATGTCTCCAAACAATAACATGTTTAGGGTATTCACTCTTTGTAGCGCTTTGTGTTGTATCGTTGTACAGGGTTTTTCAATAAGGACATAACAATTTTGTATTTAAGCACAGAATAATTGAGATATCAAGCTGAAATTTATTCCAGGTGTAATACACATGTTAAATTTAAGTATGGAATTCGATCTCTTGAAATGAGTACGTTTGCAGCGATCGATTCTTTGGAGCCAATTTTCCACCACTCTTCTACACATATCGGCCGGAACGTTGGCAATTTCGCATTCGATACTGTTCCTGAGCTCCTCTAACGTTATTGGCTTGTTACCATAAACAAACGACTTAACGTAACCCCATAAAAGGAAATCCATCGTCGTTAATCGCATGAGCGAGCTGGCCCTTTGACCGGACCATTATCCGGTTGAGATTACACGATTACCGAACTTCCCCTTCAATAGATCAATTGTTTGACCAACTGTGTGGCATGTGACACCATCTTGTTGAAACCACATATCACTGATGTCAAGTCCATCCTATTCTGGCCAAAAATAGTCTTCCAACATGGAACCATATCGAACTCCATTAACCGTAACATGGCGATCATTTTCATCGACGATAAAATACGGTCCAATGACACCTCCGGCATAAAACCCACACCACACGGTCGCTTTTTGTAGATGCAATGAAGTCTTTTGAAGCACATATGGGTTTGTTGCTGTCCAATAACGCATATTTTGCATTAAGCCAAAAATGAGCTTCTTCGCTGATGATTTTTCGATGAAATTCAGGATTTTCTTCAAACTTTTGCAGGTTCAAATGATCAAGAGACTTCAGTTCTTAAGTTAGTTTGATTTTGTAAGGCCAAGATCTTTGTGCAAAATTTGCCACAATGTGGACTAAGAGATTCCCAATTCCTGTGAACGACGTGGAATCGACTGTTTTGGCTCATGTTGAGCCGAAGCACTTATGGCTGCAATATTTTCAGTACTTCGACCGGTGCGTAGTCTCACTCGCGCAGGAACATTCAATAGTGAATATGTTGACTCGAATTTATCCACTATAGCATGCACAGCCTGATGGGACGATTATTACGACCGAAAATTGGAGTAAGTGCTCTTAAAGTTGCGACCACTGACTCAGAATTTCGGTAGTATTTTTTAATAATTTCCAAACGTTGCTCGTTAGTGAACTTCACCCTTGTAGAAATGTAATCCTTGACTGACGTTTTGACATCGACAGATCATAAAAAAAGTTTAAGGGTGCATTTATATTAAAACTTGTTATGTCCCTATTGAAAAACCTTTTATAAGTAGCAAGAGTAATGCTCTTTACATCTTAGAGCGAGCGAAAAGTTAAAAACAATCTCTCATTTATAAACAAATTAGTAGTAGACTGCTGTGAATGTAAATTTACAATCGAACAACAGTTTGGGAATAGGGATTTTCAGTAGTTTGATTACTACTGCAAAAGGAGAAGGCCAAAGCTTATTTATCGGTTACAAGTCTAACGAGGGTTTTTACTGTAGCAAATTCGTGTAAGTTTCAGTTTGTGTACTATTTGTGCATAACAAAAAATTAGGACTTTTGCTAGACCAACGCCGCCATAGCCGAGGTGGTTAAAATGTTGTATAAACTATTTTTAACCTCGAGGTCGAGGGCTCGAATCTCTGGCACATGAATTTCTTGTTGATAATTATTTGTTATTCATTTTTAACTAAACATTTTATAACAACAAAATAGCTGAACCTACCATTCTTAAATGAAAAGAAGGAAAAAAAAAACTATTATCGATATAGTCGATATACCAACAACGCCGGCTAAAACACCACCTCGCAAGTATATAATTCATATTGGTGATAAGCGCGAGATTTGCATACCCATTTCAGTGTAAAAAGGTAATTATTTCCTTCTTCAGTATAAAAAAAATGTGAGATTCCTCTAACAAGTGTGTCGTCTAGTTATCATTAGTAAATAGGAAATTTCACCGAATAAAAACTGATTGTGGCAGTTTCATTCTGCCTATACATTACAATTACCACTATAATAATAATATTCTCAATTGTCTATAACCGATAGGGTTCAGACTTCGTGCCTCTGAATGCCAGAATTAGTGAAAAAGGGGCTTAATGGGAAATTTGCGGGCTAGATTTCAAGGTGACACTTAATAACTTCGACTGTGAGAATAAGGGTGAAAAAAAAGATCACAACTGTCTCGGGAGTTTGTTGATAGGCACTTCCAGCGCAGTATCGAAACTCAATGACAACCACAGTGTTCAAATAATCCCAATTGGAATGGAACGCAAGCTGGAATGCTGTAATATTTATTTAATATAGATACAAAAGACAAGATGTCTCCAAACAATAACATGTTTAGGGTATTCACTCTTTGTAGCGCTTTGTGTTGTATCGTTGTACAGAATTAGTAAAAAAGGGGCTTAATGGGAAATTTGCGGGCTAGATTTCAAATTTGAATAAAATTATTTCAGTTATTTTTCAATTTACACCCAACATGATGTCACAATGTTTCTTGGCTAATACAACGTTTTTATTAGAGCCAAATGAGATTACTACGACAAAAAATTAGGTGATAAGTTATCTCAATCCGCATAAATTTTCTCATTTGCTAAATCATCTCATTAATGATATGGCAAATGAGTACAAAACGAAGTTTAACAAAGCAAACGTAGCCTTTACTGAATTGAATTGAATGGAAAACTGTCGTTGCCTGCTCCAGCATGGGAACAATATTTATATATGTATGTACATACCCTGATGTTTCCCTCATGCATACAATATAAATCCTAGAAATGGCAGCTTTGCAAATTAGCTTAGAATGTATTTGCAAATAGATAATGATTGCTCACCTATGAAAGGAATAACAATTGGTCGTGTCAAGTTAAACACCCTAATGTTCTCGAGCATGAACCTAGAACTTCTTCTTGATATGTCAACTGTCAAACCATATGAAAACACCTCGAAATAAATCATTTTAATCAACTCATTTGGCTCTAGTGAAAACGTAGTATAATCAGAATTTACAACCCAAATATTTACATCATGCATTAAATGAATGCACACAATTTTTATTTAAATCCTTTGACGAGAAACATAGACGAAAAGTTCAGATTTTGGTTAAAAGTAATAAGAAATAAAAATAAGAGATAGATTTGAGTTTCCCGGGCTAGATGCAAGAGTCCGACAAAAGTAAGAGAAGTAGTATTTCTTACCTGCGTAATTAGATCTTCTTTTCCCGCAAAGAATATATACTACTTGTTTTGAGATCGGTGTTGAAGAAGGTCATTTGAAATTATATAAAACATTTATTTATTTCTATTTTTCTGTTGGTGTTCCTAATACAATGTTTATGAAAGTTTTGGTTAATTTTTTGTTTTATCTATTATTTCTCTCCTTGATTTTTTGTGGTATATTTTATGGTAATTTTTAGCTTAAATGGTAATTTTTGTTGTCTATGAACTGTTCTTAATTAGCTGCAACCCGATTATGACAGCAAATTGTAATGTTGGAGAATTGACCGCGGAGGAAGGCATCCAAGGATAGCTCAGCTCGCAGTTGGCTAAAATGTCAAAAACTCGCACTTTAACCACGCTTCTTCTTCTTTTCCATTCGGAGTACTCGTAGAAGGATCACAATCCTCCCACTTTACTGCATCCCTACTGGTCCGCCTGCGCGGTTTGCCGGTTTGAACTTTAAACACGCTATAACTCAAAAACTGCAAGTGCTGGCAAGATTTATAACTTTCTCGGAGCAAAAAGTCTGTTGACTAGTGTAAATTATTTTATACATATTTAAAAAACAATTAAAACATGTATGATCATGATACAAATTTTCTGTATTGACGTACCCCATCTACCACTTTCCTGTTGAACTCTGCAAGTTACTGACTGATTAATACGACAATTAGTAGATACATACACTTGTAGGTATATAATATACATATGTACCTACATGTGCAAATAAATCACGCAAATTAGCGGTGGAAATGATTTTGCATATCATATCCATTTGATAGATACAAGATGTAGGTACATATTTCGGTGAGTTTTGAGACTATTCGGTACATATTTGTTCTCCCACGCACACTAAAGTATGTATAGTAGGTATGAATATTTAGTAGACTTTGCATTAAGACTGTGTCAATACCGTCTTGATACTTTTTGAATCCAATGTTGGCGGTTTTTTTTTTTACATTTAGGAAAGCCTTTTTTGCAACAAATTCAATATAAATGACAATCAAATATTTCGTTACAGATCTAAAAGTTCCAATGAGAAAGAAAAAGAATTTAATTCGCCGTTTTACTACAGCACGATTGTGAATTGTTCAATTTGGTAAATAAACGATCAGGGTGCGCGCTTGTCCTCAGTTAAAATGTAAAACAAATCTATTCATATCAAAAGGTTCAATTCTCGTGTCAAGTTAATACGGATAATGTGGTTGCCAACGGCAGTGTCTGAGAAGCCCTATTTAAAGAAATTTTAAATAATTCTATTCTATTACCGCATGCGTAATTATTCAAAGTAACAAAGAGTCTTGATTATTTAACCTTAGTTCATATGAGTAACAATTTTGTGTAATATAGTATAAAATCAAAATTCCTTACCATTGAATAAATAAATATTTTCTATGATCGCTAGACTGCTATCGAACTGAAATAACGAAGAAGCGCAGCCCCACTAAATTAAGGCTATTAATATTTTTTTTTAAAAA
Organism: Pocota personata; assembly: GCA_963082735.1. Taxonomy (NCBI): domain Eukaryota; kingdom Metazoa; phylum Arthropoda; class Insecta; order Diptera; family Syrphidae; genus Pocota; species Pocota personata. The sequence continues at coordinate 79,503,795 of OY720430.1, forward strand.
AAAGTTAACCTTTAGCCTCCGGCAGAATACGAGTAAAATATCATTGAAACTATTTCTGCAAATTCAATTACATCAACCGATTGCTGGCTAAGCAAATAATACGAGTATACGAGTATCTGATTCCTACAGCAGGCAGGCGGCGCGGCAGACAGATAGATATTTTCGGATACTGATGTGCAACTGTAACACTATTTTCTTTTTTCACTTGTATATCATAGCAGAAAAACCAAAATCGAAAAAAGAAAAAAAACAAAATAGGCAGACAACTATAAAAACAGATTGCAAATACAAAATAAAATTTAAATTCTGTGAAAAGTGAAGTAGCTCGCTACACCTAAGTACTCGGACGAATGCCAGTTATACACTACTCAAACAAAATTTATTTTTGAAGACGCAGTGTAAAGCGGCGGCAGCGGCAGTGGCGGCCCGCTCGGTTACGATCGTTAGCTCATATCTATCCCCATACCATCAAAGTATCCCAAAAATAACCCCCTACAATTCAATAGTGGTGTATGGTGTTTATAAATATACTACTACGAGAAATTTTCCAGAGCGTCTGTTTTGTAAAATTGAGCGCACCATGCGAGTAGACGGCGAACGGGACTACTCGTAGTCATAGTACTCATCGTTGATCGTCGTTGTCCGTAGCAGTATTATTACTTTACCGTGCATATAATACTATTGTAATCGCTGTGCTCTCTGAAGAGAAGAATGCTCATCCGCACCGCACATACGGTATAGAGCTACTCGTAGCTGTAGCATTTTTTTATTTTTTTTTTATATATATATTTTTTTATATTGAATATACATATGCAGAGGCTCTAGCGGGCTGGGACTTCGCCCCTGTTTTACTATCATCGTTAGTAAAGTAGTAAACTGGGTTAGCTATCATCAGCGCGGATGAAAAACAGAGAAATGCTTTGTTGGTATTGGGTACTCCGCCGAATAAACCGATGTTGTTAGTAGGAGTATTTTTAGAACGATCACTCCGCTGGCTGGATCGCGCAAAAGAACAGATGACTGCAAGCGAAGATGAAATGGATGTTCTACGGTCGTCGTTCTATTGAACGTATGAAATCATCGTTGGAGGATGCTTATTAGGGCGTCAAAGAGAAGTGAGGGGCAAACGCCGGATCAGCAAGATAGTGCTTAGGGATGAAGTTATTAATGGCAGTAGATGGGATCAGCTGAGGTTATTCGATGATACTGTGTACATGCTGAGATGGCGCAGATAGAAATCAAACACGAACTGCATCCGATTCAATTGTACAACTGTGTGGGTTAATCTCTAAGAACTTTTTTTTTTTTTTTTTGTGTTTCCTCTGGTATCGGCTGAAAATAGATTTTTATTTATACATACTTCATCTAACTTGAGATATTCGTAACCCCTAATGCCAGCCAAATAATTGTAGTTTTGTGCTTTTGGTTAGATTTTTCGTTGAACGTTTTCTAGCTGAATACGGCGATGTTTGTGATGCACATTGTGCCCCGATTTACGATAGATAATAATTAAACGTGTTAAATGCATTATTAGCGTGCTGTTGTGATTGCTGATAAATAACAATTAGAATGGTTACTTTGTCAGTAGGTTACGCATTATGCAATGTTTTCCCATTTTAATATGGAAACAATGATACCTATATGTCTTTATAAAATCTAGAAAATAAAATCGATTTGCAGCAGTTAAAATAAAATTGTACAATGGTAGGTATAGACTTTTCTAGGGGAAATACTTGTGTTTCAAGTACATGCATATGTACATACACTCTAATTGCGAATAAACGAGTCCAATGAATGCCTAATTAATAAAAATTAATAGTTCGAAGTAACCTCATGAACTGTTGTAGCAATAAAGTTAAATTAAGGCAATAAATTGAATTGATTTTCGTCTTAAGCATTAATTCTAAACTACTAGGTATGTATGTTGTTTCTTTGTAATATAATATGAATCGTTATGTATCTCAATAAAAAGTTATTATTTCAGAAATAGCTGAGTGGAAGAAAAAAAAACGTGTAATCATCACATCACTCTATCATCACTAGATACTCGTATAAAAAATAATATCGTTATGTATTCCTATCGGAATGAAGAGCTGATCTAGAGCAATTTTGATGCGATTTTCACTATCCTTTAGCAAATTTCATGAAGAAGTCTTAGGTACATATATAAAAATATGTCTTTTTCTAAGCAGTTAACATAAATGTTCAGCAAGTCGGCAAAAGTGCTACTGACGCAGGAAAATCGTTAGGTGCACGGTACAATGGATAGTGCGTCTGCTTGTGATCTGAACTGTGCAGGTTCGACCTCGAACGGGGAATAGCAATGGTCACATGTCATAAATCTGAGTTTCTCCAATCACTATACCATAAAGGGGTTTCTGACTGGTAGTAGGTACAATGGATTGAAAATCGAGTCAGATTGCTCTAGGATTTCGAAATTACCTTAAAGAAAATCATTGTAGGAGATTCATCAACAATATATGTGTAAGATATGCAGTCCATTTATAGTTCTAACAAAAAGTCAGCGGGAGCATACACCTCAGATTAATACGTAACTTATAACCAGCAATTCTTTTTACGGTTCTAGTGAAGCCTGGAACCGCCAATCGTATTTAAAAGGAAATAGAGTACCACTCAATCGCATGTCCTTACACCTTTAAAATAGTTTTCAAAAAAATCTCAATGGAAAACATTTACTTTTTCCAAACAAATAAAACGCAGATTACACAAATCAAATCAAATCAACTTTATTGAGCATATTTTAATTCAAAATTGACTACATTTGTTTCTGTTGATTTTAAGAGGGATTTGAACAAAATCGTTCAAGAAGTTGTGAGAAAATCGATTTTGTGTGTACACTGCAGGCTAAAAGTTTGAGACCGCCCTCAGTGCTCGAAGGAAAACAAAATCGAACATCGAAAAAAACTCTTTAGTAGAATATGTTCTTCCCCGTCCATTTTACATGAATGAAATATACAGTAGAATCTCGAAAAGATGAACGGTTCTATAAGATGAACAGTTCGGAAAAATGAACGAATTTTTTTTACCATTTCAGTGCCCCAAAAGATGAACGCGTTGAAATTTTGGTACTCGAAAAGATGATGTCTTTAGTCCGTCATATTACATTAAAGTAATGTTATTTAGTTTTGATAACGGTACCTACTTTCGGGCTTGTTTTAATTTGTTATGTAAATTCTTCAGTGTGACGTGAATTTTGTACAGGAAAGATGACACCAGTTAAAGGTCAAGTTAAGTTTTTAAACCTAAAACAAAAATGTGAAGTGCTAAAAGAATTAAAAACTGGAACGTCGTATAGAAACATTGCAAGAAAATATGGAATTGGTATATCCACGATTGTGGGGATAAAGAAAAAAAATAAGGAAATCACTTCGCGAGCAGAGAAACGCAAGACATTGCGTAAATCCGTAATGCCAAAAATTGAAGCTACGTTGTATCGATGGTTCTTGAAGTGACCGTCATGTTTCAGTTTCAGGTATTATGTTGAAAACCAAGGCTTAAAAGTTGCACGCTATTTTCAAGGAGACAAGTTCATTCAACGCGAGCGATGGATGAATAGCTTCAAAACTAGATTTGGGGTTCGGCTCTTAGCAATTAGTGGAAAAAAACTTAGCTCTATTAAACATGCTGTCTTGCCCTTCAAAGCCAAATTGAGGGAGACTATGACTGACCTTGGTATCACACGATTTCATAATGCAGACGAAAGTGGTCTTTTTTAGCGAATTATTCCAAGCAAAACATTTGTACACTCTGGGGAAAAATCAGCTCCCGGAAGGAAAATTGCCAAGGACCGTTTTACATTTTTGGTATGCGCGGACAGCACTGGTGATCACAAGCTAAAACTCCTGGCCATTGGAAACGCAAAAAACCCCCGGTGTTTCAAAAGTGTCAAGCCTCCAATGACATACACTAACTCGCAGACTGCATGGATGACAAAAGACATTTAAAAATTGGTTTCATTCAGAATTTGTTCCGCAGGTAATTATCATTTGAATAAAAATTGTATCTTACCGTCTCTTTAATAGGCACGGGAGTTTATGAAAAATAAGAATTTACCAGAAAAGGCATTGTTTATTCTCGACAATGCCCCAAGCCATCCTCCTGAAAACGAGCTCCAAAGTGATGATGGCTGTATTCGCACGATATTTATGCCTCCAAACACAACTCCCCTAATCCAAGCAATGGACCAGAATATGATACAGCTCACAAAGTTACATTATCGAACGAGCCTCTTGTCAGATGTGATCACCAAAGGACGAGACGTTGAAAAAATTTACCTTGCGTGACGCTCTAACATGTCTTCAAGAGGTTTGGAACAAAATAACACCGGAAGTCATAGAAAAGTGTTGGCATAAACTGTTTGAATCTGTTTCTAATGATGAAGATGAAGATGTCCCTCTTGCTGTACTGCAGCAAAGAATGTGATCGGAGGAAATAACCCAGGTTTTAACAACAGCGCTGAATATGCTTCAAGAAGTTTTTCCTGATGTACATAAGTCAATAATTTTTAATTATCTTTTCAACATTTAAATTTCATTTAAAGGTTCAATGTACGTTTGATGATGTAAGAGAATGGAATGAAGATGTGGTCTGCTTACCTTCTGATGCTGAAGAGGAACTTGTATCCTCAGAAGAAAGTGTAGTGGAGGTTGTCGATTTAATCGAACCAGCAGAGGCCATTTCAGCCATCAACACCAGCTTGAAATTTGCAGAGCAATGTGAGGCCGATGTTTCCACACTTTTAAGTTTGAAAAGTTTGAGAGAGAAGGCAATTCTAAAACAACTTTCTTCCGGTCAACCATACAACAGTTTTTTAAGAAAACCTCTAAATAAGTCCTTTTTATACTTTTTTTTAATCAACTTTTCCTTTTTTTTTGTTCCTTGTTTTTTGGAAATAAAATGAATTGTTAATTTGATATATTTTATGTTTTTATTTATGGCTATACATTCTTCCTCAACCAAATTTTGATGCTCGAAAAGATGAATAATTCGAAAAGATGAAAGGGCCCTGTTTTATTCGTGTTCATCTTTCCGAGATTCTACTGTATATGAAACCAAAATAAGAAGAAAAATATTTTCATTTTGTTGTTAATATAAAGGAATTTATTAAAAAGAAGAAAAATGACTTAAACCCATTTTTCGTCGAAAAAGCCAACTTTACATTCGATTACTTTTTTTTTACAATTCTTGGCATTCTAGCTACCAGTTGTTGTTGTCTATGGTATATTGCTTCAGCAATCCAATAGTATATTCCACAACCCAGATCCTGATGATGGACATTGATCCTGGACCATTCTATCCAGTTCCTCCCGTAACAGCTCTATAGGGTTTCAATCTGGTGGTTGAGGAGGGCCATATCATGATTTGTAAGTTTTCTTCAGCTTCGCTCTGTTTCAGGTAGTTTTGATAAAGTCTTAACGTATGTTTCCGTCTGTTGTCCTGTTGAAATATGAATCCTTCGCCAATTAATCTTAGTCCAGAGGACACAGCGTTTTCTTCCAATATTGTTTTGTATGGCTCCTTATTAATTTTTCCAATCACAGCCAGATCTCCCACTTATTCATCGCTCCATAGAACTCTGTTAAAATCTTCTTCCATTCAGTCTTCATGCTTTCTGGCTCATTCTAACCTTTTCTGTTTGTTTTGTGGTCGGGGTTTTCGAACAGCAACTCGCCCAAATAGTCCAGCATGTCTAAATCTTCGTTTCACCTTTGTCAATGAGAGCGATTTATTCTGTATTTCATTTATTTCGGCGCGTATTTCGGGTGATGTTTTTCGTCTACTTCATTTGCTTGCTGTGACTATGAGTATTAGCTGATCCTCGTGTTTAGTTGTAGCTTTAGGCCGTCCTGACCGTGGTTTATCCTCACGACCTCCGGTTTGAGCGTGTCGTTCAATGGTACGTTGAACGTAGCACCTTGATAAAATAATCTTATATATAAAACAAAGTGGTAAAATGCGATGTGTCCCTCTACCACCCGTAATTTTCAACCAATTTAGTTGTTTTTTTTTTTTTTAATGTATATAATTACGGTACAAAGGTGATAGGCAAAAAGAAATTACAAAAACATTCAAAAACATTGAAAAAAAAACGTAGACATTTTTGTATGCGATACCGTTGTGGTACATATAGCTGAGTACAACAAAAGTTTATTTTTTAAAGCCTGGCGAAGCAGGCGGGGTTTAAGCTAGTAAGTCATAAAATTTAATAATTACGTGAAACCTAAACACTCTCAATAAACCACAAAAGCAGTTGTAAAATCCGACTTTTATTAACTGAATTTTGTGTACTGTACAGGTAGAAAATTTAGGAAAAAAAAAAAAAAAACTTAATGTAATTCATAAAATTCAATCTTCATGCATGAATGCAGTCAGTTGACTAGGCAGGTCTCAAACTTTTGGCCTGCAGTGTGTGCACATACACACACTCTAATTGCGAACAAACGAATGCCTAATTAATAAAAATTAATAGTTGGAAAATAAATTGATCTGATTTTAGTCTTTAGCATTATTTCTTATTTCAGAAATAGCTGAATAATCACAACTACATACATATACATATCTACAGTCAGATACTTGTATAAAAAATAGTCTCGTTATGTCCTCCTGTCTATACGAACACGCTAATCTAGAACAATGAATGAATTTTGACGCGGTTTTCACTCATTTGGCATATTTCATGAGGAAGGCTTATTATTTAAAAATTAACATTACTTCTTGACCTAAGCAGTTAATATACATAAATGTGCGGCAAGTCGGGCAAAAGTGCTTCTACAAGGGTGGCCGTAGAATAATGGATAGTAGATCTTCAAAAGAATGCAGAGAAAATTTAACTCTTATGATTTTCCTGAAAAATTAATTCATTCATTTACTTAATTTTTGAATTAGCTTCATTATTCATTTTGAAGTCACTGACTGAGCAATCAATTTTAGCATTTAGAAGAGTGAAATCAGAAGACTTCAAGTCTTTGAGTTCAAGAGTGTGAATTTGCATTCATTTGCAGTCATTAGTATTCATTTTAAATCATTTCGGATTCATTTGAAATCACTTGCATGCATTTAAAGTCTTTCGCATTCACTTGAAGTCACTTGTATTCATTTAAAATCTTTTGCATTCATTTCAAGTCTTTTGCATTCAATTGAAGTCTTGTAAGCCATTCACATTCTTTTGCATTCAATTGAATCATTTGAAGTCATTCGGTCTTTCTAAAAACGGTGAAGTACCTTCTTCGCAGGAGTTTTTAATTTATCTTTGTTTCAGATGCGTAAGTTCAATCACTTCGTCAAATGTTTTTTTTTTTAAATAAAATTAAAAAAAAAATTTTGTAAATTTTCCAAAACTGTGTACGTCATAACCTTGTATATGCCAAATATTGCTTAGATGTTGATTTAAAAAAAAATTACAGTCGAGAAATAGTCAATTTTCAAAAACTAGCCAATAAGGAAAGTACCGTTATAAGCACTTTTTGCAAAAAATCCTGTTATGTCATTTGTTAGTATAGGCCCACCGTAGCTCAAATATAAAATTTAATCGAAATAGTTGGATCCGTTTGCAAGAAAATAGTTTTTCAAAATAGAAGATTTGTAAAGTACCGTTAATTTTAAGGTTCGAATGAAAATTTGAAATTGATTTCGATGCGAATTGTGATCCTGCAGACCACTGATATGAAGTTTGAAGGATAAGAAGATACGAACAGAATTGAGCGACCCGCTTTAATGAGTTTCTCTATGATAGTAATGATAACAATTTTCAGCAAAGTAATACTTGCCCTTATAGGTTAAAGTAAAATGGAATAAGAACAATTTTTGATTTATTGTTGATTCCGCCATGATCGAGTATTGAAATATGTCGGAGAAAAAGGAAAAGTAAATAAATTATTATCTTTTAGTAATAATAATGGTATATTTCAATAATTTTATTTTCAGGCACTCAAATCAAATTGCTCATAGCAACTAGGGTAAAATATGAAAAAATCTTGACTGTTTAAAAACGCCGAACAAACATTCTATTAGCATCGCGTGATGTACAAAAGTCTGACATTTCTGAATTAGCACCCAGAAGCTCAAATCGAGTAGTACATACCATGTCAGCTGATTATAAGGCGGCAGATTGAATGGATCATCCAACGGTAAACCACTGAATGTAAAACGAATGAAGTTTCGCTGAACACGCTCAACACCATTCGCATGAATTTCGTAATTTTGATTCCACCCCTGGCAGACAGGTCGAACGACAGAATTATGTGGTGATTATAGACAAACTCCTTCGAACATCTTTTAACGAATCCAAAAAAATGCGTATGATTTATTAGCCACGTAGTAGTTAATATAGGTAATAAAATCTAATTTCTGATTCAGGTGGACTTCTATTTAATTCCTTAAATGTCCTTATTGAATAGGACACAATAATCGGTGTCTACCTATAAGAAAAAGTCATTGGGCGCATTTGGATGACAAGGTCTGAAGGCTGAACTATAATAGTAGAATGCTTTGGTACGACCACTTCCGAAACAGAGCGAATACACAGGATTTGTATTGTGTGACCATAATAGCTTTTTGCTTCGATTCGTTAAGTTTCGTTCACTTTTGCTCACTTACGAAAGAGCGAATGGATTCGCTCTTTCGTAAGTGTACGTATGAAAACTTGACAAGCGGTACTCCATCTAAGTACTAACAGCGTCCGATGGTGCTTGATTTCGGTGATCGGACAAGAAGCTTTGCTTCCGAACACATACGCCTATTATGGGCTACTTGAGCAATTGACAGTACTGAAGGAAATTTAACGTAGGATTATGACATTAGCTTCCGATTGCTTCCGACTATTATAGTTCAGCCTTTAGTGCTGCCAAAGTGGGCGTTTTGTTATTCGGCGGTCAACAGAGCCATATTCAGGAGGCATTTAAGAAGGGGAAATCGATAAGAACTTCCACCCTGACTTCTCAGTCATCTATACACTCGAACACAGTTGATCATTGAAATTTAGTTGGCTTTGTATAATTTAATTGTAATCCATGTATGTAATTATTCTCAGTAAATTATATTAATGTATTTTCAACAAGATTTCTGTTCTGTTTACGACAATCAACATTCTACATTTGACAGGTTGGGACACATCAATAGCAACGGACATAATCAATAGCAACGGACTGAAAATGAGACGGAATGTGTCTAATTATAATTTAAAACATAAAATGGTAATAAAACCAATATAAAAGATAAAACATTCAAAATAAACGGAAATAGAAAGACTTTTGACAAGACAACAGAATATTTTATCAAGATGTTGAGCTAATTGTCAAGCACTGACGGCTAAAAGTAATAGATGCCTGTTTCTTGAAACAAATTGGTGTAGTTAAGACATATAAGTATGTAATTTGCTGGAAAATTTTGTATAAAAACATTGCTTTAATGCTTAAACAATGTGCAACCAAACAAGCTCTTTGAGGTGCTTTAGGGAATTAAAATATCTAATAAAAAGTTTAAAACCGCTGCCGCCAGCTGGGATTTATCACTCAGCCAGGAGGGACCCATCAAAACTTCAAGGGCGAACATTTTCACGAAACCATTTCGATTCTTCAAGAACATTTACTTACTTATATTTAAATTTCATCTAATTTTCCCGCCATTTCGTGTGACTATTACAATTTGATGATAATGGTCCAAAAGAATCATTTCATGTGGAGTATCGATGTTTTTATTACCCGTTTACCACGCTAGCTAAGAAAAAAAATAATAATTTTAGTGTGTCACCAGAACAACCTTACTTTGAAAAACTAGCAAAAACCCATTGTTTTAAGTTAAATTGCAAATTAATTTTGTTGGAATATTTGTTATTCCCACTATTATTATACATGCTTTAAAAATATAATATTTTATGAAGTCCTTCGAAGAATTACCACGCTGTTCTTATTGCATTTCTTAGGAAGATGGAAAAAGAAGACAGGGCGAGAATCTGGATTAATACTCCAGGCAAGTTAAGGAACTTCTGGGACATTACAACCGGAAGAGATTCGAAGCGTGCACCTGCCTTAACAAGAATAACGTTACGCATCTTAACAGGTTTTCTAAGAGTAAACTCGGGGAGCATCTAAGGAAACTAGGTATAACAAACGAAGGCCTTTGCAGATTCTGCAATGAGTCCAGTGAGACTCCAGAACATCTTGTGGGGCACTGACCTACAAAAGATTGAAATACTTGGGCCATCAGATGAGGATAAGCCAATGATATGCCATGGAACCACTTCTCATTCTCAGATTCCTAAAAGAAACCGTGTAGAGGGTGCTCTAGGGCGAACTATCCTTACCAAGGTAAAGTAAGAGTATTTGACCCTCGATAACAATTACGAAGGATTTATATTCTGAAGGAACTCTAATGTGGGAATAAACCTCTCCTAGGAATTAGCATGGGGCACAACAGTCTATTAGGTCGCAGTACAAATAATAATAATAATAATAATAATAATATTGCATTTCTTAAGCCCTCTGTATTCTCATACGCTGTCTTCTAGGACTTCTGGGACACTACAGTGCTATAGTGATACCCATAAGTTTTCTTTAATATTGAGGTCTGCGTACAATAATTGTTTTCGGTCCAATAAAAATTATGAACACGCTAGTCATTTGAATTGAACTACTTTCCATGCAGAGATGAAAGTACAGATGTTTCGAGAAGAGGTTTTTGTATTTTTCGAAGTTTTATATACACACTTACAGGACATCCAGGGCCTTTTTATCCACATGGTACCATACCAAACATACAATTTTTGTTTTTATCGCATAAAAACTTATGAACGTATTTCCCGCCTGAGGATTGTATAGGTAGATTCACATGTACCTACTCCTTAAAAATTTATCACTCACTGCGAACTATTTGTCAATGTACACATCCACCCATAACTTACATACTTACGTATGTCCTGTATCCCCTTGTGGGTCCTAAGGGCTCCACAATGCCTACGCGCCATCGTGTGCGATTTCTGGAAATGTGCCTCAGCTCTCCCCAACTCTTTCCCAGTTGTCGTGCTTCCTTCTCAACTGTTCTGCGCCACGTACTCCTAGGACCGCCGCGTATCCTGCCATCCTGGGTAAGCGGGTTCCATTGCATCGCTTGGTTAGCTATGGACCTGTCACCCTTTCGGAGAGTGTGACCGATCCACGGACACTTTCGTCGTCGTATGGTTGTGCCTATAGGTTCATGGCTCGTTCTCTGATAAAGCTGTTCGTTAGAGATACGGTTTGGCCAGAATATCCTTAAGATGTAACGTAGACACCTATTGACAAACGTTTGCAGCTTCCTCGTGATAGTGACGGTCACTCTCCAGGTACCACATCGATATAGCAGAACGGATTCAACGTTGGAACGGAACAGTCGTAGGTTGGAGTTTAAGCTAATTACATTACTTCAACAAACTATGGATAGCATCCCAAACGCAGATTTTGCTTTACCTATTCGGCTGGCTATATCCAGTTCGGTTCCGCCATCGGTTGAGACAATACTCCCAAGGTATTGGAAACTCTCTACTCTCTCAACCGTTTGTCCAGCAATGCATACATGAGTTGATGAGATTGGTCTTAGGCTGATCATTTTTGTTTTTGCCGAGTTAATTTTCAGCCCAACGACGTCTTCTTCCCTCTCCACATTTGCTGCCATTTGGTAAAGGTCCATTATTCTGTGAGACAGTAGGCATACATCGTCGGCGTAGTCGAGGTGTTTGAGTTCAGATGTGAGAGTCCATTGAATTCCTCCATTTCCTGTTGATAAGGCCGCATTCAGCACATCGCTAATCACCAATAAAAACAGTATTGGTGAAAGTATGCAGCTTTGCCGAACCCCACTTTGGACTTCGAATTACTCAGATAGCCTTCCTCTGTGCAAAACGTGACATCCGGAATGCCTCTCCTGCGCAAGGCACGCCAAATAAATTCCCGATTGACACTATCAAAAGCCTTTTCAAAATCGATGAACAACAGGTGAAGTGGTGATCGATATTCAACACATTGCTCGATGATGATCTGCAGGGTGAATGTGGTCGACACAGGAGGATCCAGAGCGGAAACCTGCTTGTTCGGCGTCGAGTGTGTCTTCAAGGTGTTCTTTGATTCGCTCCAGGATGATTCTAGCTATTATCTTGGCCACAGCAGGTAGCACGCAGATACCTCTCCAGTTTTCACACTGCATTAAGTTGCCTTTTTAGGGAGCTTGACGATCATTCCCTTTTTCCACTCAACCGGAAAACTCTCGGCTTCCCTTGTTCTCCCAACAAGTGGGAACAGTAGCTCTGCCGATGCTGTTGGCGCAGCTTGAAAAAGCTCCGCAGGTATGCCCTCAAGTCCTACCGCCTTATTAGTTTTCAGTGCTTTGATTGCGGTAATAATCTCCTCTTTACTGGGGGTTGTTGTGCGAATTCGGGAACTTCTTTCTACGGACACTTCAGTCTGACTTGGGTCCATATTGCTAGCGAATGCTCGGTTTAGAACCGAAGCAAAATGCTCCTTCCATCTCTTCAGTTGATCCTCATCTGATAATAGCAACGAACCTTTCACTGGGTGCTGAATAGAGCTTTGGCCACTTACAAGCTCCTTAGTGATTCTATAAACGATTTTGCTGTCGCACCTCGCTGCTGCTTCTTCTGCTTCCGTAGCCAGCGCATTGATGTAATTGCGCTTGTCACGTCTCACGCTACGCTGTACTTCTCTAATTTTTATTCGATATAGGGACTCAAGCTAGATCCTCCCTACTGCTGGAGTTGCTGCAATTCGAGCTCTTAGCTGTTTTCATTCGTTGATCCTTCTCCAGGTATCCTCGGAAAGCCAAGCCCTATGGTTTCCCTGCGATCGACCGACAATCCTTTCAGCACCTGATGTGAAAACAGTTTTCACAGTGCACCAATGGTCTTGGATGGTGGCGGGCAGTGAGCTGCTGATTGTTTCCACTCCACGTGAGAGATGATCCCTTAATACTTGGCGCACTGAGGGAACTCTCAGTCGGTCTACGTTGAACCTAGGTATTCTTGTGTCGTTAGATCTACGAACGGCAGCGGTGCGTAATCGAAGAGTAGCTATCATAAGATGGTGATCTCGTATCAACCCCATGTCGGCACCTCGTCTGTTTCGGACGTCTAGGAGACTGCTTCTAAAACGGCGACTGATGGCAAAATGGTCAATTTGGTTGGAGGTTGCTTGCCTGTCAGTTGATACTCAACTGATTTTATGGCAGCCTTTGTGCTCTAACATGGTGCCACTTATGATAAGACGATTTGCGTTACAAAAGTCAACAAATCGTTCGCCGTTGTCATTGCTATTCCTTAGTCCGTGCCGTCCCATAACATGTTTGAGACCTTCGTTGTCACAGTCTACCTTGGCATTCAGGTCCCCCATCACAATGACAATGTCGCCGTTGGGTGTTGCATTATGAACAGCTCCCAACTGGTTGTAGAAGTTCTCCTTTTCTTCCTCAGACGAACCATCCGTGGGGGCGTAACACTGTATGATGGTGACGCGACGTACTCTCGTCCGGAATCTGGCCGTTAAAATCCTATCACGCCCTAGAGCACCCAACAGCAGTCCAACTCCATATCCACGGGGGTTTCCGGTTGGTCTTCCGGAGTAGAGTAATACAGTGTTACGCGTTGGTGATTGGTACTCACCTGTATCTAACCATCTTATCTCGCTTACTTCCAATATGTCCAGCCTATATCGGATGAACTCATGCTCCAATTGAAGGAATCTGGCGTTCTGAGGTCCTTCACTCTGAGAGTCAAGGAGCGTCTTCACATTCCAGAAACCAATCTTAGTCCGGGTACGATAGCCAAAGGTCGTCAACGTGTTATCAGTCCTTATCCGAGGCATTGTGTCGGTTTCCGTAGCGATTGAAGTTTCGGTAACGTGGGTTGCTGGCCCAGGTTACCTAGCCTAGGCATAAGACCCTAGACAATCTCGCACTTGCAATTTTGGCCTACATGTATAAGGACTTATACATGCAGTTGCCCGGGGACCACCGCGAGGAGGTAAAGCAAGCACTACATTACGAACTTGATTGTTGCGCTACTGGTCCAATCCATGTTTTGGACAGTCAGTAGTTTCCCGATCAATCGCCACGCAGGTCCCCAAACTTACCACCACGTTGTAAAATTTTGAGGATTTTTAGATAAAACCATCTTCAAGCTGCATAGGTTAAGCTAGCAACCAAATTTTATCTAAATTCATAATGCTGTGATACTCGGAAGCATTTAATTGACAATCAAAATATTTGATGATTTCTAGCACTCAACCCTCTATATCTCCACCCCGCTCAAACCAATTTTAATTGGCTTTAGGTGGGACCTTCTACATATTAGACTTAGAATCCAAATTTAATTTATGTAAATCTGTTTGTTGGTTCTTGAGAAAGACGAGAGTAGGTAATGAATTAGATAATTGTAATTATCGGAAGTAATTTCAAATTCAAATTTATTTATCAAATTATATGTTTTTGCATTGGATTTTCTGCGAAGCCAAAAGGGCTTATCTGCAGAAGGCTGATTTTATTTGTAATTCCAATCTGAGCTTACGAGTAATTAGGGATAACAAATTTACAATAGCGCTCATAAGTTAATTTAATTTTAAGATTAAAGATTAAGATTATATATAAAAAAAAAGAAAAATTAATTTTAATTTCAATTCAATACAAAACTAATGTTTATATGAAAAAAAAAAAAAAACTGTTGTAGCAGACTATAACTAAAATTCCAAATTCTTTCAGCTTTAATTTTCTAGTTTTAGCATTAGCAATAATCTTAAGCGGTTGAGGAAGTTCGTTCAGTATCGTGGGTATGGTGTACTTTAATTCTCTCTTGCCATAACCATTGGAAAACCTTGGTGTTTGAAACATCCATTTGGCATGCCTTCTTGTGTTGAATCGGTGTTCTATTGACCTCTGGAACCTATTGTCATCGTAGTACTCGACCGTTGTAGTCATCTTAAATAGTTCTCGGACGCCAAGTACCTTAAACATGCTTTCACCAGGTACATTTCGTTGAGTTCCTTCGTTTATTTTTCTAACTATGGTATTTTGAAGTCTTTGCAAGTTATCTAGATGGGTATTAGATGCATTACCCCAAGCAAGTATACCATACCTTATCTTAGATTCAACTAGGGCATAGTATACTTGTCCTAGAATCTGCGACGTTGAGTAGTTCTTGAGGTATACAACTCAAAAAAGCGCCTTCATCCGCAGTTTATTAATATTTTTGTCCCAAATAAAGTGGCTATGGATGGTATTTGTAACGGCCAACTATTTCGATCTGTTCAACTGGATGTGCTCCTGTACAAGTGCTCTTCCTTAGTTGTATAGTTTGTTGGGTTGCTTTGTGGTGTGGTCCTCTTACGAGGGTGGGTCAATAAGTCCCTGGAAATTAACACAAATTGTGTCGTCACCTTAAATTTAATTTTTTTTTGTCAAGAATCATCTTTCAAAAGAACGCACCCAAATTTTCAGACAGATCTGTCAAATAGTTTTGTTGTGGCAGCCATTTTATATAGACGCCTACTAGCATTTTCGTTAAAATGGAGAAAAAGTGAATTTCGAATGCTCATTAAACATTATTTTTTGCGAGAAAAAACTATCACGCAAACCAAACAAAAGCTTGACAAATATATCACCATCGATTATAACCATTCACCACTGGTTTACTCCATTTTGGTGCGGTCGTTCAAGCACAAGTGACGCCAAACATTCTGGTGGCCCAATTGAGGTCACCACACCAGAAATGGTCGACAAAATCCATGGTTTGATTATGGACGATCGGCGAGTGAAAGTGCGCGAGCTTGAAGAGGCCACAGGCTTATCACATAGCTCAGTGATTTCGATTTTACATAAATATTTGGACATGAAAAAGCTTTCCGCAAGATGGGTGCCGCGTTTGCTCACAATCGACAACAAACGCATTCGTTTGACAACTTCAAAGATGTTTTTGGCGATGTTGCAGAAAAATTCGGCTAAGTTATACACCACTGAGGATACACCACAACACACCAGAAACCAAGGAACAGTCAAAACAATGGATTTCTCCTGGTGAATCGAAGCCGAAGAAGGCCAAGGCGGGTTTGTCAGCAAACAAGGTCATGGCGACAGTTTTTTCGGATGCGCGCGGTGTTATTCACATCGATTACATTGAAAAGGGTAAAACGATCACCGGCGCTGGATCGATTCCAAGCCGATCTGAAGCAAAAAAGGCCGCATTTGGCGAAGAAAAAAGTTCTTTTTCACCAGGACAACGCACCGGCGCACAAGTCCGCAGTCTCAATGGCAAAATTGCATGAGTTAGGCTACGAACTCCTTCCTCATCCAGCATATTCCCCAGATTTAGCCCCCTGCGACTATTTCTTGCTTCCAAACATGAAGAAATGGCTCGTAGGTAAGAGATTTGGGTCGAATGAAGAGGTCATTGTTGAAACAAACGCTTATTTTGAGGGGCTCGAGAAATCGTATTATTTGGAGGGCATCAACAAATTGGAGAGACATTGGATGAAGTGTATAGAGCTAAAAGGAGACTATGTTGAAAAATAAAATGTGTTTATACCGAAAGGAGTGTTCCTTATTTAATTTTTCAGGGACTTATTGACCCACCCTCGTATGTGCATCATCTTCATTTTTGATGCATTTCTTATTAGACCAACTCCATACTTGATTGGTGTATCATTGGTATACGCGTCTTTGATTTTTACACGAAAATGCCTGTTCGTCAAAGAGTCCTCAAGCCAGTTCGATAAAGTCCCTCGAATTCCCAGTCTGTTAAGCACTCGTTTAGTGTATCAAAAGCTTTGCTGAAATCTATGAAATGTACTAGGACGTGATGGTTTCGATTTAGGCTTTCGTTGACGATATTGGTAAATTCTGATAGGAGTTTCCCCGTGCTCTTGTTCTTTTGGAATCCATATTGCTTTTCATGGATAATTTTGTGCTTATAAATGAAACTAAGCAGCCTTCTGGTCACTACTTCCTCCAAACATTTATCAATTACCGGTAAGATTGGTATTGGCCTATAGTTGCCTAGTTGCCCTTTTGCTCCGTTTTTATGAATGGGACGTATCACAGCTGTCTTCAGTTATGGAACTTTAGCTTGCGTAAAGCTGAGGTTTATAATTTTTGCAATGACGGGGGCAAATACGAGAGGGTGTGTCTTGAAATCAATCGCCCTAATGCCGTCAACACCCGGTGATTTATTGGAGTTCATCATCCTAAGGATATTTAGCACTTCGGCCGCACTGCTTTCTCCTACGAATATGGAATTCCCCACAAAAGTATTCATGTGGTCAGAAACAATTACGTCGCAATCTACTATGTGCAGAGTTTGGTCACAAAAATGTTTAGCTTACTCATTTGATAGAGATGTGATACATTTATCTATCGGGAAATTTTTGATTATGACCTCAACCAGGCTAAGTTTTCCAATGGGATTCGAAGACATACATGGATTCTGCTTCCGTCTAGTGCACAAACTTCTCCTAATTGTTGATTTTTCATAAATTTCATGCATTTTGGCAGCAAATTTTTGATACAAAACGTCAACATTTGTTTCTAATAATAGTTCGCCCCAGTGCGTCATATGTATGAGATCGTCCATCACATTTTTACTAACATACGACCAATTGTATTCTGCTAACTCTTTCTGAATTGTGGCAGTTGTCCCATATAAAGTTGCATAATGGTCTGAGATTTCACACTCAATAATTAAATCATTGTAATTGGAGACAAACAAGCCAACAGCTTTCAGAAATAACCACATAGATTACTATGATACCATAGTACAGCTACTCTCTGAATACCAAAGATCCAAAATTCATCGGTTGAAGCCAGGGTTAAAAGAAGAGTGGTTTAGAATAGATAAGAGAAGACTGCCAAGTGGGAAAGTATCTGACTGGCAATACAGTTTTTTTTTGGAGAAACTTATTGTACCATCGCTTGACAAGAACTAGAGATTTGAACTGATAAGTGAACGTCAACAAAATTTTCTAGGAGAACGAATGAGATCTTGTCATCTTTGGACGTGTATCGTAGGTCAGATTTCACATCTGGCGATAGAGCAGACGTTCCTGCTTTCGCAACAGGTTGCAAATCATTGCATGTAGACTACGATTGCTTCAGAAGTTGAAGGTCTGACGAAGGCCACTGCAAAGCCTCCTCAAAAAACAGGTATCTATTGTTGAGCACTTCTGACTTCCCTGATGGCTTCATGCACGTATTCTTCTTGATCCTAAGCCGTGGTGTAGAATAGCAAATAGTTCAGACACACAAGGATAGTGATGGATCGTTATCATCATTTTTGATATTTCACTAACAATTAATTGAGATTTAATTTAATTACATTGCAATTATTGAACAATTGTAGTTAAAAAGTTGAATTATGTATGATTAAAAGTAGGTAATAGTTACATATTTGCAATTATTGGACGTAATCAAATCGTTGTAATTAAAGTGTAATTATAGCTATGTGATCATCAGAGCGGATAAATATATGCACTACAAAATGGATTCTAACAGCATATATGTATACTCGTATAATATGCCCCAAAAATGACAAAATATGCACGGAAATATTCCGAAAAATGCTTTCAAAAAATTAGTATTTAAGTATGTACTACTTCAGGACAGATTAATTCAAGTTAATTTCGATTGGGTGTCATCATTTGCTGTAACGTCACTTTGAAAAACCTTGTATATTTCATTAAACGAAGCACAACAAAAAATCTTCCTTCGAGGATAAGCAAACTTACATAGTTGACTTCAATGCAAAGAAAACTGCATTCACCGCTTTTCCATAAAAAAATCGTTTACAGTACCATAGATTCAAATGGGCGACCAATTTATCCAATTCAAGGAGACTATGCATCTTCTTGGCATTACAGTCAACTGTGGAATAACATGGTACGACCATATAGCCACGATCGCAATATCGTCGTCCATGAAGTAGAGCTATTATACTTGTTTAAAGCAAAGGGATAATTTACAGCGGAAGAGTTCTTTCTTTTGTACACAGCATCAGTTACGATACCTATAGATTGATTCCTAGAAATCCGACAGTTGAGCTACCTACTAGGAAAGTCGCAAAGGCCCATCACCTTAATTCCCCCAGGTAACTACACGAACGTGGCGTAGTGGTTAGTGTGTCGGATCACTACGCAAGAGGTTCCAAGTTCGAATCCCAGAAAACACCAAAAAGTTTTTTCACGATCCCACCTCTTGCGAACGTCTGACAAACATCCGAGAGTATTGTTGTCACGAGAAAGCTTCTAAAAACAAATTGCCGTTCGGATACGGCACTAAACTGTAGGTCCCTTCCATTCGTGTGAAAAATATAACGCACACAACACGAGTGGTTGCGAGAAGCTAGGCCCTGGCACTTAAAGAGCTGTTGCGCCAAATATTTTTTTTTTTTTGTAACTACACGAACATCTCTGTCAATACTCCTTGAGATAAATAACAAGTAAACATTGGAATGCAGAAGCTTTTAATCTGCTTAATGTTGAGCAACTAAAGGCATATCAGAGCGCTGTACCAGGTTTACAGATTCACCTATACTGATTCTTAGAGTTTATATGTCTACATTTATACACATCCGTATGTTTATACCTGTGCCTACAAATCATTTTGGATTTGAGGATATCGGCGTACAAATCCGGACTATGCAGTAATGCGAACAGAACAACTCATTCTTAATTAGGTCAAATTAAGTATACTCGATGCATTTGCATATAATTATCCGCAGTAATTAATGTCCGAGTAGTAATTAATTCGTTTAACTTTGAAAATTCTGAGAAAAGGGTGCATCCATTTATGAGAAAATTCTTCAGGGATTGCTGAATCCAAAGTCCGAATTTAAAAATTAAAAATGGCGCCCAAAGTACTGCAAAAATTGACATCGATTAGTTCACACATCTACCTAAGGTTATTAAATCCAATTCCGAATTAAGAATTTTCAAATTCAAAATAAGAGACATACAAATTCAAAAGTGAAAGAGAGATCAAAATAAAAACTGAATTCGAAAATTCTGACTCATTTGAATTTAGCCAACTATAAAATGCCTGTGGGGACTAATCGATGTCAATTTTCGAGGTATTATTAAATTTTCTTTAGTTTTTTTTTTTGAATCCGCTATTTTAAATTATCAAATTTTGACTTCGTACTCGAACTCAGAAACCCCGGAAACATTTTTACTTATGTATAGGTATGTACTTGTTCTTTGAGTAACTTCATTAGATTGCGAAAAAATTGAATGGTTGTACTTTTGGATTATGCGCTCCATTTTGAGTCCACTGTTTTGTATTTTAAAATTCGGACTCCCAATTAAGGTTCAACGACCCAGAAAATGCTTTTGCTTCATAAGCTTCGTTATATACTTGAATGAATAGTTTGCTAGCAAATTTAACTTGTTTGCATTTTTCTGTTGAATTGTAATAAACAAATTCTAAATGTGTTATTAAAAGTTGAGCTACATTTTCAGAATCAAGAACTAAGATAACAGTAAAAACACCTATGCACAGATTCAAAGTACGATTTTTTTTATTGCCCATTGTTGTTGAGCACAGATGGCGTACCAGGTTTTTAGGACAAATTTCGTACAACGGTACTTTACTTACTTGTCCGGTTTTTGAAAATTATCCAATTCTCGTCCAAAATAGATATCTAAATCATATTTGACAAATGCAATATTTTATTTCTAACAGATTTAAAAGTTCGTGTGACCAGTCGTACACTTTATTTGCACATATGTTTAGGATTTTAGGAAGCGAAAAGAATCTCAGCTTGTTACAACTTCTGAATAACTCCTCTTTTAAGAGTGCCATTAATACTCAGAATTTTCGATTTCACTTCTTAAGTTAGGAAAAACATGAGACTGTTGAGTTACATATGTATGTATCTATATTTTTACTACCATACCGTAGATATGATACATATATAACTAGAAAAAAAATAATTAAATCAGATTTAAGTGTAGTCCTTTTCCTCCTCTACAGTATGGCAGTAGTACAACGAGTGATTTCCGATATTGTGGCGACAGCTACGCACAAACATTTCAAAAAATAACTAATAACCTTCTTGAAAAGTTTAGGTTGACATATTGTACCCACCATCTTGAAATTCAAAATTAATTAAATTGTTGAAAAAAAATCATTCTTTTGCAAAAATAATATTTGATATTGGTTAGTTACAATATTAATGATTCGGCGTTTAAATAAAAAATTATAGAATAATAAATATTTGAATTCGGAAATAATTCCCAAAACCTGGAAATGGTTTTATTATAAGTCCGTAAACAACATATCAACTTGTCCCCTACTTCCAGGGCGTGCGTTCGGAGCCATCCTAGAAAAAAGACGCCGAAATAAACGTCAGAAGTGTTAAGTCCTTTACTGCACAGGATGAATTTGTTTTTACAAAAAAGGTCTTAAGCACCGAACAGAATGCTTTAGATCTGATCTATTTCGGTAAATGCGAAAAGTTGAACAGTTCATATATTTTAATCGTATATGGCTTGCCGGAAAGCTGCATACAATGAACGAATCAGGTCGACATACACAGGCCGACATAATTCATCGTACGGCACACATAATTGCTTCTGTCCAGTACCTATACAGTTCACTCGGAAAACGACTAGAATTTAAGAATCAGAACAAATAACAAAGATTATTTTTATATTGGATTGGATTGAATTTAATTTTTATTAACTTATTATTTAAACAAAAAGAAATTATTCATTTCATTCAAATGATATAATTCATCGTACGGTAAGTTTCTATCTTAATGTTTTAATGAAGTCGGGCAATCAGTATCTTGTTGGGCCTCCACTAGATGTAAGAACGTCCTGCAGTCGACGTGTCATAGAAGAGACCAGGTATTTCGTAAAGTCTTAGAGTACATGATCGTATTCTATTTGGAGAGCTTGCTTAAGAGTCGCTTTTGAAGTTATTTTATATTTATGGAGCTGTTTTTCAAAATAGTTTTTTTAAAATAGTGGGTTTAAGTCTCGGTTCTGTGGGGGTGAATTCAACTGTCTTGGAGCATAATACAACCATTCCTTCACTTATAGAGCGGTGTGCTTTATCTTGCTGAAATATCCACCCAGGGTCCAAACCCAATATTTAAATACATGTGCTGGTCCATGTTTCCTTCGATAAACACCAGCTTACACCAGTACACTTGCCTTAGCACAGATGGTGTAGCATGGTACGGCAAATGAGTTAGCGCGTATAGTGCTCTTTTAAGACTCATACGTAAGCCATCAATGTGCTTGTCCCATAAAAAGTTACTGTCAATTATGACTCCTAGATATTTGTAGCTTTCTACTATATCTATAGGACAGCTAGTAGATGTACGGCAGGAATCATTCCTAAAATATATTTGTTGTTCTGTAGTCTTGAACTGCGGGTTTCTTATGTGCATCATTTTTGCTTTGGATGCGTTGATCATTAGACCATGATCATGACACCATTTCACTGCAGTATCGAACTCATCCTGAATTATCGTTGTTGCTGTCTGAAGGATCTATGACATACCACCACCGCTGTATCGTCGGCATAGGCAAATGTTTTGGCTCGCTTGAAAATGCGAAGAAGCTCATTGGTGTATAAAATAAACAGAATTGGACCCAGTTTCGATCCTTGCGGGACTCCGTATTGGACGTGTTCTTTTTGGCTATAGGTCTCGGCAATCTTGACACAAAAAAACCTGTTGTGTAGGTATTCCTTTAACCAATGAGCCATTAATCCTCGTATTCCAATACGTTTCAGAGCATCTAGTAGCTTTGAATGATCAAGCGTGTCAAAAACTTTACTGAAGTCCATGAATAGGACCAAAACGTGGTAACTTTTGTTTAGGCTTTCATTGATATGATTTGTGAATTCTCCAATTAGCTTACCTGTGTTTTTTTTTCTTAAAACCGTACGGACTTTCGTGGATGAGGGAGTGTTTACCAATAAAATTCTGCAACCGGTTTGTAACTACTTCTTTAAGGCACTTTTCAACTACTGGCAATATTGATATTGGCCTGTAGTTGTTGAGTTGACTTTTAGTACCTCCTTTGTATATTGGCCTGACCACAGCAGTTTTTAAGGTTTCTGGAATTTTTGCTTGTGTAAGACTCAAATTAATAAATTTGCACACAATCGGCGCAAAAATTTCCGCGGGAGCTTTAATATCCACAGCTCGAATTCCATCAATACCCGGCGACTTATTTTCCCCAAAAAATTCTTGAATAAACACTGATCTATCTAATGTTCTATTTGAGTGCATCGATGTAATTGAGTCGCAATGATGCACGATGTTAACAATCTGTTCGCTAAAGCTTTTTGCACATTCGCTGGCGAGATTATTCAGACACACACACAGACGCTAGGCTTTTTCCTTCAGGGCAAATAGTTTTTGAGTTTTTCCGGATAGTGTTAAGAATGGCCCTTTCATACCTTTCATTTAATTTGCGTGGACGGCCTGATTTCCGCACGTACTCAACACTTCCTGTTTTCTTGTACGTTTCTATGATATGTTGTATAATAGATTTGGATTTTCTCACTATATGTGCAATATCCGATAACGATTTGTGGTCATTGTACCACAAATTTAAAACTCCTTGGTGGAAATCTTCGGTCGTTTCTTTTCTGGGTTGTTGAGCTGAAATGATCATTTTTTTTCGCAAAAGATGTAAATTCACTGA
Organism: Pocota personata; assembly: GCA_963082735.1. NCBI lineage: Eukaryota > Metazoa > Arthropoda > Insecta > Diptera > Syrphidae > Pocota > Pocota personata. Next base: position 79,527,500 of record OY720430.1, read on the forward strand.
GCACTGAATACAGAGTGACATAATTTTTGCACAAATTGCTATGAAAAAGGGAAAAACTAACGGGATCAGTCGTCGTACGAAGAATTATGTCGTTTGGACTGCAATGCATTTTATTGCTTTTATGAATAACTTGAGTAAAAGGGATGGAATGAGAGAATACACATGGTTGATAGAAACGACATTAGCTTTAGGTATTTAAAAAAATAATAATAAAAAAAAAAATCTATCCACATACGAAAATATACAATATATTAGAATTTTATCTATCGTTCAATGAATTTTGTCGGCCTGTGTATAAATTCTTACAGTGTTTTCCAGAACAATTTGAGTAACAGAAGAGTTTGCGCAAATTAAATTGAATTTGAGAACCCAAAACAAAGGAATTAAATTATTTATAACAAACTATTTAAACCATTTCCAGCTTCATGGGAATTATTTCCGAACTCAAATCCCTGACGGGACTAATTATGATGAATTAAGGCATACGTACATATGCGAAGAACAAGTATTACTTTTGACCTTCCCAACGATAACACATCAGTGGCCGAGATGGCTAGTGTGCTGTGCCAATGACCTGAACAATTTTTTTTATATTATAACTGGGCTATATCAAATAAAAAGTTTGCAAAAGAATAATATTTTTCAGCATTTTAATTCTATTTTATTTAGCTTAAAACAATTTATATTACGTCGAATAAAAAACCAGTCAATGGCAACTTCCCATGGTTTCTGACAGCTCATTTAACTTCTGATAGCTCGTTTTCTAATATGGCCAAAACCCTCTCAATTTACTTATGTATGAGTGGGCCATTTAATTTTGCATTAAACCTACGTACTGGCAAATGTCGAGGGTTTTCAGCTTATAGGTCGAAATAGACCACCCACCGAAGTTGGTCATTCCTTTATAAATTTGCTTTTCCCCACCGCAAGATTTGATTTGGTCCCATCTTTCCGATGTCATGAGCTTGCATTCATGGGCATGTTGTTTGAACAAGAAGATATAAGGGTACTACCATTAACAAAAGCTGCTGTTGTTTGTTGTTTCTTCAAGGTTATTGATATGCAGTAGAAATATAGTTGTTGAAAGTATAGATGCCTGAGGCACTCGAGCAATGAAAAAAATTGTCCACCCAGTAGTAGAACTATTCCGATAGTCTGTAGAAGAATAGTTTGCTTAATAGAAGTTTATGCAAAACTCGATTGATCGAAAAGCAGCAGCTCTTCCAGGTCAGTTACACAACTCAGCAGGTCTCCAGTTGAACGGCGGCTACGAAAACCATATTAACGGTCGCTTATTAGCTCGTGCCCTTTCAGATATTATTTAATTATTTCGGCATTGATGGCTTTTCCATCACTTTGTATAGCGTGAAAAACAACCCCAAGTAGCATCGTTAAGGCTACTAGTAACGAATTTGCTCTATAATGGTTTTAAAATTTAGGGTTGATCTTACCAACATTCGTGGGCTTCGACACAGGTAGTTGAAGTGTCGTTATTCTTTCCCCACCGTGGCCTCGCCATTTACGTCCGCAGTGATATTGCTTACCAAGTTCCACCACAGTATGGCCACTGTCCACTGTATGGCCATTTGATGCGCTGTCCGATTCCATCACTCGAATTGTCTCCTTGTACCCTCATACTGAAAACGTCATTGCGGGCGATTTCAATATACACAATTGGGATTGGCTTCAACATTCTGGCCAGACAACACCCGAAGGAAGGTATATTGAACTTATCGCTGAGGTAAACAATTTCACTCAGCTTGTAAATGAGCCTACACGTATACCGGACACTGAAAGTCATTCCGCCAACACTTTGGACTTGTTTCTTACTTCGCACCCTGATATAAAAAACTCCTAAAACAAAAGTATGGCAATACGAGAAAGCCAACTGGAGCGGCCTTAATAGCTTCTTAAGGAGTTTTAACTGGTCGCTATGCTTCCTCGATAGCGACGTGGATGCCGCTGCTGATATGATCACTAACACTATACTCTTAGGTATGAATGACTTTATTCCTAACAGAATAAAGAGCATTAAACCTAAGGCAAACTCGTGGTTTGACCAGAGCTGTAAAGAGGCTATCAGGTTGAAAGAAGTAAGTTTTCGGTCTTATAAAGCCAACAAATCTGAGGAAAACCGAAAGAAGTTTAAACAAGCCAGAAAATTGACCAAAAAATGAGGCAAAAAATCCTACACTGTCCCAAAGGTAGTAAAAATTGTTGGTCATTCGTCAAAAATATTAAAAATTCTGCCTCGTCTGCCATCCCTTCGCTCATTTACAATGACATTCCAGCTGTCAGCTCCTTAGACAAAGCCAATCGGCTTGCTGCTCACTTTGCAGCGAACTCCACGCTGCCAGATATTGCTTTGTCTCCACCTGTATTTGAGAGCGTCAAATTTTCCATGGGACAAGTCCACTTTCGCACTCGTACAGTTGCAGGAGGTCTTAACATACACAAATCCGCTGGTCCAGATGGTATCCCCCCCATAGTTCTGAAGAGGTTTCTTCTACGCTGGCAAAACCTCTGCATAAGCTTTTCTGTCTATTCTACTTTTTAGAGATCTTTCCGAGTAGATGGAAAACAGCATTTGTCCAGCCCGTCTCCAAAAAAGGCGAATCTTCCTCCCCGTCCAATTACCGACCCACTGCACTTACGTCCCTTCTTTCTAAGGTCATGGAAACGCTGATAAATCGTCAGCTTATGAAATATCTATATTCACGAAAACTCCTTAATGACCGGCAGTATGGTTTTCGTAGCAACAGGTCCACAGGTGATTTGATGGCATATCCCACCGAAAAGTGGATCCAATCTCTCCATCACTTCGGCGAAACCAAGATGGTTTCGCTTGATATTTGAAAGGCATTTGATAGAGTTTGGCATCAGGCTCTTATGTCGAAAATGCGTGCATATGGCATCGATGAGTCTCTTCTTCAATGGATTAGAAATTACCTTTCGGGGCGCTCAATACAATTTGTTTTGGACGGCTTCAAGTCTCCAATTCACCAAATAAATGCTGGTGTTCCCCAAGGCTCTGTTTTGTCTCCGACTCTCTTTCTCATTTTTATAAATGATCTCTTGTCTGCAACTTCTAATCCAATCAAAATACCCTCACTTTTTCAAATGCATTCAGTCTTCCGTCTCTCAATCGAAACCTCAACCATTATCCATGGATGGTACTTGCATCACTGAAACCGAAAGACTTGCCATTCTCGGTATGTGTATTAATAACCATCTTCGATGGAACGGTCACATATTCGAGGTCGCCAAAAATGCTGCAAAGTGTCTAGGATTCCTTAAACGGTGCAAGAAATATTTTACCCCGTCTGATCTGGCCTCAATTTATTAGGCATTCATCCGCCTTAAGCTGGAATATAACGCCCATATCTGGTCTGGTGCACCCAAGGCCGTTCTGCACATTCTTAATAGAGTACAAAATCGCGCGTTAAAACTTATAGGTGATAGAGACATTGTGAATTTCATTCATTCACTAGAACATCGGAGAAATGTCTCCTGTCCCTCCCTGTTTTATCGTTTTTTCCACAAAAAATGCCCCAGCGAAATAGCCAGTTGCATTCCTCTCCTTCAAAATTTCACCCGCAATACGCGACATGCTTCGAATGCACATCAGTTTACCCTAAAGGCAAACTTCGGTCGTACTGTCAAATATAGGGATTCATTTATAAGCCGAACAACACGAATGTGGAACGATCTACCAGGCTCTGTATTTCCCCATCACTACAACCTTCAAACATTCAAAGCCAACGTGCATAGGTACCTCCTCTGTTCCTCTTCCCCCTTTTCCCCGACGCCCGTGCCCTGAAATAATTAAAGGGTGTTAATACTCCCTTTGGCGTGCGCGGATTATATTAAAAAAAAAAATGGTTTTATATATGTTTAGCATTCATAAAGCTACGTTATGACTGCTATTGTCGCTGCTAGCTCCGTTACACTAAAAAGAAGTTGGTCAAGGGAGAGTCGGTCTTCGAGCTATTAGTCCTCAGTACCGTTATTTTAACCGTTATTTATTTTATTTTCGTTAATCCGGAGGAAAAGTGCATTCATGTTCGTATTTGTTAGTCAAGTCAAGTCAAAAAATCACTTTTTATTCCATGCCTGTCCATATGTTTCATCTTACATGACTCCCTCGCACTCAGCACATTTTGATGAAATTTGATTTGTATGTAATGTATGACTTGATACGTACATAAGTCATTTCGTCAAAATCGTATCAGGTGTGAGTGGGATGTGGGGAGGCGGGGTATTAAAAGTCTTTAAAACATCTTTGTTAACCGCCCAACTCAAGAACTTCTGAACGAAATTCGGCTTTTAGGCTTAGATTAACATGTTAGTAGTCCACCTTGAAAATTATGGAAATCGAATGGAGAGGAGATACGTGTGTGATACGCTTCATAAGCTTAAAGGCTCCGTCAAACAGAGAGCGTTTTTAACGCCGCGGTGAGATCATTTTACGCGGCGGTTAGATTATTTTGACGTGGACGCCACGTGGACGTGGAAGCCGCGGTTAAGAACGTCAAACAGAGAGCGGTCAAAAATAATTAAGATTTCAATTTCAATAAAATGTCAGGCAGCTCGGATGAAGAATTATTATTATTTGCCGTGCTACGTTCTCGAAAAAGAAAAAAAGAATTCGGGTTCACGGCATGAATAAAAAGAGAAATGAAGTCGGAGAATACCACCGATCTCATGTCCCAGATCTCAGGCTTTAAAATTATGTTTTTGTAATTTTCATCACCCATGTCGTACAAACATGGATATTTTCTGACAAATTCGATTCAACGTTCCATTTTTATGACACAAAATTCACACAACACCGCGTTTCACCGTAGCGTTCCAACGCCGCGTTGAATTTAACGTAACGTTCAAAACGCGCTCTGTGTGACAGGGGCTATGTGTTGTAGTATAATACAACGCGACGATGGAACGCGGCGGTAAAACGCGACGTTAAAACGCTCTCTGTTTGACGGAGCCTTAACTCAAGAACCACCTGACGTATTTCGACGAAATTTTGGGTTGTGAATCGGATGTAAACGGGTTATAAAATGGAAACTTGTCAGCCTACGTATTTTTTTTTTTTTTTTTTTTTCAAAAACTGTTTATGTCAGAAGAATTGGCTATAATGTTCACCTTACTCCCTCATAAGTTTACATATTCTTAATTTTTTTTCAAACTTTTCGAATTAGTAGTTTAGGTGATGGAGGGGGAAATCGCTTATGCCATGGTCTTTGAGATTCTTTGTTCAAATATACGGATACAAATAGAAATCTTTTTTTGATTATTTTAAACAAACTTACCGGAGACGTTCCAAATTCTTGTGCACGGCGTCTCACGGAGATACCCGGACTTTCATCAATATTGCCTATCACTGCAACAATATTTATTACCAGTGTATACTGAATTTAAAATTTACTCGTTATACGCTGAATAGTTGACTTGCTAGGCACAAGATTTAAACTAAAAAATAAGCAAATTTTTTCGAGTTTCACAGATGATAGAGTATTTAAGTAGATAAAACGCTTTAAGAACTTCAACACCTTCTTGAGGCGTTAGATCGTCCGTAATATGTTTGTACCTCCAAACCGAAATGGCGCCCAAACAACATTGACCTGGAACATGAAAAACACCATGTATTATAAAACTTGTAGCTCTGGAAAGTGTTGAAGTTGAACCCGAAAAAAATATTATTTCTTCCCGATTAAAATGCGGATATATAAGCAGTGTTCGGCGACTGGTGCTACTGCTAGCAATTTCTAATAAACCGTCGAACACCTCTTACTAACCTAGCTTCAACAATTTAAGAGAAATATAATTTTATTTTATTTTGACCGCAAAACGAGAAAACACCTAAAATAGAAACAGTTGATTTTTTTTTTGACAGCTATAAATTTGCAACCATTTTGCGTAATAACGCCGCTGTGCTGCTACGGCTATTGAACATCCTGATAGATTGTTACGCCACACTATATTGCGGAACGACTCCATTTTCATAAAGAAAATGGTGATCATATGAATAAAATTCAGATATTTTTGAAGGTTAGAAATAAAATGTTTATATTTGAGTACTAATTTCTCAACAATAATAAGGGTTATGTATCCTTTATTTTTATTGGAAAATTATTTAACGTGTTTTGAGACGGTTTCTTGCAATGTTTCAAAAATGTTAAAATTTATTAAAAATGCATTAAGTTTTAAAAATTTTGGAAGCGCGTTGTATTTTTTCGAAGTATTTCATAAACATTTCTGCTCAAATTAAAAGCGCAATACAAATTTAATTTCAACAGCCATTTACTTAATTATTTTATTATGCCATCATTGTGTATATTTTTCAGTATTAGAATTATTAATTATACCTATGCATAGTATTTTTTAAGTCCTTTTGAATAAATGTGTGCCGGAAGTTGACTTTTTGGTAGAGTGGTCTCATGCCAAGGAGAATTATATCGGTGACAGTTTCAGTGCAAACTTTGACTTCGCAGTTCCTGCAATATATGTCATTCCTAAGATAAAGAAGCGAATAAATCTCACAGCTTCCGCCAGTTAAATAGCTTATAATTTGAAATTACGCGATAGTGATCCTGTTGTACTATCATTATCATAGAGCAGATATTTTGACAGTGTATCTGTCTGGCTCTGAATAAAGAAAGATAAATAGAGTATTTCCGAGATTGTTAGGCTTGTCAGGAAATCGTGTGAGCTGTTCTGTTAACTCAGTAAGATGCTGCTGATAGCAAAGGCTTCTGCTTGTTTTCCTGGTGGAACAATGAAATACGAGTTCCAATCATATAATATCGAGTGTAGCAGGCTCCAACGATTTATCCCTTTGATAAGGCAAGTCTTTTCGAGCAAATATACAAAGGCCACCTTTGACCGGAAACCTGGTATGTAGTCGAAACAACGAAAATATTTGGAATCGAGTGATGAATTGAATTGAGTTTCAGTTAGGAGGTTTCTTTCTTTTATATGTTGATGGACGCAGACCACGTTTATATTGTTGAATCCCAGGTCTGTAATGTATAAATGTCAAACACGATATAGCTACTATTAGTTTTTAGAATAGATGAGCCTGCTTGATGTGTTTTTGAAGTAGTTTAACATTATGCATGTATTCCCTAATTTCCCTATTTTCCTATTTCACCGGCGGATAAGAGGGTATGTCCTCATTTCTAATTCCTCCTGTTGAAGTGAAGTTTTCATGTCTTTTGACCCACTTGCAGATCGTAGAAAACTACTTGCACGAAGAATCTAATCTGCGAAAATAGTCCTCCTTTAGAAAATTTGGACCCCTTACAAATTTCTGGGACCGTGGAAAATCATCATCTTCTCACCTGCCCCTCCGAAAGGTTTTATGTTTCCCTAAATTCTCGTAGAATCAAAAAAAGGCACCCATAGCAACAAAAAACGTTTCTGAATGCATTTCGGGCTGTTTCACATGTTTACTACATCTGAAGGTGCTTTCGTATGCGTGCATCAATGGATCCACAGTGTTAGGCAATTAAAACAATGTAGCTAAGACTTTAATAATTTATAATTATTGTTGATTCAATTTATTTATTTCATGCTAAGGAATATTCCTTAGTAATATGTTATATCTATTTAACATCTTTGGGTATGTTAACACTTAAATCGGCTATTATATATGCCGTGGCAGCAAACAAAGCCACACAGCGATCCAAACTATCGGGGTCCTCTACTAACATGGAATCACCTTCTGAATGATGGAACCTAGAAATAAAAATACATTTAAATTGAATTGGGCAGAAAAACGCTGATGTAAAGCCCCTTTGAAAATCCATTTTTTTCATAATTTGAGCGTGTCAAAGCGGATATGAATACCCTTTCTGGGCACGGGCGTTAGGGAAAAGGGGGAAGAGGAACAGAGGAGAGGCCTGTGCACGTTGGCTTTAAATTTTTGAAGGTTGCAGTGATGGGTAAATACAGAGCCTGGTAGATCACTCCACATTCGTGTCGTTCGGCAGGAATGCAACTGGAGCATTTTTTTATAAAAAAAAAAGCCATAAAATAGGGAAAGACGAGAAACATTTCTACGATGTTCAAGAGAATGGATTTCACAATCACTCTATTACCGATAATTTTTAACGCGCAATTCTGTACCCTGCCTAAAATGTGCAGAACGGTCTTGGGTGCACAAAACCAGATGTGGGCGTTATATTCCAGACAGGGTAAAAAATATTTTACCCTCGCAAGAAATATCTTGCACCGTTCAAGGAATCCTAGACATATTGCAGCATTTTTGGCGACCTCGAATATGTGATCATTCCATCGAAGATGGTTATTAATATACATAACGAGAATGTAGAGTGTTTCGGTTTCAGCGATGTAAGTACCATTCATGGATAATGGAACGAATATGAAAAACTGAGGGTACTGTCATCAGCGAAGGAATGGATTGGATTAGAATTTGCAATGGAATGCATTGGATTAGAATTTGCAATCAAAATAAGGAAGAGAGTCGGAGACAAAACATAGCCCTGGACAACATCAACATTTGTATGGTAAGTTAAAGACTTGAAGCCGTCCAAGACAACTTGTATTGAACGCCCTTAAAGGTAATTTCTAATCCATTGAAGAAGAGACTCATCGACGTCATATGCACACTATTTCGGCAAAAGAGCCTGACGCCAAACTCTGTCAAATGCTTTTGAAATATCAAGTGCAGCCATCTTATGATAGTTTAGCCGAAGTGATTTGTTTCACTTCTCGGTGAGATATGTCAGCAAATCACCAGTGAACTTGTTGCCATTAATATCTATTTGGTGTTCTAAAACCTTCAACCGCTTTATATTGTAATATGCCTATATGGCTCGAGTAGATAAAACGATATTCTGTGAAATTATTTCTTTATTTTCTAGTCTATAGAACAATTCAAGTTCACACTATACTATTCTTCGCAAACTCCTTCCTTACAAGGTCTCTTTCTTCTCAAATCACTTTATCTCCTTTCAATTACTTAATTCACAAATCCAAACTAATTACTTCTTCTTGTTAACTCTTAACTCTCAATTTATCACAAAATTACAACTTCGGCTGTTATCACTTTTCCAATCTCCTCATGTGGTTCAAAACCAACTGCCTTGCCTCGATCGCCATGTGTCCTTATATAGCAGCCTTTCTGATAGCCAGAAACTTCTAGCAAATTCTTCGACCACTGGAACAAGGAAATTCTGATGTAATAATTCCAAGATTACAATAATTTCTTGCGGCTATAATTCTCTCTTAATTCCGTGACGTTGTCTTAGATATTATCCGTCTCTTATCGTGGACACGAACTGTGGACACGAACTGTGGACACGAACTGCGGACACGAACCTCGAATGAAAAGACACTTCGGAACGAAATTATGCTCGAATGAAAAGACACTTCGGAATATGTTGCCTGTTTGAGGGCGTAGTTATTATGCTACACTATTGTTGCATACTCTTAGAGCGTAGTTATTATGCTACATTATGTTACAATATTTACATAAATTGCTAAAGGAAATTAAAATTTTCTCTTTTCATAATTCTTGCACTCTTATATAGCTCTAGATAGGTCGACTATATCCCTTTTGTCTTTCACTTTTCTGGACTGAGAAAATTCTTCTTCTAAACTTCATTAATCGCAAGTGTGGTAAAGACCAAATTGATAGTAAATAGAATCCGAAGAAGTATCGGTAAATTTGTTAAAAGGATAGTTACTCCTTGCCTGTGCAGCATACCCGCCATGTCTTCAAATCATATTTGAATTAATCAATAAGGAGAGATTGGAGAGGCTTTAAACCAGTTAAATCACCAGGACTGGATGACAACAAAGACATATCATGTTGTCATATTGACTGTGGTGCACATTTAAAGGTCGCCTGGAGTTTGGAACTACATCGATCAGGAACTCGAACATACTTTTTCTGACTTCTTTTTTAATTAAAACCGACAAGGGAATTTTCGATGATCCCTATATCAAGGGCTATGTAGATGATACCATGTCATCCAATTTGCATCACGTAGGTATTGTAGCATAATAATAACTACGCTCCCTAAAAGTATGATGCAACAAATTCCGAAGTGACTTTTCATTCTGGCAGAATTTTGGTTCGAACTGTCCTTTCATTCGAGGTTCGTGTCTGCGGTTTCCACAGTCCATGTCTACGAAAGAGACGGATAATATTACGGATGAGAGGGAATTATAACTGCAAGAATGATTGTCATCTTGGAATTTCTCTTGTTCCAGTGGTCGAAGAATTTGCTAGAAGTTTCTGGCTATCAGAAACTTCTGCTATATAAGGATAGATGGCGATCAAAAAGGGGGCAGTAGTTTCTAAACTGTGGCGAAGAGATTAGAAAAGTGATAGTGGGCGAAGTTGTAATTTTGTGATAAATTGAAAGTTGAGATTTAACAAGAAGAAGTAATTAGTTTGGATTTGTGAATTAAGTAATTGAAAGGAGATAAAGTGATTTGAGAGGACAGAGACCTTGTAAGAAAAGAATTGCGAAGAATAGTATAGTGTGAACCTGTTCTAGAGACTAGAAAATAAAGAAATAATTTCACAGAATATTGTTTTATCTACTCGAGCCGTAGCTCGCATATTACATTGGTGTCAGAAGTGGGATAAAACTTATTCTGTGAATAAATATTTCCGTAGTGTGAAATTGCACAAGCAAAAAAAAAAAAAAAAACCATTTCTGTGTTGAGTTAATTTGTTGCGCAAAATGGGTCGCAAATTGGGAAAACTAACTATAACTCAACTAAAGGCAGAACTCAGTAAGCGGAACCTCGACACAACTGGGGGAAAAGATGCCCCACTGATTCGTCTGGAAGAAGCAGTAACGCAGGAAGGTGAAAATCCGCACGACGTAGAGTTTGACATGGAAGAGGAACCAGCAAGTACAGCAGCCGACCCGGGTATAACGAGTCTGCTCCTGCAACTTAAGTTAGTCATGGACGAACAAAAAAAAGCAATAGAAGAAAAAAGGAATTCTATAGAACTTAAACTGGACGAACAAAAGAATTCTCTAGAACTTAAGCTGGACGAACAAAAGAATTCTCTAGATGCTCTGGAAAGCAAACTTGATGAGCAAAACAAGAACTTGGAATCCAGATTCGAAGTGATCGAAGAGAAAATCGAGAAGGTCGAGACGCAACTCGAAAAAGTCGAAACTAGATTCGATGAAAATTTTGAGAAACATCAAACTCAGTTCGGGAAGATAGAGACTCAGTTTGAAAAAGTGGACACGCAATTCGAGATAGTAGGAAAGCAAGTCGAAAATCTTGCTAAGGAACTCAGCAACGTGAAGAGACAGAAAGCACGGGAATATTTCACTGACGGTCTGAGAAAAAAGGAGATGCAGCCTCCTATCTTCGATGGTCAAACATCATGGCCAATTTATAAAAGGCAATTCGAAGCGGCCGCAATGACCAATAGCTGGGACGATGAAGGGAAGTCTATTGCACTCACGCTTGCACTGAGGGGTCCAGCTGCGGAGCTCTTGCAGACCATCCCGGAAGATAAACAGCAGAACTACGACTCTCTGGTTCAGGCTATCGAGATGCGGTTTGGGGATGAACATATGCAGCAGGTGTACAGGGTTCAGCTGCGTAGTCGAGTCCAGAAAAGGGGGGAAACGCTCCAACAGTTGCAAGCGGATATAGAGCGACTAGCCCATCTTTTATACCCTAAAGCCGGTGAGCAGCTTATCAACGAAATGGCGGTGGAAGCTTTTATTCAGGCCATAGAGGACAGACAACTGCAAATGGCTGTAAGGATGGCTGAAAAGCGAACACTCCCCGAGGCATTGGCATTCGCTTTGTCAATGAAAGCTGCGGACCAAGCATACCAGGGAATACACCGTGTCAGGGAAATGTCCGTCGTGGAATGCTCATGCCAGAGAACAGCCGTCATGGATGAAGACAAAGCTCGCGGAAGTCAAATCCGTTGCTGGAATTGCAATCAAACCGGACACCTACAACGGCAGTGCAGAAGTGCACCTAGACGAGGAAATTGTCCACATTGCGGAAGTAGGAGAAGCAGAGAGGAAGCATCTGGCTGTCAGTCAGACTTACCAAAACCAGCAGTCGGGAAATGCATAAGGACCAACTTCGCGGGGCACAAGTTGGTTACTGGAATCGAGGCCCCCAGGACCACCATTCAAGTTTCGCAAACCAAACGGGGTAACAAGAGCCTGACAGTGGAGGCACTAATCAACAAGAAGAAGTGCGTAGCCACCATCGACACAGGCGCCACTGCCTCCATTGTAAGAAGAGATATCGTCAGAAGCGCCTGGCTGCACAACACCAACAGCTACTGTCTGAAGACTGCAACAGGGGAAATGGCGAAAGTGTTTGGAGAAGTTCGTCTTACGATTACTCTGGCGGGACTGACATTCTCCCATGCGTTTCTGGTGGCAGATATATACGACGAGTGCATCATCGGAATAGACTTCATGAAAGCAAATGAAGTAAACCTGGATATCGGGATGCAAGTACTGAGGTATCGAAATGTGGAGATTCCGATGGTGTACGGAAACGAGAATGCTGTAACTCTCAGGACAGTTATCAGCAAAGACGAAGTTTTGCCGCCGTCTTCAGAGACAATCATTTGGACGAAGCTGGAAGGTGATCTTGGGAGCCACCGATTCTACATAGTAGAACCAGACCCAGAGAAGAATTCTCAAGACTACATCGTGGGAAAGACGTTAGTCGAACCAAAGAACACCATGGTTCCAGTAAGAGTTTTGAACGCAAGACCACACACTGTCAAACTAAGGCGAGGGGAGGTGACTGGAAAATGCACGCCGATTACCGCCGTCGCAACAATATCTGAACGTGATGCTCCAAAACCTCTCCCATCACCTTGGACAGCGGAAACGAGAGAGACGATTCTCCAGTCCAGTGACCTGAATCAGGAGCAGCGAACTATGGCAGAGAATCTTATCAATGAGTACGCTGATGTATTTGCCTCACAGGACGGAGAATACGGCCGAACACACCTGGTACAACATCGAATAGACACTGGTGATACTAGACCAATTCGTCAGCCTGCTAGGCGCCTTCCATTGGCAAAGCAGACAGAAGTTGCAGAGATGGTGTCGGCAATGGAGAAAGAAGGTCTGATTGAAAGTTCCAAAAGTCCGTGGGCATCACCGGTTGTACTGGTTAAGAAGAAAGATGGCAGCACGCGGTTCTGCGTGGACTATCGGCAGCTCAATTACGTCACCAAGAAAGACAGCTATCCTCTGCCACGGATTGACGACACGCTAGACACACTATCAGGAGCCCGATGGTTTTCCACTCTCGACTTGAAGAGTGGCTACTGGCAGGTACAGATCCATCCAGAAGACCAGGGCTATGGCAATTCACGGTAATGCCATTCGGGCTGTGCAATGCTCCGGCGACTTTCGAGCGATTCATGGAATGTGTCCTGCAAGGGTTAACATGGAAAACCTGTTGGGTATACTTGGATGATGTCATCGACGTAGGAAAAACGTTTGCGCAACACCGAGACAATCTAAGGGATGTGTTTCAAAGGCTTCGAAGTGCCCACCTGAAGCTCAACCCCAAGAAGTGCGCCCTGTTTAGAGCGGAATTCAAGTACCTGGGGCACATAATTTCAGCGAAAGGAGTGAGAACCGATCCAGAGAAGGTCGAAGCGGTGAAAAACTGGCCAGTCCCCAAAGACAAACACCAACTAAGGAGCTTCATGGGCCTAGCCACCTACTACAGACGGTTCGTGAAGGATTTTGCCGAGATCGCAAAGAGCCTGCACCAGTTGACGGAAAAGGGAAAACAATTCAAATGGTCAATTGAGTGCGAGAAGAGCTTCAAGGCACTTAAACAACGGCTATGCGATGCCCCGATACTGGCTTACCCCACTCCCGGGGAAACGTTCATTGTGGATGCAGATGCTAGTAATATCGGGGTAGGAGCCGTACTCTCCCAGGTGCATGATGGCCAAGAGAAGGTGGTTGCGTACTTCAGCAAGGTGCTCTCTAAGCCAGAAAGGAACTTCTAGCTTTGATCTTGGCTACGAAGCATTTTCACAAATACCTCTATGGGAGGAAGTTCGTTCTTCGCACAGACCATGCAGCCTTAAAATGGCTATTACAGTTCAAGAGTCCTGAGGGTCAGGTCGCAAGATGGATCGAAAGGCTGCAAATCTACGACTACGAAATACAGCATCGTAAAGGAAAACTCCACTCTAATGCGGATGCACTGTCCCGGCGACCATGCAGAATGGATTGTAAACATTGTGCACGTCAGGAAGAACGGGAGCTGGTTTCCATCCAAAGAATGTGAGCAGAACCTATCGCCGGCTGGAGCGTAGATGAGATCCGAAACACTCAGAAGGAAGACCCGGATATCGAGCCGATTCTGGCCTGGAAGGAGAACATGGAGAAACCGGATCATCAGGACATCTCTCACAGAAGCCCGACCTTAAAGGCATATTTTGCGCAGTGGGACTCCCTCCATGTCCAAGAAGGTGTTCTGAGAAGAAAATGGGAATCCTCCGACGGAAAGTCGTTTGTAATACAGCTTGTCGTACCGCGGACGAGGGTCAAGGAGGTGTTACAGGAAATGCATTGCGGGGCGACCGGAGGCCACTTGGGAGTGAATAAGACGCTAGAAAAGGTACGAGAACGTTTTTATTGGTTAAAAGTGAAGGAAGATATCGAAGACTGGTGCAGAAAATGCGACGTGTGTGCAGCTAGCAAGGGTCCAAGAATCAAAACTCGAGGTAAGATGCACCAATACAACGTGGGAGCACCTTTCGAACGAATCGCCATTGACATCGCAGAGCCCTTTCCCGAAACCGACAATGGTAATCGGTATATACTCGTAGTGATGGACTACCTCAGTAAGTGGCCGGAAGCGTTTCCGATCCCTAACCAGGAAGCCAGAACCGTGGCGGAGCAGATCGTCTACAATTGGGTTAGCAGATTCGGTGTGCCCTTGGAATTGCATTCTGACCAAGGGCGGAACTTCGAGTCAAGAATCTTCCAAGAGATGTGTCAACTACTCGGAATCAAAAAGACAAGGACAACCCCGCTTCATCCACAGTCGGACGGTATGGTGGAGCGTTTCAATAGGACTTTGGACGAACATCTCTCGAAGGTCGTAGGTGATTACCAACGGGATTGGGACCGGCAGATTCCCTTGTTTTTGATGGCCTATAGAAGTGCCGTGCATAGCACTACTCGACATACGCCGTTCGAAATCTTATTTGGTGGAATAGCTCGTTTACCCAGTGAGGTGAAATTTGGATCTCCTACCAATGAGCCCAGAAATGAAGAAGAGTACGTGGCGGACCTTAGGGAAAGGCTTAGGGACATACACCAAAGGACCAGAAGCCAGATTAAGATGACGCGGGACCGCATGAAGACCAGGTATGATGCCAAGGCAACAACGTCAGGATTCCAGGAAGGAGATCTGGTGTGGCTGTATAATCCCCATCGCCAAAAGGGGAAATCACCTAAATTACAGCGGAACTGGGAAGGTCCCTACAGAATAGTAACCCGCATCAACGATGTTGTCTACCGCATCCAGCGAGGACCGAGGGCCAAAATGAAAGTGGTTCATGTGGACCGACTGAGTCGATACAATGGCCGAAATGAGGATGCACTTGTTCGGGACGAACACGTCTAAGAGGGGGGCAGTGTAGCATAATAATAACTACGCTCCCTAAAAGTATGATGCAACAAATTCCGAAGTGACTTTTCATTTTGGCAGAATTTTGGTTCGAACTGTCCTTTCATTCGAGGTTCGTGTCTGCGGTTTCCACAGTTCATGTCTACGAAAGAGACGGATAATATCACGGATGAGAGGGAATTATAACTGCAAGAATGATTGTCATCTTGGAATTTCTCTTGTTCCAGTGGTCGAAGAATTTGCTAGAAGTTTCTGGCTATCAGAAACTTCTGCTATATAAGGATGGTGATCAAAAAGGGGGCAGTAGTTTCTAAACTGTGGCGAAGAGATTAGAAAAGTGATAATGGACGAAGTTGTAATTTTGTGATAAATTGAAAGTTGAGATTTAACAAAAAGTAATTAGTTTGGATTTGTGAATTAAGTAATTGAAAGGAGATAAAGTGATTTGAGAGGACAGAGACCTTGTAAGAAAAGAATTGCGAAGAATAGTATAGTGTAAACCTGTTCTAGAGACTAGAAAATAAAGAAATAATTTCACAGAATATTGTTTTATCTACTCGAGCCGTAGCTCGCATATTACAGTATACTAGGCTCATTATCACCGGTACACTGAGAATCTCTTCAACAGCGATCCTTGAAATGCAACACCTTCACACAATCAATATTGCCTGTGAATAGTTGTCTAGAAATTCAGCTTTAAAACTGAGAGATTCTAGCATATAGAAGAAAGAATTCTGGAATGAGGAAGAAGGATAGTCAAATAAACACCTTCCTCTGAACAGTCATATAATATCGCCATATAATAGTGCCCTGCCCTCGCCAACATTAGGAAAGATACGCTAAGCCCTTCAATTAACTAATCCATCTTTCTTACCAGAAATATCTCTCATTTTTATTCAACAATGATGCACCAGGAAAACCACGATCCAGCCATACTGAAATATCAGGTCCTCCATCAGCAGGTGTAGCAAATTGTGTTGCATTTAATGGTGCCATCAGGCTGTTAAAATGGTCAAATTATGTAAATTATATCAAGTGATAACTTAAATACTCTTTATACCTCAGTACTTCTCGAAAAATGCATTCCGCTTCTTTATTTCCTGAGAAATCTAATCCAACCGGATCAAATGTACCCGTATCGGACTCAATGAAAAAATTGAACTCTTCAAGCTCGTTGGCTTTATGTGCCTTAGCGTATTCCTGTGCTCCAATTAGACCATATTCTTCAGCAGTCCACAATACTGAACGAATGGTCCGCTTCGGTCTGAGATCTAATTCTTTAAGAAATTTCAGCGCTTTCCATGAGATGAAAGCACCTCCACCATCATCCATTGCTCCAACGCCTACATCCCAGCTATCCAAGTGGCCAGAAAGGATAACAACTGATCTAAAGGATCAAACAAAAAATAAATAAAATATGTACCTAAATATAAAAAAGGTAATTTACGTGTTTGGTGAGTTCGTTCCTATTAATTCAGAAACTGTATTACGCGACATAACTGGTTCCAAGTTATAGTCCTCCATTTCGAGATGAATTTGAATGTGTTCCCCTGAAAAATAATAAAAATGTAAAAATAAATATTTTGCTTTTGTAGTCAATATAGAGAAAATGAAACTTCGAAAATAATGAAAAGGAAAAGACTAATAAGTGGTACAATCAATGATCGTATAACTTATACATACATATTGTAGCATAATAATAACTACGCTCCTATGACTATGCAGCAAATACCGAAGTGACTTTTCATTCTGGCAGAATTTTGGTTCGAACTGTCCTTTCATTCGAGGTTCGTGTCTGGGACGAAGTCTCCACAGCTCATGTCAACGAAAGAGACGAATAATATCAGGGATAAAAGGGAATTATAACTGCAAGAATTATTTCTCTTGTTCCAGTGGTCGAAGAATTTGCTAGAAGTTTCTGGCTATCAGAAACTTCTGCCATATAAGGACAGATGGCGATCAAAAAGACACAGTTGGTTTAGAACCGTGGCGAAGAGATTGGAAAAGTGATAATGGGCGAAGTTGTAATTTGGTGATAAATTGAAAGTTGAGAGTGAACAAGAAAAAGTAATTAGTTTGGATTTGTGAATTAAGTAATTGAAAGGAGATAAAGTGATTTGAGAGGAAAGAGACTTTGAAAGAAAAGAATTTGCGAAGAATAGTATAGTGTGAACTTGAATTGTTCTATAGACTAGAAAATAAAGAAATAAATTTCACAGAATATCGTTTTATCTACTCGAGCCGTAGCTTGCATATTACAATATATATACAGAAAGCATTTGAGAGGTGGAATGAAGCTTGCGTGAAAATCCAAGAATCTTAGTGGGGAAAAGAGCGATTGCTTTGGGACTCCCAAAAACTATCGTTCATGAAATTCTACAGAAAGACTTAAAATGCCACCCTTTTAACATGCAATTGGTGCAAGAACTTAAGAAAAATGACTTTAATTTACCCAAAAACTTTTGTGAAACAATGTTCGATAGATTTCGAACTGTAAATTGCATCTTCTGGAGCGACGAGGCCCACTTTCACCTGAATGAGCACGTAAATAGCAGAACTGTCGCTATTGGGCTCCACGAAAATGTAATCCTCGATTTAAACACCAACGGCCTTCACATTACCCAAGAGTTAGTGTTTGGCGCGCCTTATCGATGAACGGAATCGGGTCCTTTTTTTTAAAAAAAAAAATTCCAGAGAACAAGCGATAAATGTGAACAGCGAAAATTATGGGCGCATGGTCAGTGATTATTTTTTACCTAATTTGCGAGCACATCCATCTTACTCGTCACACACGTGGTTTCAACAAGATGGGGCGACTCCACATACCGCTAGAATTTGCTGCGTGAACATTTTCCGCGAAAACTGATCAGCCGCTTGTAGACGTCCTGTGGCCACCGAAGTCTCCAGACTTAACCCCATGCATTTTTTTCTATGGGGGTACATCAAAAGAAATTTTACGCTTATATCCCTCGGTCTGTCACGGAGCTGAAGGAAAATATTAGCCGGGAAATTCACGACATTCAGCCAAGCATGCTGCAGCATGTGGCACGAAACACGGTGGTCCGCTTCCAACAGTATGCGCGACTAAATGGACGGCATTTCCACGGTATTATTTTCAAAAAATAGAATCCGCATTCTTTCTCTTTATGTTAAACTAAGTAATAAAATAATATGTCTCATAGTTTTTGTTTTATTTATGTTTAAAAACATAAATCTGCCAATGGACACCCTGTATAAACACTTACTCACACTCAAAATGGGACGCCATGAAAAAATCCCATTCCAAAAATAAACATTGTCAATAATAATTAATAATTGTTTGTTCCTACAATCAAAGATTTATTTAGCTTTATTTGTTGTACTTATTCTGAAAGCTCTTTGTCTGCTACCACGTTGTCTCAGCCACGATAAAAATATGCTTCATTTTTTTATTTGGGCGTGCGACATCTGGGTAGTTTATTATCTTTGCTACAATTGATTTAACTGAACCAAAGCAAAGCTGAAACATACAAAACAACAGTTCAATCCAATAAATAAACGAGGAAACTGAAGTATTTTTATAGCTGTTCCTTCAAAAGCAACTCACGCCTCACGCCTTAACGGCTTTATCCCCCCAGAAGCATTCCTCTATTTCGATCAGGCAGGTCTGATCCAGGATAAATCAGCGGTGCCGTTAATCTTCCATGTTGTCCGGACAACTGTGGACAGGCGGCTTAACTACAGCCGAGACGTCGCACAGAGCACTGAGGAGCGTCTCCGATTCAGTAGATAGGTATCGGGGCGCGATATTAAAGATGTGAAGAAGCAACACCAGCAATTCTGGTGGTTATTAGAGAGAGCTCCCTCGTCGATCCCTTTTGATCCGGAGTAGATGCAGTACGGCAAAGTTGGCCGCCATTTGTGTTGCCTTGGCCGGCTTACTTCGTTTTTAGGTATCTATGTTAGGTAGCAGTGGCGTGGCGTCCATACAAGCCGATTCCTTCCGGCTTCCCTTTTCAAATATCAAAAAATTTTATTTTGCCACTTGCCAACCATCACATTCAATTATTTGTTTATCAAACCATTTTTCATAACTTTATACACGCTCGAAGATGAAATGCTGCGACCACTTCGGTTGTTTATTCATTTTTACTCATACTCAAACTCGCACACATAGGCGAGACAAGAATGAACTCCTCTAGCGAGAGAGCGTGCAATGAATTTTTTTGAGAAGCCGTTCATTTTCCGGCTTATGCATTCATTTCTTCACAGTACGAACTTTCAACTCTCTTCCTTTCTGGCATATACTCGTAGTAGAAGTTTATTTGCGATTTCTTTGTCTAACATACATTCGCTTATGAGGAAAATAACCCGGGATTTCTCGGCTTTTGTGGATGAACATTGGTGGAGGAGAAAGGTTTTAGTTCGAGGGAGTTTTTTTTGTATTGTAGGCATCAAAATAAACCGACTAAAATCGGGTTATTGGGTGATGTAGTGGTTCGAACGGCGTTTGAGGTTTTTCTTACTTGTTGGGTATTTTTTTTTTGCAAATTTGAAATGACAGTTGCAAATCGGTTGTGTAATTGTGCGTGATTTATTGAAAATTCGGATGCAAATTTTTGTGATTTTTATGACTTCTAATTATTAGTTAGTTGGTAGTTAAGTTAGTGTTTTAAATTATTAAATTTTTATAAAATAGTGAGTGAGCTAAGTGAATTAGCTTTATTCCAAGTAAGTAATTATAAATCTACTCAAGAGGTGCCCCATTGAACATTCTTATTATTCTTAGACAAGATGTCTCTAGTTAATTTTGAGTGTTGTTTAACTGATCATCATTTTATTTAGTTCATGTATTTTCTTTGATTTATTAAACAAATCAAAATATGGATATTTTTCTAATTCAATGCCGGATGACAAAATATGTTCTTTAACTACCCTATTTCCTGGCATTTTTAATTTTACTACTTTAAAAAATGAACTCAAAGTTTTATACACTACCCCTTCACTTAAAAAGCTTGATGTTTTTCAACTTTATAAGAATTTTAATACGGAAATGCTTAGAGATACTTTTTTCTCAAGCTCTAACATTGTGTGAAATCTTTTTAACCCTGCCTTTGACTGTGGCCTCTGTCGAAAGATCTTTTTCGACTTTAAAAATAGTCCACACTTAAGAAATTCCCACAAAGAAGAAAGACTCTCAGACCTGACACTTTTATCTATCGAAAAGCACCTTCTTTTAGAAATGAAAAATAACTCAAATTTTTATGAAAGAGTTTTAGCAGAATTCGTAAAAAAGAATCGTAGGATAGCTTTAGAGTACAAATAGGTAGTACATAATTGTAATTGCTAAATTTTTTATATTTAACAACGCTCCGAGTTATCAATAACTTATAAAGATTACTTTGCCCAGAACGGCTTCTTTCGAAGCCACTTTTTTTATGCGATGAGCTCATTGTCTACGTAAATTGCAATGATTTAAAGTATAACAAAGGTGGCTTAGATTGCATATCTTAAGTCTGTGTTTCGAATAGGCATCAAAATGGTAAGTCTTAAATAAAACATTTTACTTAAAATTTTTTCGGCTTCCCTTTCTTGAAATTTCACTCCACGCCACTGTTAGGTAGTTTAGGTTTATTTATACGGAAACAAAAGTGCATATTTGATTATGCAGGTTTCAATTTCAATTTTCATTTCAATTGATCATACACGTAGATATAATATCCGTAATTGTGCAGAGTTAAGCAATGGGAATTTAGAACAATTTAAACTCGACTTCTTTCAGAGGTAGCGAACTGAAGTCTATGATAAAGGTACTCCGGCATTTTATTCCTTGAGTTTGAACAAAAAGACTAGAACATTAAAATCTAAATAATTTTGGAACTCCATACCAAGGAAATCTTTTACATATCCAAGGAAATCTTTTACATATCATGGCGGCGTACATTATACACAAATCTCACAGCACTATTGAATGCCCCTCTTAATTTTCGTGAACTAAAGCTACTGGGATCACAGAAAACTGGATGTGCATGAAGCAACACTGGCAGAATTAAAGCCTTCACCAATGTCGCTTTCACCCTGGTTGGGAGACAGAATCCAGATTGATACAATGCGTGTAGACTGCCATAAACCTTGCCCACAGTTATTGTGATATGATCGTCCCATTTTAGATTCTGATTGAAGTTCAAGTCTAGATTTTTAACCATCTGAGAATACTCAAGACGACAACCATTTATTTCGATAGGGAGAAGGCAGGACATGTCTAAGTTGGAATGGCTGGTAGCGATAGCTTGGCTTTTACCAGAATTAAGTCTAAGCTTGTTTATGTGGGCCCTGTGAACAACTAATTTTAGGTCTTCATTAATGCGCGCGGTAGCATCTTCGATCAATCCGAGAGGGTAGCTGATATATAATTGGACATCGTCGGCATACATCTGAACTTAAAAATTTCTTAGGATTGAAGGTACATCGTTATTGGAAAAAGAGAAAAGTAATGGTCCCATATTAGATCCCTGTGGGACACCGACCCTCGATTCAAGAAAATCCGACATACTACTGTTAGTAAACACAGCATAGTGCGATTCGAAAGGTAACTTCTTATAACCTTTATGGCGGTTACATTAAAGTTGAAGTAGTGTTTGAGTTTAAGAATAAGAATTTCATGCGGAACAGTACCAAAAGCCTTCGAGAAGTCGAGCATGTAGTTAAATTAGGTTAAGACTTATTTAAGGTAGCATTTAAGTTTAATATATAAGATAAAATAAATAGTACCGATACTAAGTTTTTTAAAATTAATTTGTTTTCTTAGTCATAATTGTTATTCAAATAAAATAGTATTAAGTAATAGATTAAGTCGAAAGACATAGATAAGGATTAAGTTTAGCTTAGAGCGCCCGCATAGGGCCAGTAAGTCAGAATAAGATAGGTAAGTTAGTTAAGCTATCATAGTTTTAAGCGTTTTTGTCTAGCATGTAAATATAAATGAATTAAATTAATAAAAAAAATATATATATAAAAAAAACAGTCATCTCCAGTTTGCAAAATATCGCTATTTTTTCTGGAAAGGGTTTTTTTCCTTGTTGTGTGTACGGAATAATTTGGTTGCACAATGTCGCGAAAGACTCAAACAAGCGTTGAAGAACGAGAGATAATTATTAACAATTATAAAAGAGGAATGTCGGTCAGAGGAATTGGCCAAATTGTTAGTAGAAACAAGTCAACTGTGTTTAACATAATTAAAAAATATAAAGATTCTGGGACTATCAAAAATAAAAAAAAAAGAATGACGAAAGTAGAAAAAAATAAAAAAGAGCACTCCGATAAGGATATGATTTTTTGGTCAAATGTACGAAGACTAATTTTTGTTTGTAGAAATATTTTGATTGGTTATCGTTTGGTTTGAAGGTCCTCTTTACTGATGAAACCAAAATTAATCTTTTTGGTTCTGATGGGAGAAAATTTGTTTGGAGGAAACCGTGGAAGGAATATGATGACAAAGTGATAAAGAAAACTATAAAATTTGGGGCTGTATGTCGTAGTCAGGAATTGGAAAAATACATTTTATTCCTGGAATAATGGATGGAAAAGTGTATATTGACATATTAAAGCAAAACGTTAAAGCTAGTGCAGAAAAACTTGGCATAAGAGACAATTTCAAATTTTACCAAGACAATGACCCCAAACATAAGTTATGGAATGCGCGGAATTGGTTGTTGTACAACTGCCCAAAAGTTCTTCCCACACCTCCTTAGTCACCCGCCTTAAATGTGATAGAGCATGGCAGAACTAAAAAAAAGTCGTGACTGAAGAATGGCATAAAATCGAGCCTTCCTTTTGTAGAAAAAACTTGTTGAAAAAATACCGCGACGTCTTCAGAGTGTTATTTCACATAACGGAAAAACAACGCAGTACTAGGAATTACTCCTCATCACATTTCTTACAAAATTCTATGTGTCCCATTTTGAATGTGAGCCTGTTTTAAAGTAGTAGCAGAGAAATGGACTATTTTTTTATTGTATCCTAAAATGAAACACATATTTTTTTTTCTGCTTTTGTTATTGGTTTTCATTAAATGAATTAAATTATGAAATAAAAAGATGTTAAATTGCTTCCCCAACTTTTATTTTTGATAATAAATCTAATGGCAGAGTAATTTTTCATGGTGTCCCATTTTGAGTGTAAGTGTATACATACGTATGTATATCTATATACTATATTGTTGCAGGTACCCAACCGAAAAATAAGTTTAGCAAGAAGGTTTAACGTCAAAACACTGCATTCGGACAACGCATTTAATGTTCTTCTTTCCCAGCTGTTGAGAGAAGCGACCCAACTGAGGAGAAAAGACACGAAAGTCTTTCAGATTCTTCTACCCGGCCAACACGGACTACCTATATCCAAAAATTTAGTGTCTTCCATTTCGAGTCTCCGCGTGTAAAAGTGTTCAAGGCGTGCGCAGAAAAAGAAATTGATTTGCTTAAAGCTTTTAAGTAAGAAAGCACAAGAGCGAGAAACGCACTATCGAAGAATTTTTTTAAAACTCACGGCACACTGAGCAAGTGGAAAATCCGCTTAACAAGAAGACCTACGAGTATAAGCAAGCTGTTCCCAATGAGAAGCACCACGCATTTGTACCAATAACGATGTTTTGCTTAGCCTTATGCATCAACTTGTTGAAATATTTTCAGAAGAAGACGTGATACATGATTGGTATAATGTATAACAGTCTCATACACTTTATTCTTATAAAAGGAGATCTTCTGATTCGCTGAAATTACGAGACAATCATGTCAAAAATCTGATAGGTGACTATCAATGTGGCCTGCAACAATTTCTTAAGAAAACCCAAGAACACAATCACAATCCTCGATTCCGGGAAAAAAATCAAAGCTATCCTGGGATTTGAAATACATAGTAGGTAAACAAATATATAGGTTTTATAAAATTCAACGTCGAAAGGTATTTCATTATTTTAAACATTAAGACTATTCATAAATCAAGCTTGCATGTATTTTGCGTAAATTTACCAATAGAAATACGCCCGAACTGTGAGCACCCTAAAAAGTATTTCTACTCGGGTTTTTCTCTTTCCACTTCATAATTTTACAAGAGATTGAACAAATCAAATTTAGGTTGAGAAAACCGTTGTTATCTTCATTATTTTGAACTTTAAAAATTTTGAATTAATACAGCGCTTTGCAAAAGTATAACCGCACCCTGTAAAAGGCCTTTTCCAGGAAACTCTATTATTTTTTTATTTTATGGCATCAATTAACAAGTAATTAGAGAAAAAAAAAATCCCCGATATTTTCTTTTGGGATTTCCAGGAATAAAAAACTGTTTCGTCTAGCTTGCAAAAGTATAACCGCGTTACATTTTTCTCAATTTCTTTTTTTTTCGGCTAACTGTTTTTACAGATATTATGGGATTTTATTACCCCTTTTTTCAATGATTCTAATGGCCATACTCTCAATTAGTTTTCTTAGTATGTAATCCTCCAAGGAGTTTCATGCATCCATAATTGATGCTCGGAGCTCGGCAACGTTCACGAATTGTCGATTATGGGCATAAACTCGGCGTGTAATTTTTCCTCAAAGATTTTCTATCGGATTACAATCCGGAAAACGTGCTGGCCACTTCATCAATCTGATATTTTGGGCTTGAAACCATTCCAAATTTCGATGACTGACGTAAATCTTGTTGAAAAACATGAGAAAATTGCCGATATCGCCTTAAATGTGGTACCAAGTTCTCTTAGAGTAGCTGGGTGTATGCTGCACTATCCATTTTTGTGGAGGTAAAGGCAAGTGAAACCTTACCGCGAGCGCAGAAAACCGCCCATACCAAACAACTTCCACTGCCGAAGTTCCTCTTCGACAAAAAACCTTGGTTCCCTCCGTAAATCGTGCTTATATCCATTAAAGCCGCCTGGTCCATCAAGATTAAACTTCTTTTTGTCACTAAAAATAATATTTAAAAAAAAAAATATTGTATTAGAATAAGACATTTCAAATTGAAAACAAAAAGAGAGAGATCCATGTTGTTACGAGCGAATTCCACTCTCTTTTCCTTGTGGGCTGCTGCTAGACATGGAGTAGGCACCATTTTGCTTCGGACGATTAATCCGCTGCGGTTTATAGTACGCGGAACCGTCGAAGCCGAAACATCTAAATCTAATTCACTCCGAATTTATGACAATGAACGCAAAGAATTGGACGTAGCCTTTATTATTCGCCTTTGATCGCGACTTGTAAGCTTCTGTGGACAGCCAGGTCGGATTGCTGTGCCATAAGACCCCGGGTTTTGTAAAAAATTTCGAATGACACGGTCAGATCCTGATATTTTCTTCGCGATTGCTCAAGAGCCCAAACCATCCTCGCGAAAAGCCAGAATTTTTCCCTTTTCTACTTCCGTTAAATGCGTACCACGCGGTATTCTTGCTTGTCAAAATCACAATAAAAACTGAATGAAAATTGCAGAGAAATATTGGAAAAAGTGAGCCTGAATTAGCTGTTTCGTATATATCTTGCTAAACATACACTTTACGAGCAAAAATATATGGATGGATGGCTCAGGATATAATTTTCTACAAAAGGCGCTCAACAATGTTCTTCGTAAAATTTCAAGTTAGAATCGCGAGAATTCGATGAATCTTCCAAAAATACACGAAATTAAAAGTTCTTCTTTATGATGGTTATTCTACTTCAGGCAGTCAAACTTTGGGGTATGATGGGCCTTATCAAAATAAAAGGCCTTGTTATAGACTACTAATATAGAGGAACTTGAAAAAGTGGGTACTACAATTCTGTCTGTTTGTCTATCTGCACTCACGATTGCAGCCTAAACGCATGGACGGATTTCCTTTAAACTTCTTATTTGGGGCCTGTGAGATTATAATTCGTAGGGAACCTGGGATTTTCATTCTAACCCCAAAACTAACGGTACTTTGCAATTGTCCAAATTTCAAAAATTTCATATCTGAGTTACTTTGCCATGTCATTAGCAAAGAAATGCGTGTAACGGTAAATTAATTTAGCTGGTATCAAAAATTTGCTTTATCGGCTATGGTATAGACCATTTTTTTGAAAATACATCGAATTCAAATCCGTAATCCCTGGCCTATATATATTTAAGATTAAAATATATGCTTTCATTTTCATTATAAATAGATAATTAGATAGTAAGTGGTCCTCGAATAGTTACGAGGGTGGGTCAATAAGTCCCTGAAAATTAACACAAATTGGGTCGTCACCTTAAATTTTTTTTTGTTAAGAATCGTCTCAAAAGAACGCACCCAAATTTTCAGACAGATCTGTCAAATAGTTTTGTTGTGGCAGCCATTTTATTTAGACGCCTACTAGCATTTTCGTTAAAATGGAAAAAAATGAACTCCGAGTGCTCATTAAACACTATTTTTTGCGAGAAAAAACTATCACGCAAACCACACAAAAGCTTGACAAACATTATGGGAACTCTTCGCCATCGTTTGGAACCATTCACCACTGGTTTACTCAATTCCGGTGCGGTCGTTCAGCACAAGTGACGCCGAACGTTCTGGTCGCCCAATTGAGGTCACCACACCAGAAATGGTCGACAAAATACATGGTTTGATAATGGACTAATTGAAGAGGCCACATTCTTATCACATGGCTCAGTGATTTCGATTTTACATACATATGTAAATATTTGGACATGAAAAAGCTTTCCGCAAGATGGGTGTCGCGTTTGCTCACAATCGACAACAAATGCATTCGTTTGACAACTTCAAAGGTGTGTTTGGCGATGTTCCAGAAAAATATGGCTGAGTTTTTGCGCCGTTTCGTAACCGTGGATGAAATCTGGATTCCCCCCAACACACCAGAAACCAAGGAACAGTCAAAACAATGGACTTCTCCTGGTGAATCGAAGCCGAAGAAGGCTAAGGCGGGTTTGTCAGCAAACAAGGTCATGACGACAGTTTTTTGGGATGCGCGCGGTGTTATTCACATCGATTACCTTGAAAAGGGTAAAACGATCACCGGCGCATATTGCGTAAAGCTGCTGGATCGATTCCAAGCCGTTTTGAAGCAAAAACGGCCTCATTTGGGAAAGAAAAAAGTTATTTTTCACCACGACAACGCACAGGCGCAAAGGTCCGCAGTCGCAATGCTATTTAGCCCCCTGCGACTATTTTTTGTTTCCAAACATGAAAAATTGGCTCGGAGGTAAGAGATTTGGGTCGAATGAAGAGGTCATCGCTGAAACAAACGCTTATTTTGAGGGGCTCGAGAAATCGTATTATTTAGGGGGCATAAAAAATTGGAGAAAAGTTGGATGAAGTGTACAGAGCTAAAAGGAGACTATGTTGAAAAATAAAATGTTTTTATACCGAAAAGAGTGTTTCTTATTTCATTTTTCAGGGACTTATTGACCCACGTACACTTACCCTAACGTAGGAACATTGGCACACCACTATGGCGCAGGGATTACGATCCATATCTACTCCTGGAACCACTGCTTTTCATGAATCTTCTAGTAAAAAAAATACGGGTCACGACTGGACATACTTGATCCATATAAATTTAATCAGAGTTCTAAGCAATTTCGATAAGAGGCAAAATAATAGGGGTTTTTGAAAAACCATTTTTAAAAACAAAACTTCTTCTTCTTTGATCATATGTCAACAATTTTATTGTCATGTCCTTAGATATGTCGAAATAAACTTTGACATCAATTTTGAATATAATCAGGTTAGCCATATCCGAGAAATAGCCAATGTTTGTAAGTCCTTTAATAAGTAAAGTACCGTTATTTAAAAAAAAAACTGAGTACGCATTTTCATTGGAAACATCAATATTACTTCAGATATGAAATTTTGATAATTGATTTCGAGAAAATTTAAATTTGTCACAATTGGCCACAAGTAAAGTACCGATAATTTTGAAGTTAGACCACAAACCACAGATATGAAGTTTGAAGTTAGTCCGCCCAGCCTTTTAGATTGCAGTCTGAGGTACAGATAGACAGACAAACTGACAGAATTACGTGGCACACTCTTCGAGTTTCTCTAATAGCAATACCACAAGATTGATCAAAAATTCGAGTTGAAATTTTTTCACGAAAACAATATTTACTCTTTATAGAATCAAGTAAAAAGTAAAGCAATCCTTAACATCTAAAGACTAGCTCTCTAAAAAAAAATACTAAATAATCCTTTGGGTGCCTTAAAATTCAATTTTTTTTTTCAATTTCTTAAAAATTGTGTTTTTCTGTTTGTTGGATTTTACAATGTGCGTTACACAACCGCTATCGTGGTCACACTTTGTTGCTGCTTCACCCACTGCTTGAAAATTCATAGTGGTGTAGTGGTAACATCATCGCTTGTCACGCTATTGATTCACGGTTCGAATCCTGATGTCAAGACTCATCTATTTATTTCGCATGAAATAAATAACAAAGTCGATCACTTCCGAAAGCTAAGTCAACTCTACTGTGAAGGCATAACACTGGCGGTAGGGTGGTCATATGACTAAAATGCAACTTGATCGTGATGATGGCATCAGGAGGACGGAAAAAATACTGTGAATCATAAGCAACGGCAATAATAGCGAAAACAAACAAAATACTCCCCAGTTATCTGGACAGCCACCCTTGGAGTTTACAGAAACTTAATACTACCTGAGTTTCAAACTGCACCACACTGTCTTTCCCTCTGTCTCTTCCCCTTTCCATAAAAAAAAAAACGCACGTGTTCTAAAAATTAGTATAAGGGTATTCATATCCCCTTTAACACATGCAAATTATAAAAAAAAAAAAAAAGTGGTAAGAAAAAGTTTCCGAAAATTACTTATAATATATGTTGTGTACTGGCACCTGCACGCAGAATAGTGCGGAATACTTTTCAACACCAGTATTGACAGATTTTTGTTTATCTCAGTGTCTTACGTACGCATAAGAAACAATCTTTTTTTTGCAGCAAAAATGAATATTTATCTTATACAAGTACGTTTGAAATATTTTCTTTGATTTTTTTCCCGGGATCCCGTGGTTTCTCTCCCGGTATTATGGGTCTTGCATTTTACTGGGGAATCCCGGGATCCCGTTTGATAAACTCTAATTCTGAAATTTTTTTCATTTACATATTTTGGCAAGAATCAGAAAATTAATGCCCAACAATTTATTTTGGAAAATGTTTTTGCCAAGATTATGAAAATGTCGGGTGATTTGGCAGATGATTTGCGCTATATGATCAATTACATGCAGAGATGAATGCTATAATTAGGAAGCTACTTAATGAGATACATTTTCATATGAAAAACACCTTATAATGTCTCGCATAATTCAGGGAATTGACACTCAAGATGATGTTGTCCAAGCCCAACTGACTTTCTTTCGAATGCCTTGCCCTATTTTATGGTTTGTCCCTCAGAAAGGGAACGAAAGCAAACCTAGGGGGTTCTTACATTAGCGACGTTCTCCTAAAACTGATGCCACTGATATAGGAACCTACGCTGATGAAGTAGACGTATGAGGAAAACACCTGTCATCCTACATATGTATAAAGATCTGGAAACAGCTCTATCTGGTTTGGGGATTAACCTCTACCAAAATTAAGCAAATACTTATTTCAGCATAGAATGAGAGATAAAAACGTAGGTGGAATGTAATTCAAATCAAAAAACGAAATCTATACTGATGGCTCCAAATGATTTCACAGACAACTTATGGTCCGATGAATTATTTCAACAAGGAGCACAACAAGAGCCATTTGGATCAATTGCTGCAGCGAAACATAAGCTAAATGTGCTCATTAATGAATCCCTGAATAGAAGTAGTGTAATATTTGGGTGCACCACGATGTCTCGGAAAATTAAATCTAGAAAGGCAAAATCTCGAAAAACCAGATCCCGAACGACAATAATCTCGACAATCAAAAATCTCGAATTAGTATTAATTTTTGTGGCAATGGTTACAATCTGGTCTGTAGGCCGTAATATATGACATACAACATACCAAACCATTTCATTGGATGAGCTCACATTCCGTGTCTGGGAGAAATGTTACTTACTTGAAAATGTGCAATGAAGTCTTGATTATCCGAGCTAAAAAGGACCAAAGATGACTCAGAAAATCGAGAATCTCGCATATGGATGAAAACTAAATCCGTGTAGCCAAGCGTCGATGAAATTACTTTCGCATTACTTGAAGGATGACGTCTATCATCGGTATGGTTAGATGCGGTAAAACTTGTAAACACTCAGAAAATACTGATTAATAAAGTCCTAACTCGGATAATACGGAAACTGGAATAATCGGGGATCGAATAACCGACATTTTACTGTAATCACCAAAACTGCAAAACATTAACATTAGCAGTTTTGTTAGCTCAGAATATAATGAAACGCTTCTGCCAATTGACAACTTATAAATAATACTTTAGGTTAGGTTAGGTTTGATGGGTTGACGTAGAGGGTAAAAGACAAACTACGCCACACTTAGATCAATGTAGATCCATTGTGATGCCCAAGGAGTGAAGCTTCTCCACTCGTGAGCTCTATGTGTTCTTAAACCATCCCGATGCGTTTATAAATTTGGTTATCTTATTTACCGATGCATTTGATAGCTCTTCTAAGTCTTGGAAGAAATATTTTGTATCTAAGGTGGTAGAGTCCTGGACAATGGCACAGGAAGTGAGGTGTATCTTCGTGTACATCCTCATTGCCGCAGCCTCTACATATATCTTCTTCGCTTATACCCAATTTCTTTGAGTGATAACGTAACAAGTTATGTCCAGTTATCATCCCCACGAAACCAGATAAGATATATCTGTTAAAGTGTAGAATCGTCCCGAGCAACGATTTTTATCGTAGAGCGGCCAGAGTTTTCTTGTAATTATACAGGATTCTAGTGATCTCCATCTGCTATTTGCTATGGCGATCATTTTATTTCTAAATTATATGTTCAGGTTGCAGGGTGGTGTCTTAATTGATAGGTCAGCTCATTCAGGATTTAGAGCTGAGCCCTCCCTTGCCAGCTAGTCAACCTTCTCATTTCCTGAAACGCTATTATGTCCGGGTACCCAGCAGAGCTTTACTTTGTGTTGTGTACCAAGAATCTGTAGCTCTTCGCGACAGCGACGCACAAGCTTCGATTCTATTTTTGTGGCGGAAATCGATCTTATCGCTGCCTGGCTGTCAATGAAAAAAGTGATGTCATCTGGTGGTATAGCTTTCATTGCAGCGTCCCGGGCAGCTGTTGCCACCGCCAAGACCTCCGCTTGAAAAACACTCCTATAGTCCGGAAGTCGAATTGACTTGTTCAAATTGAGTTTTCCAGAAACAATCCCTACACCTACCCCCACGTCCATCTTTTTTTTTTTTATTCCCCTTCGGGTAGGGGATAAAATATACCCGAGGTAGGTATGCCTGTCGTAAGAGGCGACTAAAATCCAATCTCCGTATACCGAGCGTATAGTGTATACAAAATATGCAATGAACAAAACGAAAAGATATATTACCCCAGGTGGCAGTCCAGCTTTACTGGAAAATCCACCCTCTTCGGAGGTCGGCTCTACGGATTCTGGGGAGAGCCGCTTATTGCAATCCAATGACCCTTTTTCAAAAAGTTCAAGGGTATCTCGATCTCCTCCACCAAGATCGAATAACTCCGGGAAAAGTAGTCCACCGGAAGCGCCAGCGCGCGAAATTCAGGACTCACTCAGCGAAATATAACAGCTTTGAGGAAGAAAATAAAATACTCCGAAGGAAGCTTAACGAAATGCACCTACTCTATCAAGAGCTCAAGAAAGAAATAGACTTATTAAAAGAAGAAAATAAGGTCCTAAAGAGCTCACGTATAGAGGAAGAACGCGAATGTACTCCAGTACGCTTAGTCGGGAATATCACACCTACGAAGAAGAGCTAGGACGCTAAATGTGTCGGGTCACAAAGAAGAGACCTAGTAAGAAACGGAGAGCCGGCTCTTCACACGAAATCGAGTCCCTAAAAGAAAGAGAGAAAGAAGAGCACAAAGAACCGCAAGAAAAGCAACCTCGAGCGCAATCTCGTCCACCCCCACCAATTAACATCGTCGGGTTAACGGAATTTAATAAGTTGCAAAGTCTTCTTAAAGGAACTTTAACATCAAAATATAAGGTCACGTCTTTGAGGGACAATGCGTGGAAAATTAACGTCGATGAATACGACGACTACCAAGCAGTGTTAGTTAAATACCGAAAAATTTAGTGGTATACTTTCGAAATCAAGTCAGAAAGGCCACATCGTGTTGTTGCAAGGGGACTCCACCCCTCATGCACTAAAGAAGAGATTATGACTGACCTTCAAGACAAAGGCTTTTAAATTCTTGATGCCGTTAATATCATCAAAAAGGAGAAGCAACAAACGGAAATAGATAAAGACATCTTGGTAAAGCGTGGACTTCCGCTCTTTATGCTTACCTTCGATAAGTCCGACAATATCGACGATATCTACCGAATTAGGACCATACTCAATATCGTTGTCAAAATCAAGCCAATGCGTAGAAATATAAGAATGATTCCGCAGTGCAAACGTTGCCAAGGATTCAATCATACGCAAATGTACTGCAAAAAAAAAATTGCGATGTGTGAAATGCGCTGGAAATCACCTCTCCCAAGTTTGTGGAGTAAACAAACAAACCTCCGCAACCTGTGCTAATTGTAAGGGAAAGCACATGGCCGCGGCATCCGAAATTTCAAAAAATTTTGAAATTTCGAAGGAGCCTGTTTCTCATGTTTTTTCAGTTATTCTAGACCTAGAGAAACTTGAAGAACAAAGCAAAATAAATAAAATTATTCTCTATAGGCTGGTTAAGCTCGAAAGTAATTCAGGGAAAACGCGTACTCCAACTAGAATATGAATGAAAAACGAATGTTAAAAATATGTACTTGAGATATTCTTGCGTGAAAAAGATATCGATATTTGCTTGATTTCTGAAACCCACATAAAAAACGAATCGCATTTAAAAATAAAAGGCTATAATGATTACCACGCTTGTAACCCTTCGGGAAAAGCGAGAGGCGGATCATCATTGTTTATTAAAGACTGCATCGAACAATCCGAAGACCTAAAGATCGAGCTTGAAACTTTGCAAATGTGCACGATTCGAGTAAAAAATAGTCAGCGTACTCTTAAAATCTCATCTATCTACTGCCCACCGCGTTCCGCGCTTGGAAAAGTGATGTTACTAATTTATTTAAATTGCTGAAACCTAATTTCATTATTAGCGGCGATTTTAATGCGAAACATACATTCTGGAGCTCAAGGCACAGCTTGCAAAAAGGCAGAAGGCTCTACGAGGCAGGTATGGAGTACAGTTGTGATTTCCATTCGAAGGGTAAACCGACCTACTGGCCAACTGATACTTCGAAAATACCTGACCTGATCGACTTTTTCGTCGTAAAAGGAATTTCTACCAACCACATTAAAGTTGAAGAGAGCTTTGATCTGTCGTCTGACCATTCCCCAGTTGTTTTGACATTGAGCGAAAAACTAGTCTATACCCTAGAGCCAGCGACTTTAACCGGTAGAACAACTAACTGGGAAGGCTTTAGGAACGAACTTGAAGATAATGTTGAACTGAGCGTTCCACTTACGACACCCTATGAACTTGAGGTTGAAGTTGATCGCTTCGTTGATATCGTACAGCTCGCCTCTTGGAATAATACTCCCAATCCAAGAAAAACTCCGGAAAAATACGGTCTACGATATCCTACGGAAATAAAAGAATTGGTCAAGGAAAAAAGAAAAGCGCGTAAGAAATGGCAACAGAGTCGTGCTCCGCAACATAAAGCTCAGTTGAATCACCTGTGCAAGTCGTTGAAGAAGACTATAAAGGATTTTAAGAATCGTGCGATAGGCTCTTATCTTGAAAGTTTAACAGCGAAAAAAGATTCCAATTATTCACTTTCGAAAGCTGTAAAAGGCACCAAAAGGCCCAAGGTCCCCGCGCCGCCTATTAAATTAAATCACAATGAATGGGCAAGGGAAGATAAAGAAAAAGCGGACATTTTTGCGGCCCACCTGGAAGATACCTTTAAACCGTACGATGGTCAAGTGTCTTACGACAATATCAATAGGCCGGATTTACCATCTGACGATTTAGCACTTACAAGTGCAACGCTAAGGGAACTCAAACATGAGATCGGGAATCCAAAACCTAAGAAAGCTCCTGGTTATGACTTGATCACCGGAGAAATTCTCAAAGCTTTACCTAGAAAAGCATTGATTAAGCTTCTTCATATTGTAAATGCTGCGCTCAGATTAAAACACGTGCCTAACCAATGGAAAGTTGCGGAAGTTATAATGGTTTTAACACCAGGAAAGCCGCCAAATGATGTAAAATGTTATAGACCAATTTCGCTACTTTCAGTTATATCCAAAATTTTCGAGAGGATATTACTAAGGCGTCTCCAACCGGTTATAGAAGGACAACCAGTTTGGGTTCAGAAGTAAGCATTCGACGATTGACCAGGTGCATAGAATTACTGACGAAATCGAGAAAGCACTTGAAGAGAAAAAGATATGCTCAAGCGTATTTCTTGACGTCTCGCAAGCCTTTGATAAGGTGTGGCATGATGGCTTGAATTGCAAATTACGACGAGTTCTCCCTGTATGCCTATACGACATTCTAGTATTATATCTCGGGAATAGACTCTTCCGTGTTAGACATGGAAATGAATACTCGGAGCTCAAAGAAATTTCGGCCGGTGTACCGCAAGGAAGCGTTCTTGGGCCACTTCTCTATCTGTTATATACTCGAGGTATACCGAAAGAAGATGGCACTATCCTGGCTACGTTTGCCGATGACACCGCTATCCTAGCCGTAGGTAAAACAATCGAAGAAACGACTGCAAAAGTGCAAAACGCACTGAATAAAGCAAATGAATGGACGAGGGACTGGCGGATCGCCCTCAACGAATCTAAATCTGTTCACGTGAATTTCACATAAAAGAAAACTAATGTCTTGCCAATTTTCCTAAACTTGGCCCGAATACCTTTTGCAAACGAGGCCAAATACCTTGGAATGACACTCGACGCAAAACTGAAATGGAATTCTCACGTGAAAATGAAACGTAAAGAACTCGAAATCAAATATAGAGAAATGAACTGGTTGCTCGGAAAACACTCCCAGCTCAGTACTGAGAACAAATTGCTTTTATACAAGCAAGTGCTAAAGCCGGTGTGGACTTACGGTATACAACTTTGGGGCTGTACCAAGAAAACAAACGTCAATATTTTACAAACTTTTCAAAATAAAGTGCTAAGAGAAATTGTCCACGCACCGTGGTATACTAGAAACGATGATATCCACAGGGATCTCGGAATTCCGACAATCGAAGCTGGAGTTAGAAGCTTCGCGAGAAAGCATAGAAACCGACTAATCGGACATGTCAACAATATAATCCAATTTATTGCGCCGACTACAAAGGACGAAACCTTTCGACTTGGCGAGATAGGAATCAACCGCGCCTAGATTGCGGAACATGCAGGATCTTTCAGTGGAAAGTAACCTGCCAAACGAGTTTTTTCATGATAGAAAAATTGCTTGATAAGGTCCTTCTTAGTTGCAATATATAACAAATTAAATCGCAGGGTGTTTTTTTTTAGTCAGTAAGAAGCTGACACTACTATGAGCACGCGCTTGCTATCCTCATAGTGTCTATGGAAGATTTTTCACCAACCCTCGGGGGAAAAAAAAAAAAAATCTTGGATCCATCAGTGTAAATGGAGTTGTCATTTAGCGGGATATTAGTTTTCCATTGCTCCCGACTCGGAAATGAACTGGAAAACGGTATATGAAAGTCTAAATAGGGCACTATGTAGTCTGTGCTAACATCTCCGCCCATGTATTTGCGTAAAATCTGTGAATGCTCCGTCAAGCTTGACCTCCAACCTTCGGATTGGCTTAACCTTAGAGCACTTCTAGCTGCAGATTCCTGTGCAAATAGATCTAAAGGTAATAGATTGAGTATGGTCTCTAAGCCTGCAGTTGGTGTGATTCTCATAGCTCCTGTGACACCAATGCACGCCATTCTTTGTACTCTGTGTAGATCCAGAAAACTACTTTTGGTTTGGGTCCCCATGTTTTTCCTGCTACAAGTATAGGGAGCTATTATAGCTTTCCTTGCTCTCTCCCTTGTGTTTAGTCCCCAGTTTAGTTTTTTGTCTAGTATTAACCCTAGATATTTAGCCCTATCAGCAATTTTAAGAGGAGTGTCCTCAATGGATGGAATTTTGAATACCGGTATTTTCCTCTTTTTATTAAATAATGTCAGCTCCGTTTTTAGTGGATTTATTGCTAGTGTTATAAATAATACCTACTTTTTCAAATATTGCTTTTGATGAATTTTCGTAGATTTTGTTTTGCAGATAAATACTTATCCGACAATTGGTTTATGATTTTTTTTTTATTAATTTTCCTAATTACTATAGGCACATTAATGTTTTTAAAAATAAAAAATAAAACACTTTTTTTTTTAATTCCCGAATTCAAACATTTTTCGTCGAGATTTCGTCTTCGAAATTTTTTTCTTTTCGAGGTTTTGTTTTCGAGTTTTAAATTAATTTCGAGTTTATGTCCATTCTATTGTAGAAACTATCAATTCTAGATAATGTGATAATCCTTTAATATTTTCATATGCAACATAATAAAGCACGCTTTTCGAACATGGGGGAATTTCAAGACCCAAATTGTGACCAACAAAGCGTACATAAGCATCCCAGCAGATGGTTTAAGACAAGAGATTAGCGTTTTATGGTAAGGCATGCCAGTAGATTTCGTATTGCTGCTGAAGATTTGTGTCGTGGATATAGTGATGCACGAGATAAGGAAACAGTCAGCTCTTTCCTGTCACTGATATGAAATTATGCTTCTAAAAGTTAGATTTAGCTACTGTTCGTAATCAAGTGAGACAAAAAAACATGTAAATTTTATGACCTTTTTGGAAAAAGCGTCATAAAAGTTGCATTTATCAACTTAATCCCATTTTTTTTTTACAATATAAACATAATATATCCTTCATTTCTTGTGCAATTGGTTTTTCTCAGATTAGCGAAGGGTTTGAAAAATATCGTAAAATTAAAACAAAAAACTGCATGTTCGTAATCAAGTGAGACGGGTTGTAGCTGTAAAGTACAGAGGTACGCCGATGACGTTCAATTGCACCTCAGCCTACCCTCGAAGTGATAGAAGATGCGAGATTATAAGCCGTACCAGCTTAGATGTATCCTGTTTTCCCCTTATAGAAGTAGATAGTGTCCACCTGGTATATGCTGAGCGGGTAAAAAACTTAGGGCTAAACTTTAATCGAAATCTAACTTGGGACGATCACGTGGCTACTACTGTGGGGAAGGTATACAGTGGTCTACGCATATTGTACCAATCTGGCTACTGTCTTCCAAATAGGGTGAAGGCGACACTGGTGAAGAAATTGATTTTTCCAATGTTGCCATATGCACACCCAGTGTTTTATGATTTGAGCAGCCTTAGTTCAGGAAAATTAAGGGTTGCATTCAACAGCGCTGTGAGATTTGTGCATGGGATTCCAAGAATATTTGGATTTCAACGTTTTAGTCTTTGTTTTCAAACTCAAACAAAACAAAATTCCGGAGTACCTTTACCATAGAATTCAATATGCATCTTCCGAAAGAAGTCGGGTCTTTATTTTGCCAACCTTCAAGTATAACACTACCGAAAAACAATTTTTTGTATATACTGTGTGACTATGGAACTCACTTCCAGCCGATTTACGGAGATACCAGGGAATGGGTGACTTCAGGAGAGGGCTCAAGCAGCATTTGAGTACATGAAAATCAATGGTTTACATCGTCGTTTTTGTAAGGGAGTAAGCTAACATTAAGGCTCGGTTACTAGGGATCTTTTTTCTACATTAATTTAAATTAAATTTGTATGTATATTTCAGTTTTTAGATTTGTTTTCAACTTTCTTCACTTCCACTGTTTAACTTGCACAGTAATGGATTTTGTAACTAAGTGTATAATTGTTTTAAAATAAATTGAAAATTGAAATTGAAAGATGTGAATATTAAACTGTTTTGCCATATCTATGGGAGACGATCGGCAATCTAGGGCTGTTATTGAGTTTAGGGAACACGATTCCAAGGACTTGATTGCTGCCTGCTTATTCGAAAGATGCGTATATCTGACGTTGATATGACGTTGGGAGAGAGTATAGTTCGAAAGAAAAATTCGAGGTTCTCATTCTGGCCTCGTTTAGTAATTTTATTTTTTTTTTTGGTAGAACCAAACTCTATACATATTATTTTTGTTCAGTATTTTACGTCTACAATTTCCCCTATTGATAAATTACGTAAATTATCAATAAATGTTTAATTGTTTTCAGGATACTAAAACTTCAACAACTAGTCAACATCAAAGGGCTCCGAGAACGCCCGAGAGCTACTTCAATGTACCCGAATCAATAGCGCTCCTGAACATATATAATATATAGATTATAAAATTTCTTCAAATTGAGACCAAGTGCCTCTAAGATTTCTTATGAAATAAGGAAACCGATACATTTCAACCTGATATTTATTATAGACGAAATGTTCCTTATATCACTTGTACGTGTATATGTCTGTATTAATGTGTTAGACGTTAGTCCCTACTTACGGGAGATACTTGATGACTGCTCGTTGCTCAAATGAGTACATTAATGACAATCGTGTTAGAAAAGCGCAAAATAAAGTGCACGACTGGGCCGTATGTCAGTGAGATTTAACATTTGAACGAAGTTGTTACAATGTAGATTTTTTTGTTTACACCTATAAGGGCAAGTATTGATTTCCTGAAAATTGTCCATCTAAAGATTTCGATTAAACTTGACATTACTATAATAAAGAAATTTCAGAAAGGGGTGTATTAATTCTGTCTGTCTGGACTGGACTTCACACTTCATATCTGGTGATTGTGGGGTCTCAATTCGAGGGGAAATCAGAATTTTAATTTCAACTCCAAAATTAACGGTACTTTAAAAATGCCAGGGAGGTCTTGTATTTACACAAGAAAGTACTTTTTTTACTTTTATACTTACCTACAAAACGATTTTGGTTTTTGATCTTTTCCAAAATTGTTCTCTTTATCTTCCTGTGAGTTAATAAAACTCAATTCTGGTCCAAATTTCAACAACTTTTAGGTCTTACTGTTCAAAAGCTATGAGGCTATGACACACATACGGACAGACGGACGGATATACGGACGCACAGGCAACTGAATCTCACTATAAGGATTCGGGTATTACTTTTTGTTACCTTGTAAGTACCGGAACCCTGCAAATTGAGTGACGTTAGAAAATTGTTCACCATTTTATGAAAAATATACGAATGGGGTCGGCTTAATATCATCGCATCCTTAGTTGATAGAGCGGATATCTTTAGGGGCCTAACATATTTTTGTTGGTTGTTAATTCGAGAGGGGCAACATTTTATAGGCACTTCTGTATTTACTCATACTTATATACATACATATGTATGTAGGCACTAAAAAGGTTTGCACTAACTGCTTTCTTTCATGCTGCACTAAATTAAATTTACAATAAATTATTAATTAATGAATTACCTTGACGATACAGTCTCAATATCATTTCAGCATCTTCAACTGTAATGCAAGCTGCGGGGATTTTTCGTACCCCTTGTTCGTAAGATTGTGCACCTGTATGTGGCGAACCAATAGAGTACGGTGTTGCTGAACGTATAAGTGCAGCAATGGCGCCTTTTTTTGAAGCTTCCGTTGCGCCGGATTGTCTGTAGGCTACAGTCAATCCATACCGTTCCCACACTGGAGCGAATACAACAATTTTTCCCTTCACCTAAAATAAGATAAAGAACTGAAATTATCTTCACGGAAAACTGTCGTGTATAATTCAATCAAACCTTTTCGTCGGGTAATTGGCGCAACTCATCAAAGGTTCGTACAGCTACAACATCTCCAATAATTCCACCTCGGGGTGTTCCTACACTCGTCCCCAGTCCTAAAAGATCAATCTTTGCCTTTCTTGGCAGAATTAGAGAGGCGCTTTCGTGTCCCCTATAATGGATTTATCGACGGTGTTTTCAATAGAGGTAAAATATAAAGTAGTTTTCATTAACATTTGGTGACACACATTTTTGAAGAAAAATAAAAATAAAATAAATTAGAAACCGGTTTAATCGAAGCAAAAAAATAGCCAGTTATTTTGACCATTACGTACCTACTCATACATAAAAGGCAAAGCAATTACAACTCACATTTTTTAAAATTACAGATCACAACGTCAAAACACTATACTATATTTTCAAAAGAATACTCTTTAACAAGAAAAATATAAATTCACCATTCATTTAAATTAAACAAACAATAATAATAATTCAGGTTAACTAATAATAGTCCAGCACGACACACGACTTTGAAAATGAATTGCAATTGAAATGGCCTTTGGCACACTTGCAATTTAATTTTAAAATAATCTTAAGTGTCATTCTGATTCAACAGAATTAAAAATAAAAGCATTATGTTTCCATGGAATGATGATGTTAATTCATGAAAGCAACCAACATTTTGGTTGCAAGTACAAAGATATGAGTGTAGAGGGTGTTTCAAAAAGTTCCTGAAAATTAACACAAATTGTGTCGTCAACTTAAATTTATTTTTTTTTTTTTTGTCAAGAATCATCTTTCAAAAAAAAAGCACCCAAATTTTCAGACAGATCTGTCAAATAGTTTTGTTGTGGCAGCCATTTTCGTTAAAATGGAAAAAAAGTGAATTTCGAGTGCTCATTAAACACTATTTTTTGCGAGAAAAAAACCCATTCGTTTGACAACTTCAAAGGTGTGTTTGGTGATGCTCCAGAAAAATTCGGCTGAGTTTTTGCGCTGTTTCGTAAGATTTTCATACCGGAAAATGTTTCGTAATTCCAATATCAAAATTTATATTTTCGGGAAACCAAACTCCACCTTTAAGAATCTCTAATGTATTAATACAACTTATTTTCCTGGAATGGTGTCCATAATGAGAAGCATTTTTACCATACTGAATTTAGTCCAGAATATAGTCCGGGTGGGTCAATAAGTCATCATCTTCCAAAAGAATGCACCCAAATTTTCAGACAGATCAGTCAAATAGTTTTGTTGTGGCAGCCATTTTATATTGACGCCTACTAGCATTTTCGTTAAAATGGAAAAAAGTGAATTTCGAGTGCTCATTAAACACTATTTTTTGCGAGAAAAAACTATCACGCAAGCCACACAAAAGCTTGACAAATATTATGGGGACTCTTCACCATCGATTGGAACCATTCACCACTGGTTTACTCAATTTCGGTGCGGTCGCTCAAGCACAAGTGACGCCGAACGTTCTGGTCGCCCAATTGAGGTCACCACACCAGAAATGGTCGATAAAATCCATGGCTTGATAATGGACGATCGGCGAGTGAAAGTGCGCGAGCTTGAAGAGGCCATAGGCTTATCACATGGCTCAGTGATTTCGATTTTACATAAATATTTGGACATGAAAAAGCTTTCCGCCGGATGGGTGTCGCGTTTGCTCACAATCGACAACAAACGCATTCGTTTGACAACTTCAAATGTGTGTTTGGCGATGTTCCAGAAAAATTCGGCTGCGTTTTTGCGCCGTTTCGTAACCGTGAATGAAACCTGGATTCACCACAACACACCAGAAACCAACAGTCAAAACAATGGACTTCTGCTGGTGAATCGAAACCGAAGAAAGCCAAGGCGGGTTTGTTAGCAAACAAGGTCATGGCGACAGTTTTTTGGGATGCGCGCGGTGTTATTCACATCGATTACCTTGAAAAGGGTAAAACGATCACCGGCGCATATTGCGCAGAGCTATTGGATCGATTCCAAGATTTGAAGCAAAAACGGCCTCATTTGGCGAAGAAAAAAGTTATTTTACACCACGACAACGCACCGGCGCACAAGTCTGCAGTCGCAATGTTAAAATTGCATGAGTTAGGCTACGAACTCCTCCCTCATCCAGCATATTCCCCAGATTTAGCCCCCTGCGACTATTTCTTGTTTCCAAACATGAAGAAATGGCTCGGAGGTAAGAGATTTGGGTCGAATGAAGAGGTCATCGCTGAAACAAAAGCTTATTCTGAGGGGCTCGAGAAATCGTATTGTAACATGCGAGCTACGGCTCGAGTAGATAAAACGATATTCTGTGAAATTTATTTCTTTATTTTCTAGTCTATAGAACAATTCAAGTTCACACTATACTATTCTTCGCAAATTCTTTTCTTACAAGGTCTCTTTCCTCTCAAATCACTTTATCTCCTTTCAATTACTTAATTCACAAATCCAAACTAATTACTTTTTCTTGTTCACTCTCAACTTTCAATTTATCACCAAATTACAACTTCACCCATTATCACTTTTCCAATCTCTTCGCCACGGTTCTAAACCAACTGTGTCTTTTTTTTGATCGCCATCTGTCCTTATATAGCAGAAGTTTCTGATAGCCAGAAACTTCTAGCAAATTCTTCGACCACTGGAGCAAGAAAAATTCTGATATAATAATTCCAAGATGACAATCATTTCGTGCAGTTATAATTCTCTCTTGTTCTCTTTTATCCGCGATATTATCCGAGCTGTGGTGACTAATTTCAGACACGAACCTCAAAAGAAAGCAATGAAAAGACACTTCGGAATTTGTTGCCTGTTCGAGGGCGTAGTTATTATGCTACATTATGTTACAGTATTGTAACATAATGTAGCATAATAAATACGCCCCAAAAGTAGGCAACACATTTCGAAGTGTC
Organism: Pocota personata; assembly: GCA_963082735.1. Lineage (NCBI taxonomy): Eukaryota > Metazoa > Arthropoda > Insecta > Diptera > Syrphidae > Pocota > Pocota personata. The sequence goes on from OY720430.1 coordinate 79,570,928, forward strand.
TTCATTCGAGGTTCGTGTACACGGTAAGAGACGGATTATGTCTAAGACGACGTGGCGGAATTAAGAGAGAATTATAACCATAAGAGATTATTGGCTGCAGCTGTTATCTTGGAATTATTACATCAGAATTTTCTTGTTCCAGTGGTCGAAGAATTTGCTAGAAGTTTCTGGCTATCAGAAATACGAGTATATAAGGACAGATGGCGATCGAGGCAGGGCAGATGGGTTTCGAACCGCACGAAGAGATTGGAAAAGTGTTAATAGGCGAAGTTGTAATTTTGTGATAAATTGAAAGTTGAGAGTTAACAAGAAGAAGTAATTAGTTTGGATTTGTGAATTAAGTAATTGAAATGAGATAAAGTGATTTGAGAAGAAAGAGACCTTGTAAGGAAATAATTTGCAAAGAATAGTATAGTGTGAACTTGAATTGTTCTATAGACTAGAAAATAAAGAAATAATCTCACAGAATAACGTTTTATCTACTCGAGCCGTAGCTCGCATATTACATTGGTGTCAGAAGTGGGATAAAACTTATTCTGTGAACAACTATTTCCGTGGTGTGAAATAGCACAATAAAAAAAAAAAAAGTGATGAGTTAATTTCTGTGATGAGTTAATTAGTTGCGCAAAATGGGTCGCAAATTGGAAAACTAACTATAATTCAACTAAAGGCAGAACTCAGTAAGCGGAACCTCGACACAACTGGGGGAAAAGATGCCCTACTGATTCGTCTGGAAGAAGCAATAAAGCAGGAAGGTGAAAATCCGCATGACGAAGAGTTTGACGTGCAAGAGGAACCAGCAAGTACAGTAGCCGACCCGGGTATAACAAGTCTGCTCCTGCAACTTAAGTCAGTCATGGACGAACAAAGGAAAGCAATAGTAGACCAAAGGAATTCTCTAGAAGTTAAGCTGGACGAACAAAAGAAAGCAATAGACGAACAAAAGAATTCTCTAGAACTTAAGCTGGACGAACAAAAGAATTCTCTAGATGCTCTGGAAAGTAAACTTGATGAGCAAAACAAGAACTTGGAATCCAAATTCGAAGTGATCGAAGAGAAAATCGAGAAGGTCGAGACGCAACTAGAAAAAGTCGAAACTAGATTCGATGAAAATTTTGAGAAACATGAAACTCAGTTCGGGAAGATAGAGACTCAGTTTGAAAAAGTGGACACGCAATTCGAGATAGTAGGAAAGCAAGTCGAAAATCTTGCTAAGGAACTCAGCAACGTGAAGAGACAGAAAGCACGGGAATATTCCACTGACGGTCTGAGAAGAAAGGAGATGCAGCCTCCTATCTTCGATGGTCAAACATCATGGCCAATTTATAAGAGGCAATTCGAAGCGGCCGCAATGACCAATAGCTGGGACGATGAAGAGAAGTCCATTGCACTCACACTTGCACTGAGGGGTCCAGCTGCGGAGCTCTTGCAGACCATCCCGGAAGATAAACAGCAGAACTACGACTCTCTGGTTCAGGCTATCGAGATGCGGTTTGGGGATGAACACATGCAGCAGGTGTATAGGGTTCAGCTGCGTAGTCGAGTCCATAAAAGGGGGGAAACGCTCCAACAGTTGCAAGCGGATATAGAGCGACTAGCCCATCTTTCATACCCTAAAGCCGGTGAGGAGCTTATCAACGAAATGGCGGTGGAAGCTTTTATTCAGGCCATAGAGGACAGACAACTGCAAATGGCTGTAAGGATGGCTGGAAAGCGAACACTCCCCGAGGCATTGGCATTCTCTTTGTCAATGAAGGCTGCGGACAAGCATACCAGGGAATACACCGTGTCAGGGAAATGTCCGTCGTGGAATGCTCATGCCAGAGAACAGCCGTCATGGATGAAGACAAAGCTCGCGGAAGTCAAATCCGTTGCTGGAATTGCAACCAAACCGGACACCTACAACGGCAGTGCAGAAATGCACCTAGACGAGGAAATTGTCCACATTGCGGAAGTAGGAGCAGCAGAGAGGAAGCATCCTGTTGGTCAGACTTCCCAAAACCAGCAGTCGGGAAATGCGTAAGGACCAACTTCGCGGAGCAGAAGTTGGTTACTGTAATCGAGGCCCCCAGGACCACCATTCAAGTTTTGCAAACCAACCGGGGTAACAAGAGCCTGACAGTGGAGGCACTAATCAACAAGAAGAAGTGCATAGCCACCATCGACACAGGTGCCACCGCCTCCATTGTAAGAAGAGATATCGTCAGAAGCTCATGGCTGCACAACACCAACAGCTACTGCCTGAAGACTGCAACAGGGGAAATGGCGAAGGTGTTTGGAGAAGTTCGTCTTACGATTACTCTGGCGGGACTGACGTTCTCCCATGCGTTTCTGGTGGCAGATATATGCGACGAGTGCATCATCGGAATAGACTTCATGAAAGCAAATGAAGTAATCTTGGACATCGGGATGCAAGTACTGAGGTATCGAAATGTGGAGATTCCGATGGTGTACGGAAACGAGAATGCCGTAACTCTCAGGACAGTCATCAGCAAAGACGAAGTTTTGCCGCCGTCCTCAGAGACAATCAGTGCGGGAAGGTGATCTTGGGAGCCACCAATTCTACATAGTAGAACCAGACCCAGAGAAGCATTCTCAAAACTACATCGTGGGAAAGACGTTAGTCGAACTAAAGAACACCATGGTTCCAGTGAGAGTTTTGAACGCGAGGCCACACACTGTCAAACTAAGGCGAGGCGAGGCGACTGGAAAATGCACGCCGATACAACCGTTGCCGATACCATAGCAGCGAACTATGGCAGAGAATCTTATCAATGAGTACGCTAATGTATTTGCCTCACAGGACGGAGAATACGGCCGAACACACCTGGTACAACATCGAATAGACACTGGTGATACTAGACCAATTCGTCAGCCTTCTAGGCGCCTTCCATTGGCAAAGCAGACAGAAGTTGCAGAGATGGTGTCGACAATGGAGAAAGAAGGTCTGATTGAAAGTTCCAAAAGTCCGTGCGCATCACCGGTTGTACTGTACCGATAGTCCTGAGGGTCAGGTCGCAAGATGGATCGAAAGGCTACAAATCTACGACTACGAAATACAGCATCGTAAAGGAAAACTCCACTCTAATGCGGATGCACTGTCCCGGCGACCATGCAGAACGGATTGTAAACATTGTGCACGTCAGGAAGAACGGGAGCTGGTTTCCATCCAGAGACTGAGAGCCGAACCTATCGCCGGCTGGAGCGTAGATGAGATCCGGAACACTCAGAAGGAAGACCCGGATATCGAGCCGATTCTGGTCTGGAAGGAGAACATGGAGAAACCGGATCATCAGGACATCTCTCACAGAAGCCCGACCTTAAAGGCATATTTTGCGCAGTGGGACTCCCTCCATGTCCAAGAAGGTGTTCTGAGAAGAAAATGGGAATCCTCCGACGGAAAGTCATTTGTAATGCAGCTTGTCGTGCCGCGGACAAGGGTCAAGGAGGTGTTACAGGAAATGCATGGCGGGGCGTCCGGAGGCCACTTGGGAGTGAATAAGGCGCTAGAAAAGGTAAGAGAACGTTTTTATTGGTTAAAAGCGAAAGAAGATATCGAAGACTGGTGCAGAAAATGCGACGTGTGTGCAGCTAGTAAGGGTTCGAGAATCAAAACTCGAGGTAAGATGCACCAATACAACGTGGGAGCACCTTTCGAACGAATCGCCATTGACATCGCAGGGCCCTTTCCCGAAACCGATAATGGTAATCGGTATATACTCGTAGTAATGGACTACTTCAGCAAGTGGCCGGAAGCGTTTCCGATCCCTAATGAGTAAGCCAGAACCGTGGCGGAGCAGATCATCTACAATTGGGTGAGCAGATTCGGTGTGCCCTCGGAATTGCATTCTGACCAAGGGCGGAACTTCGAGTCAAGAATCTTCCAAGAGATGTGTCAACTACTCGGAATCAAAAAGACACGGACAACCCCGCTTCATCCACAGTCGGACGGTATGGTGGAGCGTTTCAATAGGACTTTGGACGAACATCTCTCGAAGGTCGTAGGTGACTACCAACGGGATTGGGACCGGCAGATTCCCTTGTTTTTGATGGCCTATAGAAGTGCCGTGCATAGCACTACTCGACATACGCAGTTCGAAATCTTGTTTGGTGGAATAGCTCGGTTACCCAGTGAGGTGAAATTTGGATCTCCTACCGATGAGCCCAGAAATGAAGAAGAGTACGTGGCGGACCTTAGGGAAAGGCTTAGGGACATACACCAAAGGACCAGAAGCCAGATTAAGATAACGAGCGACAACAACGTCAGGATTCCAGGAAGGAGATCTAGTGTGGCTGTATAATCCCCATCGCCAAAAGGGTAAAACCACCTAAATTGCAGGAGAACTGGGAGGGTCCCTACAGAATAGTAACCCGCAACAACGATGTTGTCTACCGCATCCAGCGAGGACCAAGGGCCAAAATGAAAGTGGTTCATGTGGACCGACTGAGTCGATACAATGGCTGAAGTGAGGACGCACTTGTTCGGGACGAACAAGTCTAAGAGGTAGGTAGTGTAACATAATGTAGCATAATAACTACGCTCCAAAAGTAGGCAAAACATTCCGAAGTGTCTTTGCATTCGAGGGTCGTGTTCACGGTAAGAGACGGATTATGTCTAAGACGACGTAGCGGAATTAAGAGAGAATTATAACCACAAGAGAGTATTGGCTGCAGCTGTCATCTTGGAATTATTACATCAGAATTTTCTTGTTCCAGTGGTCAAAGAATTTGCTAGAAGTTTCTGGCTATCAGAAATGCGACTATATAAGGACAGATGGCGATCGAGGCGAGGCAGTTGGTTTTGAACCGCATGAGGAGATTGGAAAAGTGATAATAGCCGAAGTTGTAAGTTTGTGATAAATTGAAAGTTGAGAGTTAACAAGAAGAAGTAATTAGTTTGGATTTGTGAATTAAGTAATTGAAATGAGATAAAGTGATTTGAGAAGAAAGAGACCTTGTATAGAGCTAAATGGAGACTATGTTGAAAAATAAAATATTTCTATACCGAAAAGACGGTTCCTTATTTTTTTTTATTTTTCATGGACTTATTGACCCACCCTCGTATATAGGTAAATACCAAGCCATATCTTTAATGCATTTTAGGTATAAATATTTAAAACTACATATGTATATTGCAATTACAATAAGTCTGTAAATCAAATACCGGAAGTTCAGACCATGGAATAATAAGAGTCCTACATATATCAAAATTTTAAAGTATGTATCTATGACTTCTGGAAATTTAATTCATCTCGAAATTCTGTTTTAAGAACTATTGCCTGAAAAGCCTGTACAACAAAACGGCCGAGCAATTTTTTTTTTTTTTTTACGCTTGGGGGTTCCGTACTCAGGAACAATGTGGGATTTTTACCCTCTAACCCCTTCTCCCTTTTACCCGTTTTCCCTATGGTACCACCGTCTTGGCATTTCATCGCAGGGTGGGCTGGAGCCAGCCTTCCACTTGTTGCACATATTCGTTAGATCTATCAGCAATTTGTCTATCATAGCTTAAGGTGTTTATGATAAGTATTCATCTGTGGATGATTAAATATTGTTCTAGCTTTTTATATTTTATTTTTTTTTCTACCTAACTAGCTAGTTCAAAAGGTTTTACTCTTAACTTCCTAGTCAGATTGCTAGTATTTAATAGTTCCGACATTTCTGAGTTTATGTGATTGAGAAGTCTACTCGTAAGTTTGTGTCTATTAGCTACTTTTTTGAGATTCATTTTCAGTCATTTCAATTTCTAGATCTTTATGCAGATCAGTGTTTCTTATGTACCATGGTGCATTAATTATATTCCGTAGTACTTTATTATGAAAGGTTTGTATTTTCTGTAAATTGGGCATGCCCATAGCTGGAGCCGGAAGGTCTATACTGGTTTTAGAATTTGCTTATAAAGCAGTAGTTTATTGTAATTGGACAAACAAGAGTATTTCCCTTTTAGCCAATACATTTTACCGTAGCGCTTGTTCAGTTCTTATTTTTTTTTTTTTTTTGTCTTTACATGCGCTTTTCAGCGCAGTTTTGCATCTAGTGTCATGCCTAGATATTTCGCTGCGTTTACATATTCTACTTCATTATCATTTATTATTACTGGGAAGTTTATATGGACCGACTTCGTTCGTTTCTTATTCCATAGCCGTAATCGCCCATTATGAGATCTTCGTTTCTCCTTTTCGTTCCAAGTTTTACATTGAAATCACCAATTATGATTATAAATTCGGACGTGTATTGGCTTTGTGCTAGTTCGAGGTCTTCATAGAACCTTGTGATAGTATCTTAAGATACCTCACAGTGGCCAGCCAGATTGAGGAGTGTATTTTTTTATATTTCCTGCTCGTAAGAAATCGTATTATAGAGGACTTTGAATTTTATTAAAAAAAAATAGCTGTAACCAACCTCAACTGTGTACGACTTAATAAAAAAGTTTAGAAGTGCAAAACCAATCAAAATAACACATTCTGGAGGACGCCCACGTAAAACAACACTAAAAACGAGCATAATGCGTAGGGTCTGAATAGATCCTTTAGTTTCCTCAAAAGTACTAGTGACGGTTCCTATTGACTCAAGTACTGTTCGGAGGCATTTAAAAGAAGTTGGTCTTTATGCCAAAAATTCACTCCAGCTAAAAAGCCACTCCTTACTACTAAGCACCGTCTTAAAAGGTAATGCAATAAGAAATTTATAGCATTTGAGAAAGATGACCAAATACTCAAATTAAGATTTTATTTAGGGTTGAATTTGCAAAATAATATCTAGATTGGTCCGTTGACAAATGGAAAACTGTGCTTTTCAGCGACGAGAGCAAATTTAACTTATTTTAAAAAGGCTCACGTCTTAAGCCAGAAAACGTTAGGTCTACAATCAAGCATGGTGAGGCCTCCGTGATGGTTTGGGGCTATTTTTCTGCTGCCGGGTGCGGTCCTGTACATAAAATTAATGGAATAATGGACCGTTTTCAGTACAGATATATTCTAGAATAAGTAATGTTGCCATATGTCGAAGAAGAAATGCCGCTGCGTTAGGTCTTCCAGCAGGATAATGACCCAAAACATTCTTCGAAGCTGCTTAACATTTGTGTGACCGACTTAAACCCGATTGAGAATTTGTGGGTCATTTTAAAAAGGAGGCGCGTGCAAAAAAGGCACACTTCAACAAGCGCTCTTTTTGCAGCTTTGAAGAATGAGTGGGAGAGTATTCCAACCACTATAATTGACAATTTGATTGAGTCCATGCCCCGTGGATGCCAAGAAGTATTACAAAAGAGGGGTTATTGGACGAAATACTAAATTTTTAAAAAAATCCTGTTAGTTATGCACGTCCGAAATAGTGCCTTTAATTTGTTGATTTAGTTAAAAATTTTGTTATTTGCTATTTATTTTGAATTGTTATTCAATTAAGAATATAATGAAGTTGAAAATTTTGATTTTATTTCCGTTGTATTTAACAAAAAACCAACATATATAGCATAAACGAAAATATCCGGAATGTTTTGCACAACTGTGCATATCTGTTCATTTGTAAAATCAAAAAATAAACAGAAGTTTTTTTTAATAAATTTTTTAAAACTGTTCAATTTAATGTTATTGAAACACTATTTATGGCACATTTTTTCGACTTTAGGTTGAGTTTAAAAAAAGGTCCAACCTAAATTCAATGGAAAATTAATTCCTGTATGTACGAGTAGTGCTACGTAGATTACGAGTATTAAATATTGGACTCTGCATATAGCCAGCTCTCATAAAAAATATCTTAGAAACTCTAAAAAAGAATAAATGTCTTACTGGTAGTTTTAAGGGTTCTGCTTGAACAACACTTTTTGAGGCGATAAAAACACCGAACGGAAGAACGTAAGTATTGTTTCAGTAGCGAAATATGTTCTGTCCAACTCATGTTTTGGTCGAAAGTTATACCGAGATATTCTCGTATTTTGTATGTATTTGTAATACCTAAGAACTTAGTTGCATGAAATTGCATGGCTATGGGCTAGAGAGTTTTGATTTGAAGAGGTCAGTCAAATTTAATTTGTTTTTCTTCGAATGTAGAATCGAAAAGAATCTTGTAAAAATTTCAGGTTTTGTTCTGCAAGTATACATATGTAGTGAATGTGAATAAAATGTTTTTGTAATTAAAAAAAAAAAAAAACTATTTTATGTTCACTACCTTATTATTGGATTTATGACAGGATTTATTTTTTAAAATATTACATTATCCTACCTGTAAATAGTAGCGATTAGTGCAGAATGTGTTTATACTTTTGTGTTGAAGGTTTAAGAAAGTATTGGAAAAGTATAACAAGATGAAACGTTTTGTTCAAATGATCAGCTAAAAGTGAATCAATCGGGTAAACGGTTGTATTAGAAAATATTACCTAAAAAGTAAAAATGGATATTTCATACAACAATTTATTTGAACTTTTTGTCAACGTCTCGAGTAAAAAAGAGTTTGTGTTCAATGTACAGATATCAAAATAGGTGCAGGGTTTCAAGGATGCGGCAGAATGAAGACCTTTTCGACATGCTTGCAGCCGCATTGGACCCAATCATTTCTTTGTTAAGGCATGTCAGAACCAAAAAAAGATCTCGAAGCACAGTACTCTTTAGAAATGATAAATTTATTAGACATTACCCCGGATGTATGGTATAGCTTGTTGGGGTGGTACACATTATAACAAATTAGAGCCTTTGCTAATAAAACAAAAACACGCTGTTCGTATTATGTGTAAAGTTAACCGTCGTACTCCTAGTTTTGGATTGTTCAATAGTCTTGAATTTCTTCCATTGAGACATTTGTACTTCTATAAAGTTTTAAAAATATTTTTTGAAAAGTCCGGGTACAACTCTCCTAGGGTTTATGAAAACCGTAATTTGCGCGTCAACACTAGTAATCTCGTCAATGTACCTATAATCAATAAATCTCATTTTTCTACCTTCTACAATGTTACTGCTCCGCGTTTGTTCAATAAAATACCTTCAAGTCTGAGATGTGAGCGAGTTAAATCCGTATATCTTAAAAATGTAAAATGTTGGCTTTTCTCGTTAAACTACGCTGTAATTGGTAATTTACTGAATCCTTTGGTTTGATTTCTTTTGTTGTATTTTTTTTTTTATTCTTTTTATAGTTGAATTTATACTTATTTTTTATCGCATCCCCATCGATAAATAAATCTTAATTCTTCTTTTTTTTAAGTATGTACTGTACATTCGCCTCTTATCAAAATCTGGCAACAGAATGTACATAACTATTTCAGTTTATAACTTAAATGCTCTACTATCTTGCAAATCTATCTTTGAATTTGTTTTAAACTTTTGTATAACTTTAAGTTATTAATGAAATAAAGAAATTAAAAAAAAAAAAAGAAAAAAATGTTGAGGAAAGTTTCCAAGAAATCTGTTTTTTTTTTTATTTTTGGTCCGTTTAATTCTTTTCTCCACTGTTTGGCTTGAAATGTATCACGGAAATAGTTTATTATGTACTCTGATGTGCCAGAAAATAAATAAAAAATACTCTTTTGATATACCTAAAAAAATAATGAAAAAAACGGGTCGTTTAATTTAATTCTCTACTGTTTTGCACGGATTAGCTTTTAGACATCCTATTATTACAATACTTCAATTATGGACTTTTGACTAAAGTAAAATATTATGTTTGTCCCCTGTGGTGAGAAAGTCTTATTTCAGCAGAAGATTCTGAAACACCCTGTAAAGCATTATTCTCAAAAAAATCTAAGAGATCATATGGCCATTCTTTAAAAATTTCTAGAAATAGAAATGATCTGCTCGGTCCCAAGGACTTAAGGATCAAGTCTCTCTGATTTGGCAGAAGGTCTCAGATAGAGATTTCAGATCGTGCAAGGACAAGTGGGGGTACGGATTACGGAAATCAATTCTAAATGAATCGTTTGGTTTACTGAAAGTTCCAAAATGGACTCTGGGTATGATCTGGCATCTTTGGATCCAACCGCAAAATCTCGAATTCATTAGCAATATATCTAAGGGTGTTTCAGAATGAACTCCATGCTATCGAGATATATACATACATATATGACCAAATCAAACTGATCAGGGGTGCATCCCCTGCTTAACAAACACTGTCCACACATAAAAAAGTCAAGCTGTTGTGGACACCAGGGCAGAAAGGCATTGAAGAGAATGGAATTGCCGACGGACTGGCAAGAAGGCGACCGCTAACAAAGTCCATAGGACCAGAACCTCTCTGCAGTATTACAAAATCCGCATTTAGAGCAATTGCAAATAGATGGGAAAGCAATAATTACATATTCCACTGGGATAATACAAAAAGGCTCAGGCAGGCTAAGAAAACCATCCGACATACGTTGTCGCATCGCCGGCGAAGTGAGATAAAACAAAAAAAAAAATCTGTCACTGTCTAGGTCTATCACTTAAGACATATTCGTAAATTCCGGGAAAAGCATTTATTCAAGGGTATTGAGCCGGTAAGCCCGTGAACGACATCTGTAATTTCATCAAAGCTTACGAGTAAGCATGGAAATCTATTGGAACTGCTAATCAAATTTAGAATCTGGCACTGTGTTCATAGATATACATAAAACTCACGGAAATATACGCATCATTACCACAATTCAAACACAAAATAATTGAAATTAGAATATTCATCTGAAGTACAACAATATTTCCAAAATATAATTACCTAATCCAATGGGGTACCTTTGCCGATTCAGTATGAACATTTTCCAGTCCCTCATTCTTTAGCAGAGCTTCCATGTAGTCTATCGATTTTTCCAACGTATCGGAACCTGCCATTCTTGAGCCAAACTTATCCGTGAATGTTTCAAGACTGTATAATGCAATACATTATGTTACACATGAGAGCTATCTCCAGTCTTTTTTCAACTTTGTACGTACCTTTTATGGACTTCTCCTTTAAACTTTCCACCAAGAATGCCGTCAATAATTTTCGAAACTACACTTTCATATCCTTGAATTTCATTTATTAGGTCTGTTGATAAACTGCACTCATTTTCTGCTTTTTCTTCGAGTTTTTCAATTACTACGTAACATGACGAAATTTGAAATACTATTGCTGAGCTTATTAACAAAAATCGTAGCATGCTTCCATTCATGGTGGAGCCTGAGAAGTTACTATCAAGCAAGTAAATTATTGTATCAGCAATTAAGGCAATTATGTTTGAATTGCTGATACCGTCGGTTTCCTATCAAATGAACTATTTGTATTATTGCTTTCTATTTATACGATTACTCGTATGGAACAACGTTCGCTAGAGTCCGTAGATGATGATGTACTGCTGCCGATTGAACTGATTAGAGAGTCATTCTCATTCCAATGTTATCACAAATCGGCTTGAGAGCCTATACCTCTCATTTTGCTGTTATTGTGATTATTTAGAATGCAGGTAAATATTTATTTTAGTTGCAGTATAACATCGATTATCCGTGTGCGGATTGATCGAGTGGCTGGATTATCCGTTCTAGATAAACATTTTAATGTCAAATATCCTGGAAGGTGTTTTTCTTAACAAATAATTAGGTATCTCTGCACTAAGATAAAAGTGGTGTAGGTATATCGTACCACAGCAAGAAAAATATTGTATTAGAGAGGAGGTCTAAATTCCCCCCAATCACATTTATGTTTTAACTCAAACCGCATAAAATGTCTTTACTCGGTAACAGTTTAACGGAAATTGATGATCAACATAGTTCTAGAAATCAGATTAAGTTTCCTATCCAACGTTTTTTTTTTTGTTCGAAATCTAAAATGTCTATAATGCAGAAATGAAGCCGTTCACTTATATAAACTATAAACAAAATTTGAGATAGATAACATACGAGTACCATCTTGAAAATGTGCTCTATTTTAAATAATCGCTGCAAATAATTTTAATCCATTTTGAATATAATGCTTGCATAATAATATTCACATCACTGGATAAACCTAATTCTGAGTTTAGTGCTCACGAACCTGTTGGCTACAGTGGTGCTTAAAAGTTCCTGGAAATTTTTTTTTTCTAAATAATTAAAAATTAAAAAAAAATATTTCAAAACTACGGAGTTCCAAAACGCAGAAAACAAAATTTAAAAGCGTGTGTTACACTTTTACTGCACATCTACAACGCAGCCTTGATGCTTTGCATACATTTTACTTTGCATTAATTTGACATTTCGGAACGCATTTTATATAGCACTCAGGGAACTAAAAGTAAAAGAGATGGAAAGAAGTGTTTTTGATGAGGATTTTAACCGTTTTCATTTTAATTCTGTCGTTAGATCCCAGAGTAACCATTCTCAAAAATTATCATGGCAAACTTCCAACTCAATCAAATTGAACTCTCCTTCCACTGCCAATCTGCAGTTCAAAAGCAGCATTCTTTGGTCGTGATTCCAAGTATTTTCACTGAAATAAACAATAATAATAATAATTGAGACAACAACAAACTATTATTTAAGAAAACACACAATAAAAACTGGAAAATAAACAAAAACTTAAGAAAAATATATTTTGCTTACTTCTCTCGAGAAGACTCCATATTTTTTTTTAAGTAAACGTCAAGTCGTCAAATGAAAGCATCCAAATAAAAATGGATGCATTCCCTGCGCAGTTAATGCGCATATTGCGTTAAGAAACTCGTGACTTTGTAAACATTTTCTTTTTTTGATTTTCGGAACACATGACTTTGCATCAACTGCGCATTTTATGCGTTTTATGCCTACGCATTTTATGCCTACTTCTTTATATTGTAGCATAATAATAACTACGCGCCTATGTCTATGCAGCAAATTCCGAAGTGACTTTCCATTCTGGCAGAATTTTTGGTTCAAACTGTCCTTCATTCGAGGTTCGTGTCTGGGACGAAGTCTCCACAGCTCATGTCAACGAAATAGACAAATAATATTAGGGATAATATTAGGGATAATATTAGGGAATTATAACTGCAAGAATTATTTCTCTTGTTCCAGTGGTCGAAGAATTTGCTAGAAGTTTCTGGCTATCAGAAACTTCTGCTATATAAGGACAGATGGCGATCAAAAAAAAGACAGTTGGTTTTAGAACCGTGGCGAAGAGATTGGAAAAGTGATAATGGGCGAAGTTGTAATTTGGTGATAAATTGAAAGTTGAGAGTAAACAAGAAAAAGTAATTAGTTTGAATTTGTGAATTAAGTAATTGAAAGGAGATAAAGTGATTTGAGAGGAAAGAGACCTTGTAAGAAAAGAATTTGCGAAGAATAGTATAGTGTGAACTTGAATTGTTCTATAGAGTAGAAAATAAAGAAATAATTTCACAGAATAATTGTTTTATCTACTCGAGCCGTAGCTCGCATATTACATTGGTGTCAGAAGCGGGATAAAACTTATTCTGTGAATAACTATTTCCGTGGTGTGAAATTGCACAAAAAAAAAAAAAAAACGATTTCTGTGTTGAGTTAATTAGTTGCGCAAAATGGGTCGCAAATTGGGAAAACTAACTATAACTCAACTAAAGGCAGAACTCAGTAAGCGGAACCTCGACACAACTGGGGGAAAAGATGCCCTACTGATTCGTCTGGAAGAAGCAGTAACGCAGGAAGGTGAAAATCCGCATGACATAGAGTTTGACGTGGAAGAGGAACCAGCAAGTACAGTAGCCGACCCGGGTATAACAAGTCTGCTCCTGCAACTTAAGTTAGTCATGGACGAACAAAAGAAAGCAATAGAAGATCAAAGTCATAAGCTCGATGACCAAAAGAATTCTCTAGAACTTAAGCTGGATGAACAAAAGAATTCTCTAGAACTTAAGCTGTATGAACAAAAGAAAGCAATGGACGAACAAAAGAAAGCAATGGACGAACAAAAGAATTCTCTAGATGCTCTGGAAAGTAAACTTGATGAGCAAAACAAGAACTTGGAATCCAAATTCGAAGTGATCGAAGAAAAAATCGAGAAGGTCGAGACGCAACTCGAAAAAGTCGAAATTAGATTCGATGAAAATTTTGAGAAACATGAAACTCAGTTCGGGAAGATAGAGACTCAGTTTGAAAAAGTGGATACGCAATTCGAGATAGTAGGAAAGCAAGTCGAAAATCTTGCTAAGGAGCTCAGCAACGTGAAGAGACAGAAAGCACGGGAATATTCCACTGACGGTCTGAGAAGAAAGGAGATGCAGCCTCCTATCTTCGATGGTCAAACATCATGGCCAATTTATAAAAGGCAATTCGAAGCGGCCGCAATGACCAATAGCTGGGACGATGAAGAGAAGTCCATTGCACTCACACTTGCACTGAGGGGTCCAGCTGCGGAGCTCTTGCAGACCATCCCGGAAGATAAACAGCAGAACTACGACTCTCTGGTTCAGGCTATCGAGATGCGGTTTGGGGATGAACACATGCAGCAGGTGTACAGGGTTCAGCTGCGTAGTCGAGTCCAGAAAAGGGGGGAAACGCTCCAACAGTTGCAAGCGGATATAGAGCGACTAGCCCATCTTTCATACCCTAAAGCCGGTGAGGAGCTTATCAACGAAATGGCGGTGGAAGCTTTTATTCAGGCCATAGAGGACAGACAACTGCAAATGGCTGTAAGGATGGCTGAAAAGCGAACACTCCCCGAGGCATTGGCATTCGCTTTGTCAATGAAGGCTGCGGACCAAGCATACCAGGGAATACACCGTGTCAGGGAAATGTCCGTCGTGGAATGCTCATGCCAGAGAACAGCCGTCATGGATGAAGACAGAGCTCGCGGAAGTCAAATCCGTTGCTGGAATTGCAACCAAACGGGACACCTACAACGGCAGTGCAGAAGTGCACCTAGACGAGGAAATTGTTCACATTGCGGAAGTAGGAGAAGCAGAGAGGAAGCATCTGGCTGTCAGTCAGACTTCCCAAAACCAGCAGTCGGGAAATGCGTAAGGATCAACTTCGCGGGGCAGAAGTTGGTTACTGGAATCGAGGCCCCCAGGACCACCATTCAAGTTTCGCAAACCAAACGGGGTAACAAGAGCCTGACAGTGGAGGCACTAATCAACGAGAAGAAGTGCGTAGCCACCATCGACACAGGTGCCACTGCCTCCATTGTAAGAAGAGATATCGTCAAAAGCTCCTGGCTGCACAACACCAACAGCTACTGCCTGAAGACTGCAACAGGGGAAATGGCGAAGGTATTTGGAGAAGTTCGTCTTACGATTACTCTGGCAGGACTGACGTTCTCCCATGCGTTTCTGGTGGCAGATATATGCGACGAGTGCATCATCGGAGTAGACTTCATGAAAGCAAATGAAGTAATCTTGGACATCGGGATGCAAGTACTGAGGTATCGAAATGTGGAGATTCCGATGGTGTACGGAAATGAGAATGCCGTAACTCTCAGGACAGTCATCAGCAAAGACGAAGTTTTGCCGCCGTCTTCAGAGACAATCATTTGGACGAAGCTGGAAGGTGATCTTGGGAGCCACCGATTCTACATAGTAGAACCAGACCCAGAGAAGAATTCTCAAGACTACATCGTGGGAAAGACGTTAGTCGAACCAAAGAACACCATGGTTCCAGTGAGGGTTTTGAACGCAAGACCACACACTGTCAAACTAAGGCGAGGGGAGGTGACTGGAAAATGCACGCCGATTACCGCCGTCGCAACAATATCTGAACGTGATGCTCCAAAACTTCTCCCATCACCTTGGACAGCGGAAGCGAGAGAGACGATTCTCCAGTCCAGTGAGCTGAATCAGGAGCAGCGAACTATGGCAGAGAATCTTATCAATGAGTACGCTGATGTATTTGCCTCACAGGACGGAGAATACGGCCGAACACACCTGGTACAACATCGAATAGACACTGGTGATACTAGACCAATTCGTCAGCCTGCTAGGCGCCTTCCATTGGCAAAGCAGACAGAAGTTGCAGAGATGGTGTCGGCAATGGAGAAAGAAGGTCTGATTGAAAGTTCCAAAAGTCCGTGGGCATCACCGGTTGTACTGGTTAAGAAGAAAGATGGCAGCACGCGGTTCTGCGTGGACTATCGGCAGCTCAATTACGTCACCAAGAAAGACAGCTACCCTCTGCCACGGATTGACGACACGCTAGACACACTATCAGGAGCCCGATGGTTTTCCACTCTCGACTTGAAGAGTGGCTACTGGCAGGTACAGATCCATCCAGAAGACCGGGAGAAAACCGCCTTCACCGCAGGAAATGGGCTATGGCAATTCACGGTAATGCCATTCGGGCTGTGCAATGCTCCGGCGACTTTCGAGCGATTGATGGAATGTGTCCTGCAAGGGTTAACATGGAAAACCTGTTTGGTATACTTGGATGATGTCATCGTCGTAGGAAAAACGTTTGCGCAACACCGAGACAATCTAAGGGATGTGTTTCAAAGGCTTCGAAGTGCCCACCTGAAGCTCAACCCCAAGAAGTGCGCCCTGTTTAGAGCGGAAGTCAAGTACCTGGGACACATAATTTCAGCGAAAGGAGTGAGAACCGATCCGGAGAAGGTCGAAGCGGTGAAAAACTGGCCAGTCCCCAAAGACAAACACCAACTAAGGAGCTTCCTGGGCCTAGCCACCTACTACAGACGGTTCGTGAAGGATTTTGCCGGGATCGCAAAGAACCTGCACCAGTTGACGGAAAAGGGAAAACAATTCAAATGGTCAATTGAGTGCGAGAAGAGCTTCAAGGCACTTAAACAACGGCTATGCGATGCCCCGATACTGGCTTACCCCACTCCCGGGGAAACGTTCGTTGTGGATGCAGATGCTAGTAATGTCGGGGTAGGAGCCGTACTCTCCCAGGTGCATGACGGCCAAGAGAAGGTGGTTGCGTACTTCAGCAAGGTGCTCTCTAAGCCAGAAAGGAACTACTGCGTGACAAGGCGGGAACTTCTAGCTTTGATCTTGGCTACGAAGCATTTTCACAAATACCTCTACGGGAGGAAGTTCGTTCTTCGCACAGACCATGCAGCATTAAAATGGCTATTACAGTTCAAGAGTCCTGAGGGTCAGGTCGCAAGATGGATCGAAAGGCTGCAAATCTACGACTACGAAATACAGCATCGTAAAGGAAAACTCCACTCTAATGCGGATGCACTGTCCCGGAGACCATGCAGAACGGATTGTAAACATTGTGCGCGTCAGGAAGAACGGGAGCTGGTTTTCATCCAAAGAATGAGAGCCGAACCTATCGCCGGCTGGAGCGTAGATGAGATCCGGAACGCTCAGAAGGAAGACCCCGATATCGAGCCGATTCTGGCCTGGAAGGAGAACATGGAGAAACCGGATCATCAGGACATCTCTCACAGAAGCCCGACCTTAAAGGCATATTTTGCGCAGTGGGACTCCCTCCATGTCCAAGAAGGTGTTCTGAGAAGAAAATGGGAATCCTCCGACGGAAAATCGTTTGTAATGCAGCTTGTAGTACCGCGGACGAGGGTCAAGGAGGTGTTACAGGAAATGCATGGCGGGGCGACCGGAGGCCACTTGGGAGTGAATAAGACGCTAGAAAAGGTACGAGAACGTTTTTATTGGTTAAAAGCGAAGGAAGATATCGAAGACTGGTGCAGAAAATGCGACGTGTGTGCAGCTAGCAAGGGTCCGAGAATCAAAACTCGAGGTAAGATGCACCAATACAACGTGGGAGCACCTTTCGAACGAATCGCCATTGACATCGCAGGGCCCTTTCCGGAAACCGACAATGGTAATCGGTATATACTCGTAGTGATGGACTACTTCAGTAAGTGGCCGGAAGCGTTTCCGATCCCTAACCAGGAAGCCAGAACCGTGGCGGAGCAGATCGTCTACAATTGGGTTAGCAGATTCGGTGTGCCCTTGGAATTGCATTCTGACCAAGGGCGGAACTTCGAGTCAAGAATCTTCCAAGAGATGTGTCAACTACTCGGAATCAAAAAGACAAGGACAACCCCGCTTCATCCACAGTCGGACGGTATGGTGGAGCGTTTCAATAGGACTTTGGACGAACATCTCTCGAAGGTCGTAGGTGACTACCAACGGGATTGGGACCGGCAGATTCCCTTGTTTTTGATGGCCTATAGAAGTGCCGTGCATAGCACTACTCGACATACGCCGTTCGAAATCTTATTTGGTGGAATAGCTCGTTTACCCAGTGAGGTGAAATTTGGATCTCCTACCAATGAGCCCAGAGATGAAGAAGAGTACGTGGCGGACCTTAGGGAAAGGCTTAGGGACATACACCAAAGGACCAGAAGCCAGATTAAGATGACGAGCGACCGCATGAAGACCAGGTATGATGCCAAGGCAACAACGTCAGGATTCCAGGAAGGAGATCTGGTGTGGCTGTATAATCCCCATCGCCAAAAGGGGAAATCACCTAAGTTACAGCGGAACTGGGAAGGTCCCTACAGAATAGTAACCCGCATCAACGATGTTGTCTACCGCATCCAGCGAGGACCAAGGGCCAAAATGAAAGTGGTTCATGTGGACCGACTGAGTCGATACAATGGCCGAAATGAGGATGCACTTGTTCGGGACGAACACGTCTAAGAGGGGGGCAGTGTAGCATAATAATAACTACGCGCCTATGTCTATGCAGCAAATTCCGAAGTGACTTTCCATTCTGGCAGAATTTTTGGTTCAAACTGTCCTTCATTCGAGGTTCGTGTCTGGGACGAAGTCTCCACAGCTCATGTCAACGAAAGAGACAAATAATATTAGGGATAATATTAGGGATAATATTAGGGAATTATAACTGCAAGAATTATTTCTCTTGTTCCAGTGGTCGAAGAATTTGCTAGAAGTTTCTGGCTATCAGAAACTTCTGCTATATAAGGACAGATGGCGATCAAAAAAAAGACAGTTGGTTTTAGAACCGTGGCGAAGAGATTGGAAAAGTGATAATGGGCGAAGTTGTAATTTGGTGATAAATTGAAAGTTGAGAGTAAACAAGAAAAAGTAATTAGTTTGAATTTGTGAATTAAGTAATTGAAAGGAGATAAAGTGATTTGAGAGGAAAGAGACCTTGTAAGAAAAGAATTTGCGAAGAATAGTATAGTGTGAACTTGAATTGTTCTATAGAGTAGAAAATAAAGAAATAATTTCACAGAATAATTGTTTTATCTACTCGAGCCGTAGCTCGCATATTACAATATGTTTTGTGTACTAATATTTTGATACACATATGCATATTATAATACGATTACGACAACCCCTCAAACTACAGAGGCATATCCTTTCAGCTAAACTATTTGGTACTTTAATTTACATTAGGCTAATACAATGGGTCAGAAATAATACAGTGCTGAATGAATTTCAAGTTTTATTTAGAAAAAAAAATATTCTACTACCTATATATAGTAGACCAGATATTTGCGGTAGTTAATACAGCCGAGTTATATAAAAAGAAAGACAAAAAATTGTATGCCTTTTTGGTGGACTGTCGAGCAGCATTCTACACATTATATAGGCTCTTCAGCAAAATGATTAACATACTGAAATCAATGTATGATCAAAACGTGGCATACTCGTATACCTATAGTATGTTTGGGATGGAGAGTTTGTATCTGAAGAATTTACAACTACAATGGGAGTAAAACAAGGGTTCACTTTAAGTGCACTACTTTTCATATTATTCATCAACGCCATTACAGATGCAGTAGGTGGAGTAATAGAGTTTAGCCGAAAGAAGATTTCTGCGCTCATGTATGCGGGTGACATTGTCATTCTCGCCGAAACAATAGATGGTTTGCAGTTGATGATCAATAGACTTGAAGAGTATTGTAAGACGTGGAACCTGTTTGTCAACTTGAAGAAGTCGAAGATATTCATATTTAGGAGTGGCGGCGAGAGATAGTATCGAAATGAAAAGTGGCCCTACTAAGGCGATCATATCGAAGTAGTAAGAGAGTTCAAATATCTGGGAGTCTTGCTTACAAACCAAATCTTCTGAAGCTAAAAGCGCATTTTCATCAATCTGGGGCCGCTGCATTAAAAATAAATATGTAACCTACATATGTCTCAAAACAAAAAAAAAAAAATACTGCTGTTACCTCCATACTTTTATATGGAGCTCAAGCCTGGGGTTACTGTCGCTTTGAAGTTGTCGAAAAATGCCTTCGTTACTTTCTCAAAAGGATTTTTTAATTGCCGGCTGGTACGACCAACTATATGCTACATCTAGAGGTAGAATGTCCGCCTCTATTCTTGGATACTCTAAAGTTACACTTTGACTATATAGTGAAGGTTATGACAAGGAAAAGTAAAAGACTGCCGAAACTAGTACTTTTGCATACTCCATCATCAAGAGGAAATTTTGTTCAAGAGTGGGAGAGGATAGCGTCCAACTGCGGCTTGAACGTATCGCGTACATCCGATGAGGAACCTAAATCATTAAGATTCAAGTTCAACATGTTACTGAATGAAACAAGCCGTACCATATTTGAAAAATTTTGTTGCGAAGTGCAAGTGTCAAAATGCATTATAGTAGAATGTATTACAGTCTTGTAGAGAAAACATATTTTTTAAATCAATATTCGACTGATACAAGGAGAAGTAGCTAACCTGAATTTTATACCACATCGATCAGACCTTTCCAATTTTTGTCATCTTAGTAACCTTAAGAAGAGAGAAGACGTGGTACACTTTATTGAGATTTGCCCAATTCTCAAAGAACTACGAGTACGTAAGACATTTGTCGGCTAATACGTATTTTTTTTTTTTAATAATTTGCGCGCACCATAGAGGATGTGGATACCCTAACATTGTTTCAGGGCATGGGTGTTTGGGAAAAGGGGGAAAGACACGAGACATTTCTACGATGTTCGAGTGAATTTATGGAGCTGAGGCCAGATCAGACGGGGTAAAATATTTCTTGCACCGTTTGAGCATTTTTGCCGAACTCGAATATGAAATCGTTCCATCGAAGATGGTTATTAATACACATACTGAGTATGGAAAGTCGTTCGGTTTCAACGATGCAAGTAATATTCATGTATATTGGTTGAGGGTTTTGGTTTTACTTAAGAGACAGAAGACAGCATTGTGTTTTAGAAGCATTAAATTCCGCATTGTTGGTTGAACCCCATTTGATTATGCTGTATAAGTCGGAATTTAATGTGTGTGATATGCGTTGCTGTTCCTCATCTACGGTCGAAGAACAAGGACGTGAGTTGGGGAACGAATACGAAAAACTGAAGGTACTGTCATCATCGAAGGAATAAATTGGATTAGAAGTTGCAGGCAAGTGATCAATTATGAAAATAAGAAAGAGAGTCGGAGACAAAACAGAGCCTTGGGGAATGCCAGCATTTTTATAGTGAATTGCAGACTTGAAGCCGTCCAAGACAACTTGTATTGAATGCCCCGAAAGGTATTTTCTAATCCATTGAAGAAGAGACTCATCGACGACATGTGCACGCATTTTCGACAAAAGAGCCTGATGCCTTTGAAAAATCAAGCGCAACTATCTTAGTTTCGCCGAAGTGATGGAGAGATTGGTTTCACTTCTCGGTGAGATATTCCATCAAATCACCAGTGGACCAGTTGCTATGAAAACCATACTGCCGGTCATTGAGGAATTTTAATGAATCGAGATATTTCAATAAGCTGACGATTTATCAGCGTTTCCATGACCTTGGAAAGAAGGGACGTAGGATAGACAGAATAGCTTACGCAGATGTTTTGCCAGCGTGAAGAATACTTCTTCAGAACTATGGGGGAGATACCATCTGGACCGGCTGATTTTTGTATGTTAAAACCTTTGACTACTCCTGCAACTGTACGAGTTCCAAAATGGACTTGTCCCATAGAAAATTCGACATTCTTAAGTACACGCGAAGACAAAGCATTATCTGACAGCGTGGGTTCATTGTATAGTGAGCAGCAAGCAGATTGGCTTTGTCTAAGGAGCTGACAGCTGGGATGTCATTGTAAATGAGCGTTGGGATGGCAGGCGAGGCAAAATTTTTAATATTTTTGACGAATGGCCAACAATTTTTACTACCTTTGGGACATTGTAGGATTTTTTGCCTCAATGTTTGGAGATGTAATAATTTTACACGTCGAATATGGGCATTGCAGTCTTTTCTGGGTTGTTTAAACTTCTTTTGGTTTTCCTCAGATTTGTTGGCGTTATAAGACCGAACAAATTCTTCTTTCAACCTGATAGCCTCTTTACAGGTCTGGTCAAACCAAGCGTTTGCCTTGGGTTTAATGCTCTTTATTCTGTTAGGAATAAAATCATTCATACGTAAGAGGATAGTGTTAGTGATCATATTAGCAGCGGCATACACGTCGCTAGCGAGGAAGCATAGCGACAAGTTAAAACTCCTAAAGGAACTCTTAAGGCCATCTCAGTTGGCTTTCTTATATTGCTATATTTTTCTTTTATGAGTCTTTTCTTTAACTGAATGGCCAGAGTACGAGAATTTAGCTGGTACGAAATTATGATCAGACTGGTCTAGAGGTGCTATATCATCAAATATATAAATACTCGTATTTATCAGAGTCCGAAGTAAGAAACAAGTCCAGAGTATTAGCGGAATGACTTTCAATGTTCGGTATACGTGTAGGCTCATTTACAAGCTGAGTCAAATTGTTTACCTCAGCGGAAAGTTCAACATACATGCATTCCTTCGAGTGTCGTCTGGACAGAATATTGAAGCCAATCCGAATTGTGTATATACATACAGGGAGACTATTCGAGTGATGGAATCGGACAGCACAACAAATTCGTCAAAATTTGAGTTGCTGTCCGCACTAGGGCTTCTGTAAATAAAGCAGTAGTAAATTAATTGTTTGCAATATCACAATGGACATATTTAAATGGCGAAGCAGCGGGGAAAAAAGTAAATGGAGCAGTCAACATCCTTAAAGATACAGCAAACGCATTTCGTTACAGAAAGGGTTTTATCGAAGGTGACCTTTAAAGTATTAACTGTGTATAGGTACATATATTTAAGTAAATATTGAATTCAATTAAATATTGCTTACGTAAATCTTACTTTGACAGTAAATTTGGTTTCTTTAATTAGAATATGGGTATCAAGTGAAAGGGGACAGTGCACTGATTTATAAAATGTATAGTTCCGTTATTTCTACTTCTCATGTTTAGAGAAAATTCAAAAAAGGTATTTTTGATATCATTTTTATAAAAATCAGCTCTGCCGTTTAGGCACTAGAAGGTGTAATATACATACATATATGATAACCATGTAACATGCGCCCAGGTGCAATACATCTGGCTTGACCGTATGTAGTTGGTTACAACAATAAAAAATAGAGAACTATTCAATTGGTAAGCAGAGTATAAAGCATGCCTAATAACTGTAGCAAAACCAAATTAAGACTATTTGTCTGATATTGAGCAGGGATGAACAATTATTTTTTTCGATTGTACTGAAAGCAAATAATACGCAAATTGTACTAAAATGGAGTCGATTATATTTTTTCTTAAGTGCGAAAGTGTTTTCAAAGTCTAAGAACACTAGAACAATAAGGATACGCCAAAATATAAATTTTCACACTCTAAACCTGCGGCTGCACCATGAGCTGTTTGTTCAGAGCATAGTGATTAGCGAGTTAGGAAACTACCCACGTAGCTTTTGAAAAAAAGAACCGTTATTTTGGAAGTAGGTCCAGTACAAGGAAAAGTCGCAATCAGTCAATTTCTTTTTTTGTTTATTTATTGGCATGTGACATCGCTAAAACGGTCTTTTAAAATTTAGATTGAGATTTAAAATTAGATATGTCCCCCCCTCTTGCATTTCCAAAGTGGACAACCCAAAAACTTAGAAAAAAAAGACTGTGATAGACCATATTCGGATCTATTGTATAACGACAAATAAGTCTGATTTCTATATTCTAGTCACATTTCTTTTGTACATAAGCAACGGGTTGTTTATTTTATTTCACTCTCCATGCATCCTGAAAAAGAGCCAGATAAAAAATCGACTTCGAAGATTCATAAGAAAGTCATATAAGCAACAAAACAAATTTCAATTAAATCGGTTTAATAATTCAGAAGTAATTCAGAACACCCTGTCTGTTTTTCGTATGAAATAATAGTTAAAGTTTTAAAGCATCTTCCTTCTTATGGAACGGAGTAGTGCTTTTATTTCTACCGAATTTTTTATAAATGGGAGAGACATTTCAGAGATGACGTTTGTGAGTTTGGAGATGTTATTTCTACGGTGTTGGCCATATTAGCCTAGCAGTGTTTCATTTACTAAAATTCGTCCACCTATGGTTCACGCAAGAATTGTAATTGTGAGCCGCAAACCACAAGTAATAAAAACAAATTTAGAATTCACGTCACGGAACTATTACTAATTTGAATGCGTTTGAATGTGTTAAAAGTATTGAAGTACTTCTGTACTATATGGACTTCGTACTTTTGGAAAATCAATTGCATCGAAAAAAGTACAATTGTAGCGCAAATTTCATCCCTGATAATTAGTCATACATTTAATGTAATTGTTCCGGAACCCTAGGCAAATGCAAAAATTTTATGCTTGAAATTCAGATCAATATAGGAACCTCAAGACAAATATGCATTTTGTCGGTACTCTCTACTGTTCATGAGACTATTGACATACATACTGTTCATGAGACTATTGACATACTGTTCATGAGACTATTGACACACATGTTTGATGCTTCCCGAACGTGTATTAAAACTCAGGCTCAGTTGTAAATACGCAACGTGAATTTCGTCATGAGGTCGGTCGTCATCATAGCTTCAGTGCGCAGGCAATTCGTCGCACTGTGGAAAAGTTTGAGCATGAGTACACTCTTTTGGACCTTAAGCCACCAACCAGACAGAGATCGGTGCGAATTGAAGAAAACATAGCCGCCGTAGCGGCCAGTATCGAAGAAGACCCAGAAATGTCGATTCGGCGCCGATCAGCTGAATTGGGCATCGCCAGAGAGTCAACCAGGCTTATTTTGCCGTTGGATTTGGGCCTACAACCGTATAAGAATACATACTCTATAGGTGCAAGTAAAAAATACTTTTGGTATAATACGCCACTTGGAATAAAAGGTTTTCGCAATCCGGGATAATAGATTAAAATTAAATCTATTAAGATATTTACCACCGCTGTTCTTAGAAAGAAACCGTCCTCCAAAGAGTGGGCGTGGATATAAATAATTTATGGGAATATTGTAAAGCACGTTGAGATCTGCGGCTTTGAACAAAGCTGTTGTTCCCGTGCTTGAACGCGAAACGACCTCCAAATGTCATAATTTCTTTTTTGATAATTATTCATTCAATTTAATTCAATAAAAGGTATGTTTGCCTTGCTGAACTTTGTTTTGTACTCATTTGCAATCTTATTTGCTGGTAATGAGATAATTTAGCAAATGAGGAAATGTATAGCACCTCATTTGCGATTTTTTGCCGTAATCATCTTATTGGGCTCTAGTAAAAACGTAGTATTTTTTCTATCGTTCAACATCCATTTAACAACAACCGTTTAGCTGACTTGGTTGGTTGGTTGTTTTAAGAGGGTGAGCTTATGCTCTTCACTTAGGCCTCCATTGGGCCCGTTGTGTTCCCCTCATCTGCGTAAGGAATAGTGATGTGTTTTAGGAATTATGTATTGAGAGGATTTAGGTCTAGGGATCATGGGTAGTATCAACTATATCGTATAGTGATCGGGGAATCGTAGTGTTCGTCTGGCGAACTCCAGGATATCCCCGATTCCTTTCTTATTGAGGTGTGTAATATCCGGAATCCTTGGAGATCCCAGAATTTTCAGCCTTAGCCTCGCTGTAGCGGGGCAGTGACAGAGGAAGTGTTCTATATCTTCCTCCTCCTCTTCACAGTTGGCACAGATTGCTTTATCAGCTATCCCGAGTCTGAACGAATGTTTGTTGAGATTGATGTGCCCTGTTAAAAGTCCCACCATCAATCTCAATTGTGTTCTGCTTGAGTTAAGAGCTCTTTTTGCTGTGTTGTTACTCGGTTTGTTTATTACAGATCTAGCCACTTTGCACGTGTTTAGATTCGTCCAGTAGTTATTGAACTCCTGTCGTATCTTTTCATTGATTATTGTTTTAATAGTTGTCAGAGGGACCCCTATTGTATTATCCGGGTTCAGTTCTGTATTGCCTGCTCCTTTCCTTGCTAGTTCGTCTGCCTTTTCGCTACCCGGTACACCTTCCTGCCCCGGTACCTATGTGATACGGACTCTATTGCGTCTGGCAAGTAAGTTCAATTTAGTTTTGAACTCCCTTACTAGTCGTGATTTCTACATGGGGTTTGTGATCGCGCTAATTGCTGCTTTGCTGTCCGAGCAGATGTCAATTTGCCTTTCTTCGCTGGTGTCTTCTGCGAGTATTTCGGTTGCCTTCATAATTGCATAGACTTCTGCTTGGAACACCGATACAAATGGTTCTAGGTGAATAGCAAGTTCAATCGGTGGGTTAGCACTGAAGATGCCAGCCCCTGATTCCCCTGATATGTTAGAGCCATCTGTATAAACCGATATCCCATTGGAGTTTCTTGTCGTTCTTTCATACGTCCAATATTCTCTTGCGGGAAAAATTGTTTCGAAGTTGTTGGAGAACGTGTACGATTTCCCAACAACATCACTGGGGCAATCGATGAGTGGTGTCATTACTCTTATCATTTCGGTGATTTTTCGATGTCCCGTATTTGCACCATCAATGAATTGGCCTACAGTTCTAAGCCGTGAGGCTGAAATGCCGGCAATCTTCT
This sequence comes from Pocota personata, assembly GCA_963082735.1. NCBI lineage: Eukaryota > Metazoa > Arthropoda > Insecta > Diptera > Syrphidae > Pocota > Pocota personata. The sequence continues at coordinate 79,597,585 of OY720430.1, forward strand.
TCGCTTCGAGGTGCACTGGTAGAATGTTAAGTATCGCTTCCATGGCCGCGGTTGGTGTTGAGGATTGTGCTCCTGTAATACCCAGGCAGACCATACGCTGCACCTTAGTTAGCAAGTCTCATTCATACTTTTTGCTCATCACTGGCCACCATACAACTACACCGTAGAAGATGATGGGTTTTATTACGCATTCGTATATCCAGTGGACCTGTTTCGGTTTCAAGCCCCATGGCTTCCCGATGGCCCTCCAGCATATCCAATATGATATCTTGGCTTTGGTGACTCTTTCTTCCAGGTTCTTTCTTCAGGTCAGTTTCCTGTCCAATATAATGCCCAGATACTTGACACTGTCGCCGAGTTGTAGTGATACTCCTCCGAGTTGTGGAATGTGAAAGTCACTAGTTTTGGTTTTCTTTGTAAAGAGAACCATTTCCGTTTTATTTGGATTTATTTGTAATCCACTCTCCTCCGCCCATTCTTTTATGATTCGAAGGGTGTTTTGCATAAGCTCTCCTATGATGTTCAGGTGCTTACCTCTTATCAGAAGTTTAGCTGACTTACTCACTGAACAATGTTTTCTAATTAATAAAAATATTTTCGATGCCAAATAGTTAATTGATGTTTCACTCGCTAGCAATGTACTCGTAAGAAAATGGGAGGTCTTTTTGTTGCGACTGTTCGTTTAACATCTTATTTTTGCTATTCGGCTGGTCTTTTTCCCCTCACAAACAATGATTTTTGTTTTCGGTGAAATATGTAAAAACATTTGTCCACAAATGTGGTGATTTTTTAGTGGTATTGCCGTTAGGGCAAAACTATGCGGACAATCATTGGTAAACCAACGTCTGTAGCTGAAAACAGTCCTTCTTTCTTCCTGTACGGCGGGCAAGTAGGTTTCGAGTGTGGTATTTCACAGGAAGAATGCGTAGTTTTTTTTAAGATCTGTTTTTTTTTTCCGCAGTCCCTGTGTTTATCTGTCTTAGTAGTGATTAGAACTAATTGCTCCAGCAACAAGCATAATGGTTGGCCATATTAGCTTAAAAGTATTACAGTTTTTAAGATTTGTCCGCCTATGGTCCGCCATTCCCACTGCATCAGCGTGAGTCGAGGGAATTGACAAATGACATTGGCGCGAAGTAACCACATAATTTGTAAAAATTAGTACACTTTTCTAGTAAACAAACTTACAGATTGGACATATTTTAAGGAGGTTATAAAGCAAGAGATAAGTCTTTACACTCAGCCATGACCTAAAACTCTGCTCGATGAAGAGGTTTAGACTTCCATCCAATACAAAATGCTGCATGGAAAAACACACCTGTTATTGAAAGAAAAACTCTCTGCATACCCTGAAGGAACCAAAAACTTGATTGCTGATAAACGCAACTCAATAAGATCTCAAAAATTTTAAAAGGAATGGAAAAGCAAAACTTACAAATGATAAATCTACGAACTATTCGTTGTGGAAAGCCACAAAATATCTTAAAAGAGCAATAAAACATATTTCACCAATCAGAAGAAACAATAGTACCTGGAGCACTTGGATGAAAAAAAAAAGTACGTAGAGAATTACGTAAGGTAGAACAAGGTAGCTTAAGATTTATTTTAAGGTAGCTTTATAAGTTTTATATATAAGAACAATCAAAATAAGTTCGTTTACTACTTTATTAAAATTTTTTCTTAGTAATAAACAATAAAATAAATAAAGAACCAAAGTAAGTTACGTCGAAAGACATAGTTTTAAGTATTACGTTTAGCTTAGAGTGCCCGCATAGGGCCAGTAAGTTAGAATAGAATAACATAGTTAATATAGTTAAGTTAGTTTTAAACGTTTTTTGTCTAGCACATAAGGTGTAATGAATTGAGAAATAAAAATGCATCAAAAATGAAAATGAATAACAATAGTACCTGGGCCAAAAGCAACACCGAAAAGGCACCCATTTTCATTGAGTATTTATTGAACATATTTCAGCCAAATGAAAACCAGCATTAAGAAACTTAGCAAGAAGTTAATGAAAATAAATTTACCATTCCTTTTGTAACACTAAATGAGTTAAAAAAAAAAGAAATTCAACAAAATCTCAAACCATCCGGTTATGACCTTATTACGGCTGAAGTTTTAATACAACTGCTCCTTGGATAAACTAATAATGTTAGCTAACTATCGCATTCATCTTAAACACGTCCCCTGTTACTGGAAGGTGGTACAAATTTTCATGAGACGTCATCAGATAGACTCATATCTTTACTTCCTATACTGTCAAAACTATTTAAAAAATTACTCCTCAATAGATTAAAAAAGACACTGCCGTATTTTTAGTCTACAAACTTAAAATTCTTCTCCGTATATAGTAAGCTGAGATATCATACATTTTGGATCGATACTTTCATATAAAACAAGAAAACGCCTACTCACAATTAAAATAAATCAACGCAGGTATTTTACGAGGAAGTATTCCGGGACCAGTCTGCTATATTCTGATTATTAATGATTTACCACTCCCGTCGCCTTGCACTTTTGCTGACGACACAGCGATCCTTGCAGTACGGAAAAACGAAGAAGAATCTACTACTACAGGGTCTTCCAATAGGGACTTCCAAACTTTGACAGTTGATAGCGGCCACATTGCTTAAGCTACATCTGTCAAATTGACCAAATCACCATGGATGGATATAGCGTTAAACAACACGTGCAAATAATAAAATTGTTTTATCAAAATAGGTGTTCTATTAGGGCAACGTTCCGCGAGCTTCGCTCATTTTACGGTCGCCATAATCGTCCTTCCGAGAGAACTATTCGCAAAGTGGTGGATAAATTTGAGTCCACTGGTTCAGTAAACGATCAACCAACACCCGTACGTCGACAAAACGCAAGATCTGCCGAAAACATCGCCGCTGTCCGTGAGAGTGTGCAGGAGAATCCGAGGCAGTCGATTTCGCGTCGCTCACAAGAACTCGGTCTTTCGCAGACAACAAATTGACGAATTTCGCATCGTGACTTGGGCCTGCACCCGTACAAAATTCAACTGACCCAGGAACTGAAGGTAAATGACCATAGACAACGACGTGTGCTCGCTGAATGGGCTCTGGAGCAGTTGGAAACTGAACCTAATTTTCATCGAAAAATCATCTTCAGCGATGAGGCCCATTTCTGGATGAATGGGTACGTCAACAAACAAAATTGTCGAATTTGGGACGATACCAATCCACATGAGATCCAAGAGCATCCAATGCATCCCGAAAAAGTCACAGTTTGGTGTGGATTTTGGGCTAGCGGCGTCATCGGTCCATATTTCTTTGAGAACGACGTTGTTGAATACCAACTTCTTTTGGCCTGAATTGGATCATATGGACATCAACGACATGTGGTTTCAACAGGATGGCATTACGTGCCACACAGCTCACGCCACATTGGAAATTCTACACGAGCTATTCGAGGGCATGATCATCTCGCGTGGAGGTGGTGTGAACTGGGGTCGAATTACCGCATCAGTTATCGAGCAACACGTGACTGATAAATGTTGATTTGTCATGACCGCTTAAGAGATCTAGTATCGAGTATCGAAATTTGGCATTCTCTCATCAGTGATCGTGTATTTATTCATTCGATATGGTTTCTGCTGACGAGCTGAGGTGCATTTGGGGGAAAATATGTGAGAATATCTTAGTTTATTGTTATTTTTGCGTTTGGTTAAATTTATTGTTTGAAATTTATTTCACGTTGAGTGTAAATAAAATTAACCCTCTGCAAAAGGAGATTTTGGTAAATATGAGCTGGAGCAGCGGTTTAGGTGTATCCTCTAAAATTTATATTCTCTATTATAAATAAAAACGCACTCTTATTTGCCCTGACTGTTTTGATAGAACTGCAATCAAAAGTGTATGTTGTGAAAGATATTTTCAGAAAATTATAGTTTTGTAAAGGAAAGGGATTGCTTTCATCTTTTAAAAGCGCTTAATGAAAGACCCTTTGCTAACTTTTCATTTCACTTTTCAAATTTGGAAATTACTAACGTAGATATGAATTTTGGACAAAATCGTCTCAGCCATTCGAAAGGCAAAGTAACTTTACTCGTACTCGTATATGACTTTTTAGCAAAAAACTGTGAACGAAGTCTTATTGCAAATGTTTATGTTACTTCGTTTGCAAACGTAATATACGTCAGAAAACCGGACTTAACATCAGAAAACCAGACTTAACGAAATTTGTTTCAATTTCCTTTCATATTAATTTCATCTCACGAAAGGACTAAAACTGTTAAAAGAACGACAACTGACATTTCTGACAGCAAAAAAAAAAAAACTCCTCACGAAAAGACTTAAACTGTCAAATGAGTGACAACTGAGATTTTTGACAGCAAAAAAAAAAAAAGATTTCAAATCAAAAGAAACAAATTTGCGGAATAAATTTTGCAATAAAAAAGACTTAATAAAGTTAATTTGATTTAATTTGTGGAAGCTATGATTTCTTTGCTTGAAAAAATCAAATGTTTTCCTTTAATATTTATTTGAATTGACATACGAGCACTTTTCATACATACGAGCACTTTTCATACATTTGAAAGAAGTCTCTCATATATGTATGTACATATAGACGAAGTTGAAGAGATACCCATGCATACATGCACTAGGAATACAAACATACATATAGGAATAGGCTAAGCTATGTGAATTACAGCAGTCTCTTTAATTTGTTGGTCTCAATTTTGAACCCGCCACTTTGAATTTTGAAGTCTGACTTTAGCTTACACATTATTTAGTATTTATTTATTATTTCACGAAGAAATTTGAAAGAAAAAGCAAACTTGTAACGCTGTGAACAAGCCCCGAAAAGCCTGTAGCCTTGTCCCATCTGCCAAATTCCAAAACGTAATCACTGGGCGACAAGCAGTGTCCCTGTCCTCCACCTGTTGTGGAAGTGTGCTCATCGTAGCCTTTCAATTCGTTGAATAGGAAGGCGCGCACGCAAAACTTGATGATGATGTTTATTCATTGTCCTGCCACTCGCGAAAGTCCGACAAACATCGAATCTAATTTCCACACGGTGGCTCATCAAAAACCGGTGGCAGACCTATGCTTATACTATATGATGTTCCAAAGGAATGCTGCCTGGAAATGAGCAGCTTAAACGTCCTCACTCAGATGGCGCTCATCACTTATATGTGCACCTGGCCAACATCTTTCTATTAAAGCTCCCTTCATTAATGAACAAGTAAACTTTGGAATCCACTCGGGCAAAATGTTTCCAACATTCTTTGACTGAGTTTAAATTTAAGAAAAAATAAATATGTATTATGTAACGTAGTAAACAAATTATATTACGTTTATAACTTAATTCGTGTGGTTTTTTGTCAAAATTTGAACGTTTTTTTTAAGAAAAACATGTACAATAGTATTATTCAAAGTATTGCCCATCTGAAGCTATGACTTTTTCCCATCTTTCTGGCAATTTGTGGATCCCATCCCAAAAGAACTGCGCCGGCTTGGCAGCCAAGATGAATCAAGCCAATTTTTGATATTCTGCTCTGATGTGAACCGTATTTCAGTGAGGGCGTTCTGCATCGACCGGAACAAATGGTAGTCAGAAGGGGCAAGGGTGGGGTAAAACTTCCCATCCGGAATAGCAACGTGGGGCCGAGCGTTGTCATGATGGAAAATTATTGCCTCGTGTCTGGTCGCATATTCCGGGCGTTTTCCGGCTACTGCTCTCTTCAAACGGATTAATTGTGTTCGGTAGCGTTGTCCATTGATGGTTTCACCCGGTTTTAGCAGCTCATAATACAGCACACCCTTCTGATCCCACCAAATACAGACCATTACCTTCGCGCCATGAATATTCGGCTTTGCCGTTGATTTGGCTGGTTGGTCGGGTTTCACATATGATTTTTTGCGCTTGGGGTTGTCGTAATAGATCCATTTTTCATCACCAGTAACAATCCGATGCAAAAATGACTTCCTTTTGTGGCGTTCCAGCAGCATTTCGGACATGCAAAACCGCCTTTCGACGTCTCTCGGCTTGAGTTCATGTGGAACCCAATTTCCTTGCTTTTGAATATATCCAGCTGCTTTTAAACGTTTTGGAATGGCTGCTTGAGTGACACCCAAAGATTCTGCGAGCTCTTCTTGTGTTTGGCAACAATCTTCATAGAGTAATGCTTCCAGTTCTTCATCTTCAAACTTTTTTGGCTGCCCAGGACGTTCATCGTCTTCCAAGCCAAAATCACCACTTTTAAATCGTGCAAACCACTTTTGGCACGTTCGCTCAGCTAGCGCATGTTCACCATAAACTTCCACCAAAATACGATGACTTTTGGCAGCAGTTTTCTTCATATTAAAGTAATGAAGAAGAACTCCCCGCAAAAACACTTTTTCAGGCACAAAGTTCGACATATTTGAGTGAAAAAAAATTATTGTTGTTTACCCTTCAAATGAATGACATATACTGAAATGACGTACAATGACAGTAGCTTTCCAACGCATGTTCCAATGGAATAATAACAATGGAATAATACAAGTTACGCCATCTCTTAGCAAACCGCACGAATTAAGTTATTGACCCAATAATTTAATGTAATGTAATCAGACGTTAATGGAGTACACCATCTAGTGGCAAACACTAACCGGGACTGGTACAATTGACCGCAAAGAAAAATCTCTAATAACGAAATCCCGCATTATTGAAATAAATCCCGAATAACAAAATTTCTCATTTTCAAAATTTCGCTTTTTGAAATTCTCGCATTATCAAAATTTCACTTTATCAAAATCTCGGTCGTAAAGATAAGTCTCACTCGAGATTAAATAAATGAAAACTGCTAAAATGCTTAAATGGGCAGTAAAATGTCTGAATGGGCAGTTTGGCAGTTCTTGGTGTTTGATTACACGCCGCATACCGTCGTTCTGAGTACTCGTACCTGCATGTGAGGTCGAAGACCGTCCCGTCTATGGGACGAAAAATGTCCCTTTGCATCTTTTGATGCTAGCCTAGTTACGGAACAGTTTACGGCTACGCTGACGAACTGAACTGCATCTGTGCCTTATTTGTACATATTGCATCCCTTTATCCTTTTTTATCCCAATGGCCGTTTTCGTAAACGTCATCTGCATCAAATTGCTTTAGCTTAATGTTCTTAAACGCAAGCTGCAAAAGTCGTTTGTTCGAAAACAACATTGAAAGTCACACTGCATTTGCAACATGTTCGATAATGCATTGTTTGCAGGGCAGATGTTCATAAACGTCATCTGCGCTGCAAAAAAGCAGCCAGACATCTGAGCTGCGCAATAAGAAAAGTGACTGAATCGGACTACTCGGAGGAATTTCAATCGCGTGCATAGTAACGTTTCGTCCACGTAAATTTTAATTATTGTTATGACTTGTACTTTCACTAAGATTTTCCAACACAATTTTCTCAATACATTTTGTTAAGGGCTCCATTTTGCTTTGTTTGAAAACATCAAATGCGATTGCAAAAAAAAATCATGCAGGCTACAGATTAATGGTAGCAAAAAACTTTTGCAGTTTGACGTTTGCAACCCTTAAGTGCTGCAATGACGATCAAATTGACGATCAAAATGACGATCAAATGGCCATGCATCCCTTTTTTGATATATAGCATGTACATAGGTATGTATGAGTATGTACCTACTGGTAAATTCATACATAATGTACATATGTATAACTGCATGAGATTATCATTCTCAAACTGTCACAAGCAAATTTATGTGAATGTATCAGCAATGCAAAAATCCTAAGCAAAGCATACAATCGGTAATTTCCCGCAAAGTTTTAGTTTTATCCCAGACCGCGGTTCCATATTCGCATGGTCACTGATAAAAGTTTGTGATAATATTGTCACATGTTGAAGTAATATAAATTTATATATCATAGTAGACTTTTCAAACAGAAATACTCGTACGAGTATGGATATGCATTATATGTCATAAAGTAATGATAATCACCTTTTTTAATGGGAGTAAAATACGTCAGAATAAAATTACCAATAAATTCGCAATAAAAGGTGATGTTGTGTGCTTTTGCAAGTAATTAATTTTTTTTAAACAGTAAAAATAATAATTTTGATTTTTGAGGTTAATAATGAATTTACTGATAACAAAACGTTGATAGTGGAGAGTATTTTAAACCCAAAAAGAGTATCTATAAATTATGGAAAAACATTTTCATAGTTTTGTCTTGCTTTTGTCGTGTATTTATTGCAAGAGTATTTCGAACTGTTGTGACTGGAGCTTAGGGGTGCGAACTTTATATATCTACAGCAAGATCATTTTCTGTCCTTAGATCAAATGCTTTTACATTTTCTTTCAAAATATAATCAGTCTTTTGGTACATTTGAGATAATACACGTCCATCATTTAACTATAGCAGCACAAAGCTGTCTTTTTTTATTACAAGAGTTATAAAACAAAGTAAATCATCAACAAAAAGGATCGCCGAATATGGGGAACTCTGTGAAAGTCGAGCTGCAGACTACCGGGTCTACCGCATGGTGATGGACCGACCCTTAGATTTAAAAGTTAGCTGGGAATAGGTATATATTTACAAATAAAGAGTTTCGAACAAACAACGGGTATTGGATTGGTGTGGAGGACTTTGCATTTTGGCTCTGCGATTTCCTATCAAAAAGTCAAACCACATACATATACGTACGTATGTATTAGGTCATTACATATGAAATTGTCGACCTACCGATCATTCCTAAAATGATCGTTGTGGCGTGAAGTTGTGCAGAGAAATTAAAAATACAGTTTTTTTTTTAAGAAAAGAGTGCATTTTAGTCTTGCTAACGGTAAAAATGAATTTACGCTATTAGCTCATTGAGTTGACTTTTTTCCTTACATAGAAAATGCTTTCACCAACAAATTTAAGGGCAATTTTCCTTTTTCAATTTAAAAAAAACATAACGGTGCTTTTGGTTTGGGTACGTGTAGTGAAAGAACTGATCGAAACTGGTTTATCAAGTTCAGCGAGGTAGATTTTTCGCTCGAAAATTTGCCAAGGGGTAGAACAGAGAATGTCATTAATAATGAAGAACTTGCAGCATCTGTTGAAGAAAATCCAGCTACGACTGTTCTTAGCCTTGCTACAAGGTTCAAAGTGTCAACTGCAACCATTCGTTGTCATCTTTCCACCATCGGAAAGGTACAAAACTAGAGAGATAGGTGCCCCACGTCCTAATACCAGCGAATATGCTACGACGTTTGGAGGTTCGCATCGTCACCTGCGACGAAAAGTGGATCCTATACGATAATCGGAAGAAGTCGGGAGAATGGGTAGACGTGAGTGAGCTTCCCAGTGGACTTGGCAAGGCAGACTTACACCCCAAAAAGGGAATGGTAACAGTAAGTTGGACGAGTGAGGGAGTTGTCCATTATTCCTTTCTCAAACGCGGAAAAACAATGATGGCCGAGTTGTACTGTAGAGGAAGCCGTCACTGGTAAATAGGCATGGTTCCATACTGCTACTTGACAACGCAAGACCACATACCGCACAGTCGACTTTCCTGAAGCTGGCGGAATTGGGTTATGAAATTCTGCCTCATCCGCCTTACTCACCAGACTTATTCCCGACCGATTACCACCTTTTCCGAAGTTTGGGCAAACACCTTCACAACAAACAATTGATAAGCCCAGATGCCATAAAACAGGAGTTTAAGGACTTCTTAGCCCGAAAGGATAAGGACTTTTTCAAAAGAGGCATTTTTGCTTTTGTGGAACGTTGAAAAAATGTCACAGATGTAAATGGAGATTATTTTTTTGAATAAACTTTTTCATTTTTGAAATAGCGTTGTTTAACTTTCCACATAATAATCGGCAACTTCATATGTAATGGCCCGATATGATACAAGGGTCCAGTATCGACAAGGCTGGAAGATGTCGCCTTAATTTTAACATGAACAGTATCTACCCATGTAGATATTTCAACTTTGATTTTTAAATATCTCTACGAATTTCTATTTAATCTCACTCAGTGACTAAATTTTTGACTTAATTTTGAAAATGCAATCAAATTATTTGGGAACTGTTTTTTGACAGGTTTTTGGGGAATTTTGTCACTTTTTTTACGTACACATTTCGTGCAATAAAGCCAAATTTGCCTGTGTTTTGTGGATGCAAAACTGAGGGTTAAATCAGTCGCGTACGATATCCTTCAGGTACTGTCGTAAATTACTTTATCGCAGTAGAACTGGCTATGCTGCGGCAGACATCGTCTAGACTGGCTTACTCGTGGGACTCAAAATAAACAAACAATTATTAAAAAAGATACATCTGAAAAAGTTGAGGCCGTTTCTTCTTTAAAACCGGACGGTAGTACGGCGCTTAGGCTGTCTACCGGTAGTGCTCCAAAGTTGCTGCCTACTAAGTGGATTATGGCTTCACATGGTCCATCTACTGCTAGAAGCCACACGGAGTTAAGTAAAAAACCGTATAGTCCCAACAGACTCTTCGGGATCGGGTTGTAGCTCCGGCTTACGACATATCGCTCCCTCTAACCAGACGTATAAAAATTGGAGCACTGCTAGCCGTATTCTTCAAAAATTCAGCAACAATCCGAAGGATAAAAGAACCCAAATAGTATGAGCTAAGCTGATCGTCAGTACTGAACCATTTGAAATTAGCAGCAACTCCACGTCAAAGCGACAGAGATCGTTCGAGAAATCCGTGTCGGATTCTAAAAGACATAAAGTGCACAACACCAGTATCTCCTCTAACGTTACATCCACTAACACGGATGAAATACTCCAAATCCTTCAAATCAGCAAGGATGAGTTGGATGCAGACAAGGTGCCTCCCCATCCTTTAGATACAACCTTAGGAAGCAAAGACTCTTATCTCATGACTCATAATCGTCGATTATACAGCCGTTTCTAGTTAATGGCGGTTCGCTGTCTGACATGGAGATGGACGGCAATCCAAAGAATCCTCTTTTGAGTGAGAACGATCTTCTTGCTTCGTCCTCAGATTCGGAAGCCATAAATAATACTGTGGTGTAGGTTTCCTCTACCTGATTGTAGCAGCAGTTAATTCAAAACTCCAAAACGGATTCTACCGTCCTTCTTCTCCGTCTTTCAAAAGATAGAGAAGATATTGTCTTGATCCAAGAAACTTGAGTTGTTAATAACTTGGTATATGGACTCATATATGGGAACCGTGGCTCAGTGGTTAAGCGCGCAATCACTGAGCGAGAGGTATATATCACGCTGTATACCTTCAGAGGATGGGGTGGGTGGTGGTGTCTTCTCTGATACGCTTAATCTAAACCTCTCCGTCCGTCTCTCAAATCATTGCAGCGTGTTCCAGGCGGAAATAATGGCAATAAAAGAAGTCTTATCTTGGCTAAATAAAAACGTGATATCAACCGTTGATATCCGTATCTTCTCAGACAGCCAGGCAGCAATCAAGTCCTTGAAATCATCCTCCCTAAATTCAAAAATAACTCTAGATTACCGATCTCCCGTATAGAGTTGGCGGAGCAGTCTCCAGTTGTAGTTCCCGGGATGATCTTGTCTTAGTTTTTCCCGTATTGTATATGGTCCCAGCCCGCTGAGATCTTGGGTACATCTTTCAATTGCATGTACCTCTGCTAGGAGAATACTGGTGGAAATTCTTATGGCTTCCGAGTACTCAATTCTGGGCCTGTATACACCTGCCCCAATTCCCGTGGATATTTTGGATCTATCCGTGTAACATTTGACGGTGTTTTGTTTGATTCGGTACTTCTCTGATTCACTGGTCCATTCTCTTTTACTACTTAGCTTTGAGTTGAACTTCCTCTCGAAGCAGTATCTTTTTACCATATCATCTCTGGGCGAGTCCAGAAATGGGATTGATATGGAAAGTGTTTCTCGCTCTTTCTGTGCGATGAATTTACCTTTCCCTATTCCCTCTTTAATTATTCTTCATATCGATTCTTTGGCGATTCTTTCTAGCACTAGGTGTATAGGAGTGAGTCCCAATATTACTTCTAGTACCGCTGTGGGACAGGTTCTCATAGCCCCAGTAATGCATATGCAAACCAGCCTTTGTACTTTACCAAGGGTTTTCCATGTCGTGGTCTGTCTGGTTCTTCTGGCCCATGCTAGTGCTCCGTACATTATAATAGGCATGACCATCATAGTGTACATCCATCTTAGTGCTGCACACTATGGTTGGTCGGGTTGCTTTGGCTACTACACCCTCTTTGTGTTTGTATTGTTGTGCCTAGATACTTGAACTGTTGTTGTGGGTCGACTCTGATTCCATCCAGTGTTATTGGTTGCATGTGCACTACTGTGGTCTTGGTCGGGTTTATGTGGCGTTAAGCGCCACTCCAGCGTGAGTCTTAGCCCCCTCTGTATTATCTCACAGAGTGTTTCCTCAAATTTCCCTCTCACATTGATAACTATATCGTCGGTATATCCTTGGCAGTTTATGCCGATATTGGTTACCATTTGCAGTAGCTCCACATCCACCAGGCTCCACATTAGTGGTGAGAGAACCCCTCCTTGTGGACAGCCTCTAGTTATGTTTATTATGATGGTTTCTTGTCCCATCACAGCTTCAGCTGTCCAGGTACTTAGTATCTCCCACCTCCAGTTAGATGTCGTTTGGTTTATTCCATTCAAGCGCTTTCGATGCTCAAGAAAGCGCAGAAGGTCGTTTCTATGGTATCTTGAATTATACTTGTCAATTGGTACACTGCGGTTTCGGTGGATTTCCCGGCTCTATACGTGTGTTGACTGTGTTGGAGAGGTATTCTTTCTAACATAGTTGTTCTTATATGATCCATATTTCCATTGTCTTTAATATGCTTAAAGCTTATATGTTAAGCTTATTGGTCTGAAGCATTTTGGTGAAGTGGTGTCTTTTTTACCCATTTTTGGAATGAAAATTGCCTTTGCCCTTCTCCATACTCTTGGTATGTAGCCGAGAGCCAAACTACTTCTGATTAGTCCGAGGAGGTGTACATTCTGTACTTTTTGTTGTAGAGCGGGGAAAATAGTGTCTAAAGGGCTGAAATGTATTCACTGCCCAATTTAACCGCTATTCTGTACAGATGATAGCCGCTGTTGCCTAGTCTTCTCTACTGGGCTTTCTGTTCCTTTCTGTTACATCTGCAGTATTGAATGCCGTGCTACTCGCAAAGTGCGTTTTGAGTAGGAGGAGAACTATTTACCCCCCGCTTTCAGTGTAGCTGCCATCCTACACGGTGCATTTACTCTTCCCCTTGATAGCGCCTTATGTAGTGTAGCTGCTGCATGAGTAGATGCGATGTTTTCTGAAGATATTTCTTTTAGCTTTTCTAATTTCCTTGTTGTACTCTGTTAGCTTCGCAATGTACTGTAGCCAGTCTCCATCGCGCTCGACTTTGTTGAATAGCCTGTGCACCTTTAATTTAAGTTCGCCTATCGTCCTGTTTCACCTTGGAGCATCCTTTTGCTTTTTTTTTGTTGCTAATAGGGCAGCTCGTTTCATACGCCTGCATTATAGCCCTGTTAACTTCATCTAGATTGTGTTCTAGTTCTAATTGGTGTATTGCCCATTTCTTCCCTTTAACATTCCTTAAATTCCACTCTAAAGTGGTTCTATACATCTCCCAGTCAATGCTGCGGGCGTTCCTTCTGGTGGTAGTTTCACCTCTGAATCCTTCAATGTTAACCGGAATTATTCTGTGGTCTGACAGGTTCCCAGTTTTTAAGACTGTTAGTCAAGATCCTCTTGGTGCGTTCCCTACATTAAAGATATCTAGGTTTTCTTTAAAGAAATATTCACGAAGGTACTCACCCACGTCATTGTCATCTTTGCTGCCACATTCTCTGATGTGTGCATTAGCATCGCATCGCAGTAGAAGTGACGTTTTTGACGTTGGTGAACATCATAGCTATGACAGTCGAGGCTGTCTTAGCGTGATGTATGTTGACTTGTGCGATACGACTGAGGGTTTTGTTTTTCATTGAGTTGATGAAAGAAAGGGCCCTGTGCCTCCTTCCATCTCCTCATGCACTTCCGTTAGAGAATTCTCTTCTAGATCCTCCATGTTGAGGATGGCGATGTCTATATCATCAAGCTCCTCCTCGCTAAGTGGAATCTCCTCCACCGAAGATGGTGCAGTCTGGGCTGCTACTTTGCGGGTATCCTTTACGGGTTGTGGAGCGGATGAAGGTGGTAAACCCTAAGCATGTTTCCTTAGACTACTTAAAGGGACTGCCAAACCTATACCGTATGGTGTGGTTTTCCTTGTCAATCGTCTTTGCCGATTGCTCGTCGATAAGGATCCAATAATTTGGCCCTTGCCTTCTTCTCGACAAGTCACTAACTTCAGGGGATGAGTGTTTAGTTCCTCATTCTGTGCCTCTATAAGTGTCAGCGACTTTTTCTGGTCTTGCCCTGTGCTTCTTGGGAGAAAGACAATTAATGGATACATTTTAGGAATTTCGTCTCCCATGCGTGCTGCCAGTTCTACCCCCTTCCACGTACTGAGTCGTGGTGCTCTTGTTAACAGCCAATGTGCTGCTTGCTCGGTAATACAATCTACCAGTATCAGTCCTGGTCTGAGGTATATTCCCTCAACCTGGAGTTTCGTTGACCACCCCAGGCCTACTTCTTCTATTATAGCATACTCAAGTAGTGTTAATTCTTCCGTTCCCATGGTTATCATGGGATACTGCCAGGTTCGGTCTTGTGCCTCTTTGCCATGTGGGCGGTGTTGGCCCCCGCTGTCTTGGCACTGCTCTGAGTGGTGTTAGGATCCGCTGTTTTGTATGTTTTGCTGTTTTATCGGGTGGGGTGTTGGTATTCTTTCCTTTTTTTTTGCTGCTACTGACTTTCCGGAGTAGTTATTTTAGCCTCCGGTTTCCTCTCTTCGGCTTTTTTCCTAGCCCCTTCAGGTTTGAGGCGTTGAGCTAGGAAACGCAGGTACCACTTTGCACTAGATTCACTGAGGCCCCTTGTCAGTGGGTCATCCAGTCCTACAGGTTGGCCAAGAACTGGTAGATCGAGAGGTTTTCTAGTGCCTCTTTGGAGTTTCTTCTTCAACTTTAGGTGTTTTTTCAATTGGGAGGTATGTTCTTTTATGCTGGGGAATTCTGTTTTTTTCCGCAGGGACATTCTTTTTCCCCTCTTCTGGATTCTGACGGCTGTTTTCTTGCCTTAGAAGTATTCTCCCTCGGCTAAAGTCTGACCTATGATATCATCCCTTTGATTTGACGTTGTCCTTGGAAGTGTTCTCCTTCGGCTTGTTCCTGGTCTTCGTCGTCTCGGATGTCTTACTCTAGTCGACTAGCCATTTCGGTCGCATCCTTCCCCACGAGGAAAATGTTCTGTCCACCACATCAGAACCCCGAATGACATGGTAAGGCCATAGTTACTCTCTGATTCGGCCTGGTTTCAGATAGGCTCCGTATTAATACAGTCGGTATACCTCCTGATTGGGTACAATAGGCACGGTCTCGCATGACACCCTGGATTAGGCGGGTGGAAGTCATTGGTTCGCTGCTCCTCAGTTAAACACTTCCAAAAGTTATAACTCCCGTTGTCCAGTGAGTCATTGCAACTTAAGCCCTTAAGATTTTTATTTTATAAATAAAGAGACCAGAAATTTTGAGATAGAGGAGACTAAAAGCGAACTTGGGCGAAAAAATAAGGCAAAAAGATTGATGAGTAGTTGAGCTACTCGGTAAGTATTTAAAAGTAAACAGTTTTCAAAAAGAAAGATTGGTTAATGATTAGATTATTACTTGCATCAACATTTCTACATCCGATCTGAACAGCAACCAATTTCTCAGACTCCTAAGGAATCTGGATTTACATTCAACTTGATTGCATATATCTGAGGGCAGTTTGTTGAAAATAAATGGAGCTATTACAGTAGCAAAACGTCTATAATGTTCGGTCCTAACTCTTGGAACTATTAGAGTGGTTGCATATCTCAGCGCCTGAAGTTAGTGCAACCGTCCCGTAAGTAGATCAATCGCTATACCTTGAAGACATATAGATACTTGAGTGGCAAAATACTGGCGTACTAACGAATGTGCTGTCCCAACAAGCAATACCAAATTCTAGGCGGGAATTAACCCGCAGTGCATAGTAGATGGAAAGAAGTAGATTAGAGGGTACTAAATTTCGTAGATGAAATATCTTATTCATTGCTATATACACAACTTTTTTAACATTGTTTATATGTGGTTTCCAATTCAAATTGGAATCTAAGGTGACACCTAAATAAACGGATTCCAAAAACATGCAATTTTCATTGCAGTTTACAGAGTCACAATTAGCACCATGATAATCAACTCCGTTTGTGTCATATTGAGACGATAGTGAAAAACACATGACTTTAGATTTACTGCTTAGCGACATCTAATGATAAGTAAACCAAACATTCAGTAAAGACAAACCTGAGTTCATCTTTTGCCTCATATTATCTACCGAAGGAGCAGCATAAGAGAGAGCCAGGTCATCAGCGAAGGCAACAACTTTTCCATTTAGCGGCAATCTAAAGATTGAATTTATGTATAAGAGGAAGAACAAGAGTCCAAGAACAGATCCTTGAGGAACACCGACACATGGACTTGACAATGTCTCACTCAAAGTTGAATGTACTCGTAAAAGTTGAATGTACTCGTACAATTTGTACTTCTAAAACCATATCTGTATAGAATTTTCAATAGTAACTTGTGATTCACTAAGTCAAATGCCTTTGGAAGATCAAGAAAGAGTGCAACCGATTTACTCGTATTGCTCTTATTTAGTTCTAGGTATATATTTTCAAGAAATTTTAGAATCGCATCTTCAGTTGACTTCCCCTTTATAAAACCGTATTGGCAATTATTAAGAATCTTGTATCTTCCGAGAAAACTGAGCATTTTTCTGGCCATTACTTTTTCAAAAATTTTGGAGAAGACTGTAGACTATACCACTTATAAAACTTTTATTCATTAGATAGGTTAAAGGTTTGATAATGTGATCACTAGATTTTTTTAACTATTAAGCTACTAATACCATCTAGCCCGCAAGAGTGCTTTATTTTTCAGACACTGTACCAAAGAAAATGAGGAGGATATTTCGTTATCAAGAACAAAATTCTGGGACCCTGGTGTTATGTTAGAGGATTGACGCGACTTAAAGATTTCTAATATAGATTTAAAGTATAAGCTCTGTAAGATTGGTGCTGATGGCAAAGGCTTCAGCTTGTCTATTTAGTTCATCTGTTCTATAGGAATTTCGCAGCCAGTGTGAATTATGGACTTTGAAGTCGCCGGGGACAATAACCTCAGCGAAATTTGATTAATTTTAGTTTAAGTATTTATGCTTTTGCACTATCCTCCCACTTTACTGCATCCCTACTGGTCCGCCTATGGGGCTTATTTTTTAGAATATCAAAAAATCTATATATATATATATATATGTATATACATATAATTTTATATTTATATTATATAATTCACGGTAGTAAACTCGTTATACACGTATATTGTCATATACGAATTCTTAAGTTACAAGAATTTATAACGAGGGAAGTTTAACTGTGCACATTCTATTATTGCGCATACAGCTCCTTCTGAAAATGTAACCGAAAACTGCTTACTTGTTTATTTGATCATCAAATATCAAGTGCGCAAGGGAACTTCGTCCACGCGAATTCTGAGCTGTGTCATCTTCTTCATGAGAAGACAATAGTAACATACTCGAATCCAATCACATTATTGTAATTAGTTTTAAGCAACGTTTTCACAATAAAGGACTCCTGATTTTGAATAAATCTGAGTTTCTTTTTGAATAAAACTGGCGCAGTTGGTTAACATTTAATGTGCCCGTGGTGTAGTGGTAACATCAACGCTTATCACACTCTTTGTTCACGGTTCAAATCCTGATCTCAACAATCATCTATTTATTTCGTCTGAAATAAATAAAAAAATCGATCAATTGCGAAAGCTTATGGCTTAAATGCAACTTGATCGTGATGATGACATCAGGTGGAGGGAAAAAATACTGTGAATCATGAGCAACGACAAAAAGCAAAACAAAAAAGCTCCCCAGTTATCTGGACGCCACCCTTGGAGTTTCCTGAAAACTTAATACCACCTAAGTTTCAAACCCACTACACCAATCTTTCTTTCTCTCTCTCTCTCAATTTCTTCAAACGCCCGTGCCCTAAAATAATTTAATGGTATTCATATCCCATTTGGCGCGCGGAAATTATAAAAAAAAGCCCGAAAAGTGCTACAAAATATTTAAATTTTGTTTCAATCCGAAGAGTGCTGAAATAAAAAAAAGAGCACGACTGGGGATACCTACTTGCTCCATATGTGCAGTTGGCTTGTAAACTGTTCAGATTTCAAATTTGGGAAAAATAGGTAGGAAAATATGTTAAAAAAATATAAACCACTTTTTTGTTTACATGTCCTTACATATGTCAGAACTTAAATGGAAATTTTGAAAAAAATCGTCTAAGCTATATGCGATAAATAGTCAATTTCCGCATGTCTACTAATAAGTAAAGTAGCGTTATTTGAATTTTTAGGGAACAAATTATTGCAAACATGCATTTTACTCCAGATATGAATTTTTATCAAATCGTAAGAGGTTTATGAGAAAATTGCATTTTTTTAAAAAAAAAAAGTCCATAAGTAAAGTACAATATAATTTTTAGGCAAAAATAAAAATTCGAAATTCGCCTCTGGGCATAAGGCACCTACATAGATATGAAATTTGGCGAAAGCAGTTTAGGCTGCAGCCCGAGGTACTGACAGACAGCGAGATTGAAAATTGCCACGGAAACAATACCTTCGAGCTATAGAAGCAATTAAAAATAATAAATAATACAATTTAGGGAACACGCGGAAAGTGTTGGAAGAATGTATAACTAATTAAAGTGTGAAAATTAAAAATGTGGTAAACATTTCTAGGTCTTGTTAAAGCGTGAAAAGTGCTGATGACAGAAAAATAAAGTACACGACTGGGTCGCACCTACTTGCACCTACATACATATATATGTGCATGTGGTTTATCTGCAAAAAATCAGATTTGAAATTTAAACAAAATCGTTAAAATGATCCGTTTTTCTCAACAAAAAAAAAATACAATTTTTCAGAAATTGGGAAGCCATAAAACCCCAGCATATATATTCCGATTTTGCCTCGAATTGTGACCCTACAGATCCCAGAAATGAAGTTTAAAGAAAATCCGTTCCGTCTCCTTTAGACAGATAGAATTGAGAAACCCACTTTTTTGTAAAGTGGGTCTCTCTTGTTGTTATGTCAAGTTTGATCAAAATCTCGAGATCGAAAATTTGTAGGAAACCAATACTTACCCTTATAGGTGTAAGTAAAAAAAGCGCAAAAAGTGCTGTGAAAACTATTAAGATAAATATAGCGTGAAAGGTGTCATAGTAGCAGCAATTAAAAATAATATTAACAGCCTTCGTACAATACTCCCAGAGAAGTTACTGCAACAACAACAGGAAAATACGCATTCATTCTGAAGATATATCGGTAAACTAAATTGCATCAGCTATTTATAGCAACTAAAAGCACCTGCATCCATCAAGCGTAACCGTCAACGTTAAGTTATATAATTACACTTGTTTTGTTATTAATATCGTTCGATTTTAAAGAATAAAACAAAATGGAAAACTTGAATATACATAGCGGAAAGGTTTAAGATCATTCTAGATTTTATTGGCAGGCTTCCGCAATTTAATGTTGGAGAATATGATTTGATTGAATTTCTTGAAAGGGTTGATACGATAACCGATATAATGACGCCAACAGAATCATATTATTTGGCTATATCAAAGACAAAGCAACGGGAAGAGCAAGGTGTACTCTCCAGAGACATGGGAGACTAGAAATTTGACAGATTAACAACAGATACCTTAACAGTCAAAATTAGAACTATTACAGTTGATACAACAATCGAAGACTATTACAACAGAAGAAAAAAGCTTCCTCGATATCCGTTTAAGATAATACTCGTATTGGAAGTAAATTAGCAACATTCTGGACCCAAAGGTCAATAAAATAGAGAAAGAAATAGTTGCACCAATAGAGGAAACTTAAGCTTTAACAACAACCTGAGTTACAATGACAGTAAACACGAAAATCAGCAAACTATGAATGTTAATTTGGATAAGTTATGCAATCAACAAAGAGGAAATATGAATTTTGATAGGTTAGCATTCAACAAGTCAGAAATGTGAATTTCGATATTTTTAGTAGCCAACAAAGTAGAAATGAAAATTATAATAGGCAGACAGAAAGTAGAAATCGTTTACAATAACGGTTGGAGTAATTATAATTTCACCAAAAAAATTGCCGTAAAAAGAGGCCAAGTTTTCTAGTACAAAAATCCTGTAAAAATTCAGCCACGAAAGAGAATGAGATATAAAAGTATGTAAAGTTCAACTTGTTCCAAAGCATTCCCAAATAAAATTTGGCACTTGGCAAAAATTTCTATTATACTGTCACCCCCTTGCCCGTCCAGTTTTTGGAAACCATGTTCAAAAATCCACCAGGTACTACCTCTGTACTAAAATTCAAAATTCTTAGTTCACGGGAAGTACCCTCAGGTTTTTATACTCGTACATTCTATTATACTGTTACACCCTTGCCCCAAATATTTTTTGGAAGCCACGTTGAAAAGTTTAATTTTCCCAATTTTCCCTTTGTCCACACATACCAGGTACTACCTTGACTCATCTCAACACGGAGTACGATTTTTGTGTCCCTATAGTTATTGGGATCCGAGTTTGAGAGGGGGTATAAATAAGGTGGTAATGCACAAGTTGCTGGAGAATTTGGCGGTGCACTACCATGCACCTTGATGATAGAAATCATATCGGAAAATCTGGACATAGTTCTAACAGAAACGGTTCTTTTCGGGCCCATGCTCGCATACGGAAGCCCCGTGTGGTTCAACATAGGGGCAAGTTGGATGGAAAGGATTCGGGTGTTTGAGAGGGCCTGCCTTCGGGCTTGCCTTCACTTGTACAGAACACCACCAGAGTCTCAGTACAAACAATTCTATTCTAATGAGCCTATATAACAGGGCGAATCTGATAAAAGTGGACAATTTCCTGGTCAAGATGACTTGAGGGCACATTGCAAGAGCAATGACCTTGATGTATAACCTGATCTTCTGGGCTTATTACCCCAACCATAGGTACCATGAGAGGGTGCGCCTTAACGGCTTTGTTCCCCCAGAAGAGCATTCCTCTATTTAGATCAGGCAGGTCTGATCCAGGATAGATCAGCGGTGCCGTTAATCTCCCACGTTGCCCGGACAACTGTGGATAGGCAGCTCAACTACAGCCGAAACGACAGATCTGCTGCATCCGCTAATACAGAGAGCTCGGGATAGCGAACAATTTCCACAAGAGTGGAAAAAGGTGAATGATCATTAAGCTTCCGAAAAAGGGAAACTTGATGGAATGCGGAAACTGGAGAGGTATATGTGTTCTTCCAGCTGTAGCCAAAATAATAGCAAAAATAATTCTGGACCGAATTAAAGAGCATTTAAATTCTACTCTCGACGTCGAACAGGCAGGCTTTCGCGCTGAATCCTCCTGCATCGACCACATAAACACCTTACGGATCATAATCGAACAATGCGTTGAGTACAGGTCTCCGCTACATCTGTTGTTTATCGACTTCGAGAAGGCTTTCGACAGCTTGAATAGAGATGCTATTTGGCTGGTCTTGCGCAGGAGAGGCATCCCGGAAAAACTTATTGCTATTATCAAGGCTACATATGAGAGCGGTAAGTGTCACGTCTACACAACGGTAAGGTGTCAGAGGAATTTGGTGTCCAAAGTGGAGTACATCAAGGATGCATTCTGTCACCACTATTGTTCTTGGTGGTTATCAGCTATGTACTCCGTGCAGCATTGACCGAAGGAAACAATGGAATTCGTTGGACTATAACATCTTACCTTAAACACCTAGACTACGCTGGCGATGTTTGTCTACTTTCAAAGTTTCATATACAATGGCATTATGTATGAATTTTACCAGATTTCGTTGAAAACTCCCTGCGAAGTAGGCGGTTGGACTAAGTAGTTCACGCATTTTTTCAGTACTACAACGGGCAGGCCATCAGGGCCGGGAAGTATTCGCACTTTAGTTTGTTGATCTTATCTACTAACGACGCCAAAGTTATATCAATTGTGACTAAGGAGGTTTGGGGACAGTTGTCTAAGTAGCGGAAGTAGTTATGATCAAGTTGAGTAACGTGATCCGTAAACGATTGGCTGAAAAAATGAGCGAACAGGTTTGCGATTGATTTAGGGTCTGCCGAGGATTTATTAGCAAATTTTAAAGTGGATGGATAGCTGTCAGATTTCCGTTTGGTATTAATGAAGTGGTAGAAACGCTTGGGGTCGTTCATTAGCGTGGATTGCATTCTGTCAAGATATTCTATGTAAAGATATTCACAGAGTTCAGAGAATTGAGAGTGGACGTGTTGGTAATGGGAGAAATCAGAGTTAGATCGGGATTTGAGGAATGCTTGCCATATTTTGTTTCTTTTGTTACGAAGTGAGCGTAGCTCTTTATTATACCATGGCGGGACTGACGTAAAGTTCTTCTGAGTCACAAAAGGGACTGATTGAATGTAGCAGGTGAAAATTTGGTCGTAAAAATACGGTAGAGCATTGTCGATGTTGTCAACTTGGATAGGACTAAAGTTAATTTTACTGAGATTATTAAGTTTAGCGCAATCTGTCTTACGAAAATTAAAGCTATATGAGTTCTCACAGTTAGGAATTGTACTTGAGTTGTCGTACGAAAACATTAGGAATAGAGGTGGGTGAAAACGATCTAATGTGGAAAGAAGATGGTTGCTGGCAGTTACTATGCAATTGGCGGCATCGGTTGAGAAGATTCGGCCTAGTTGTCTACCTAAGTTGTTCGTAATGCCACTAATTTGGAGAAGGCCATAATCAAAGAGACAGTCTGTGAAAAGGACTTCCTTTTCAGAGGTAGGGTTTGCAAGCAACAAAATGGTACTCATCTTCTGACTGGGCCCATTGGAGATATTTACAATGTCACATAGGGAATCGATCGCATCTACGGCAAGCTGATAGCCCTGGATTGGTTGAGAAGGACGAATGTAGCAACACAGTATGTAGAAGTTACGTCTTGGGAAGATGATTTTGACGCAAATATATTTGAGGTAAGCCGTAGGCGAGGATTTAACAAAAGTTGAGTCGAAGTTTTTATGTACCACAAAAAGAACTCCACGACCAAGGGAATCGTCATCTTTCAATTGACCATCATCTCGGAAGATAACCAAATCAGAGGTAAATTGCTCATTATTCGTGAAATTATTGTAGAAGATAAGTTCGTTTCAGTGAGAGCAAAAGCATCGTAGGGGAGGTTTTGAGAGTTAAGAAATACGGAGGAGATTTTAGTTCGCAGACCTCTCACGTTCTGGTAATAAATAGACATGCTTTCAGGGGAGGTAACAATAACGTTAAAGAGGTCTTGTGCAATGCTTTGATTTTGTCCTCATTCGATTGAAGGCGCACAAGCATTGCTTCGACTTCAATTAGTTAGTTCCCGACGATGATGCACCCATTCTTCACACGCTCGTCGTTATCTTCCAGGCTTTTCATCTTAATTTGAGTTTTAGACACTGCATCGATGAAGTTCGAAGACTTCTCTCGTTAGTCGTTGAATTCACACAGCAGTCATTTATTTTCCAAACTGAGTGAGGTGTTACTCTACTGAGTTTAGATGAACTATTGACGAGTTTCAAAAGGAAGGACATCTGAGATTTGTCCCATATTGTGTGTTCGTTTTGGATATCCCTCCCACGCCTCATCCTTCAAGTCGCTGATTTGCGATTACTTCTAGTTTATATCGGACAGTGTGACCTGTAACTTCACATCCACTTGGATTTTTTTTTTCAGGTACGCAACCCTTATAGTAAGAGTCAATTTGGATGAAGTAATTTTGTTAGGTTTTCTTTGTATACGTGCAATATTGCCCTCTGATGGTATATATGGACTTGGACCAATCTGTATTGCATCAATATAATTACTACTGTTTTCAATTGAGAAATTATGTAGCACGTAGCAAACCTGAGTTATACATTTAGCTTTTTCTGCTCGCAAATATATACACTGAGCGCAATTCTTATAAAAACAGTATGAAGTTGTAGAAGATTTACTGATTTAAAAATGAAAAAGCTATGTGGAATGAATTTAATCACACGAATTAAGTTAGCACCCAAAAAGAATTTAAACCAAGTAAAAAAAAAAAAATATTAATAATATTGTATTACGAAATTCATATAAAAACACTTTACTTTAAAGAAAAAAAAAAAAAAAATTAAAAAGTGTTCACAACTATAGGAAAATGTAAATTTATCGTCCTAATAATGCGTTGAACCTCCGTTTTCATTTATCACTTCAAATATTCTGTTTGACATTGATGTTACAAAATTTTCGAGGGTGTTAACTTAAATTGAGTTTTAAGACAACTTCATTGCTTCTTTTAGCTCCCAAACGTTGTGGTATTGTTTTCCGTTCTCATAAACAATTCGTGAGAGTGCCCTCCATAAATTTTCTATGGGGTTCAGGTAGGGCTTCTAGCTGGCCAGTCCAAAACCTCAATAACCTTTAGACAAAACCACTCTCGAACGAGTTTGGCAGTACGAACAGCAGCACTGTCCCGTTGGAATATAAAATCAGAACCACATACCTCCTCGGCTTTCTCAACCATCACTTCCTCTAACAGCTCGATGTATTTGAAGGAGTTCATCTTTTTTGACATCCACGCAATTCCGGTCGGTAAACTGCACAAAAACCTGCCCAAACCATAACACTGCCACCTCCAAAATTTAGACTTAATTTTACTACCTCTTCCATTCTTTTATCATACCAATAAATGGCCAAACCGTCAGGTCCATCGAGATTAATTTTTTTTTCATTACTGAAAAAAACCTTCCATTCTTTCTCCCCAGACAGGTAATTTTTTGCAAATCCAACTTTGCGATTCTATGGCGTTTAGTGAGCTCGGGCTTTTTGGTCGATTTCCTAAAGTCCATATTTTTGTCAGAGCTTAAAATGTATTGCACGCGACGCTCTCCAATTGGCAAATACAATTTGACTACAAGTTTTGATGCTGAAGGCTTGTTTTCAGCAGTACTTCTTCGGATTTTTCGGAAAATCAACGACTGCTGACGAAGACTTATTTATTAATTGTGGTCATAACGGAGATTTTTTCCATACTTGGCTTGCAAAAGTAGGAAATTGCGAACTACTGTGTGTGATCGGCCGATTTTGGTAGCAATATCTCGAAGTGAAAGGCCTGAGTCATTGTAGGCGGTTATCTTTCCCTTTTCTTCCTCCGTTAAGACCTTTCCTCTTGGCATTATTAAACGATTTATCTGATTTTTTTTTTTAACTTGCCAGATGCAAAATTGATTAAATTTACCGTAACATACAACTGAATTACTCGTAAGTCACCAAGACAAAAATATTCCCGTTATTTTAAAATTGTATTTATAAGAACTTCGTATAAAGACCGCTTTCTTATAGTGGAGACAGACTGCTGGTATTGATACCATGGTACGAATACCATGGTACAGTCAATACTACGACCCCTGCCACACTGCATTTCGTAGTATTCGATGACTTTGGCGTTAAGTAGTATACTTTGACGTTTGTGTTGTCTTTCATAACAAATAAAAATAGAAAATTCAAGACAGGATGAATAAAAATGATTCACTTTTGTGCCAAATGATGAATATAAAGAAAATTCAAATACTTAAAAGCGAATGCCTAAGAATTGTCAAAAAAGCTACGAAGACAAGCCAATAGAGAGAAATTGGCGCTGCAATCAGTAAGATGGTGGTATACCACCAAAAATTTGCGAATCTCAATACCAAGTATGTTTCATGGTATACCAGCTTTTTACGTAGTATGACAGACATGTGGTATAGAACGTAGTATTGCTATACCATGGTATCAATACCAGCAGTCTGTCTCCCACATTAGACAGACTTATTTCAAATGACTCAACCCATTTAAAAGGATTATATAAGCGGAGAAAAAATTATTGATAGAAAATTTAGCAGAAAGGGGGCTGTTCATCTGGGGCAAAAACATAACTTATTTTCAAATAAGTACCGGAATCAAAGGCTTACAACTTAAAAATGTAAAGTGTTTTTATAAGAATTTCGACCAGTGTACATAGTTGCCTGCGAAATCTAAAACGTATTTGATAGCATTCCAAAACTATGTTCAAAACATTCGGTAGAAGATTATGGGTATGGCTTCAATAGATTCCTATACAGTGGAAAAGCATCGTCTCCTATTACACAGTATGGCAACTTTCCGTTATAATTTCTTGTCTGGAGGAAAATATTGACTGGAGTTGTTAAGTATAGTACGAAAGTCGCTTCGGCACAGGAGTCTCCCGCCGCTAACTCTACCGTTGTAACGTAAATTTGTAGATTGCATAACAATCGCTAACAACACAATACTATTAAATTCTTTATAGTTGTAGTAAACAGAACCATCACTTTTGGGGGGCTCTAAAAGCGACTTGATTTCCGTCCAAGGCAACAAGACATAAGGGAAAGTGCCATCATGCACTGGCACGCGGACCACAGCCACCAAAAAATATCCTTCGAATGAAAAATTTTCACAGTCAAGGAAGTTTTTAATAAACAAAATGATAAAATATAAAATGACATCTAAAGAAGCAAAAAATACAGTTTCTAGGGTTCAGCGCGGCCATTATCCTGCTTCGATAATGTTTTGGTGGGGGTACTTCATAAAGCAGTTACTGCTCCCCATTTTTGTGAAAAGGGAGTCAAAACTGGGGCAAAGGCTTGACGAATACCCTTTTTAATGGAGCAAGATTAGTTTTCCAACAAGACTCTGCCCCAGCACATAAAGCCAAAACAATTCTGTAGTGGCTTAGAATCAATATTCCTGCTTTTATTCCATCCGAGGATTGACCTTCATGAAGCCCAGATTTGAATCCTTTGGGTTATTGTTTGTGGTCAGTGTTGGAGAGTATGGCCTGCAAGAAACCCCACCGAAATTTGGAGAGCTTTAGGAGTGCTTTAACCACAGCAGCGTTGTCCATAGCCCTGGAAACCGTGCGGGCCGTTGTAGCCCAATGGACACACCGTTTGTGGGCCTGCGTTAAAGCAAAAGGCGATCACTTTGAATAAGCCACATCTTTTCAAAATGCTTACTATTTAAGCAAATAAATTCTATAAATTTTATAAATTACTATTTAAGAGTCGCGTAAGACCGTACTTGTTCAAAAAGTTTTTGATTAAAAGGCGGCTTTAAGATCGTACCATTTTTATTTTTTACAATATAAAATAACATTTCAACAATTTTTACCTATCTACCGCGAATCGATTTTTTCCTGATCGTACCTTTCAGTTGTCGCTTCGACTTATTGATTTTCGTGTTGATTATTGTTTTCAGTTTATCCTTGATCTCATCATAATTTTCAGTCTTTTCTGATAGCTGATTAGACCGGAAAAAGGTTTTTCCCTCTATAAATTAAAACAACCATGGATGACGAAGTTCAAAATTAAAATACCATTTCACTACTCACCTTTCAATCTGATGTCGTTTCTAGGAATAAAAAACGATTCAATAAACAATTTCGTTTGAGTTTTACTGCTGGCGCCTTTACTCTCTTCATCATTAGCTTTCTGAGGATAGTCATCCTGTTCATTTTCTGAATCTGAAGAATCGTATGTAAAAGGATTTAGTGCTGTACTTTTGTCATTTTTGCTAATTAAGATTTTCTCCTTCAATTGCTTGTCTGCAGTTTTGTCGTCTTCATCGGGTGGCTTGCCAAACATACTAAGCAGACTAAAACCATCACCTCGCGTTTTCAAAGAATTCGAAAGATTATCACTGACCATATAGAAAACTTCTTTGGAAACTTCATTTTTTTCAGCTGACATTGGAGCAACCTTTCCACCTTCGTCTTGCATTGGTTGAACGTCTGTGCGTTTAATTAAAAACTCGTCCTGGTTTTCTTTGGACGGGTCATAGCGCAACATTTTCAACTTTTTCCTTTCATGCCCCTTCGGAGGGGAAACGTTGGATAATTTACTTTTGACCACTTGCTCCAGGATGCCAAACTGCCAATCTCGCTCACTGTTTTCATTCTTTACAGGTTCTTCTTCGGTTTTCTCGACAAACTTATGGTCAATTTTAAATCGCGGATCTAAGTTCATTTTCGATTTCAGTTTCATTAGTGCAGCGCCATGTGAACCTTCATATTCAGATTTTAAGGCAAAGTCATTTCCGAATGAATCATCTTCTTGATCTGAATCCCCTTCAAAGAGTTGCTTTGTTTTAGATGAAGTACACTCGTTGTCTTCATGATCGTCATCGAAAACAATTTTGTTCGTTTTTGAGGTATCCTTAGAAATAGAAGTATTTAGCTTTTAAAAGATTTCAAACGCCCAATTTATTTTCTTACAACAGATGATAAGGATTTTTGTATCAGCGACTTGTTAAGTTGATATTGGTTCTTCTTCTTGTTAATCGATTCCTTACGCTTTTTGTCAGAATCGAATGACTTTTCGCTTAGCCGCTTTACCTCTTTTTGCTTGCCTATGATATGAATAGGTGTGCTGTTGGTGCCTTCAATAACAATCTGCAAATCAAAGATGGAATAATTATGTAGAACAGAAGGCCTTGGAACTTTCTGGTTAATCATGAATGCGTTGAAATTATTAGGTCGTAATGTCCTGCACTTCATAACAAAGCGACGTCTGATTTTTACATTCCGAGAAAAATAATACAGTAGGACCGCGTTACGCTGGATAGTATTCTGTACAATTTGACAAAAAAAAAAATCGTCCTGACAATTAAAAACCTACAAGGCATTTCGTTAAAGGAAATGCATATGGAGAGCGGTATCAGCACGGAAAGAACTATCTTCAACAAATCTGTTTAGGTCGACACTGTTGTGTATTACTAGTGAGCCGCTATAAGTGTTTTTTTTTTAATCTACTTATTAACAGACAAAAGGAATTGGTTTCGAAGTTAAGCAACTTGGAATAAAAGAAAGTTTAACAAGTGAGGTTCTCATGGGGATCAAACAAATACTTATCTCAAAACACCACTAAAAACAACTAAGCTATAAACTTTAAATCGATCTACAATATCGTGCCAATTGAACTCGTTTGATAGAAAAATTCTTCGTAGTATGTTTAGTTATATTTGCAAAGAAGGCGAATCAATGTGATATTACAACCGCGAGCTTTACCAAGCTGTAGTATAAAATAAGACAACTGAGCTACAAAAGCTTACATACACCACTTGCTAACATTGTCTTGCTTTAATCTAAGAAAAAAATCATTTATTTCAATTCATTTGTAACTTGTAAGTTATTAGTAGATGCCCGGTTTGTAACTACAAGTGAATTTACAACAATTATTAGAAACGGTCTTGTAACAAGTGAAATTTCTATAAAAGTAGAAAGATTTAAAAAGCTCTTGGGAATTCTAATGATAAGTGTGAATGGTTTGTGGACTTTTATAATATCAATAATTTTAGCGGTTGCCAAAATAATTCTGAAACGAAACCACTTGATTAAACTTAACAACATGTTGCACAAACATGTTTGAACTCTGAAATCTCTGGCATTTATCACATCAATCATAATAGAGCAGTGTGTCAAGTATAGGTCTCTATTCGTTTCATTTGTTTTTAATCGACTCCAAGAAGACAAGGCTTTATCTGGTGTGCCTTGTACATAAGTATATAATTATTAAGGCTGCCTACGATGGTGCTAAGTGTCACGTCTAGCGGCTTGGGTGTAAAATGGACAGCAACATCTTTCTTCAAACATCTAGACTACTACTCGTCCTAGTTTCCCGGGAAGAACAATGTTCCCTAAAGTGGTGTGCTTTTTTGATTTCCTCCTCCTTTCAAAGCTCTTTTCGGTCCGCAGAAGCGTTATGCTCTTGCAAACAGGGTGACCTAACATTGCATTAGAGAATCAGACCAATTGCAGAAGAGGTATTAGGGGAGTACCAGCGTGACTTCACTTGAGAGTGAAAGGTCCACAGTTGACCAGATATTTTCATTAAAGCAACATATGGAGAAAAACTATGAATACAACAAAAACCTTAATCTATTATTCATTAATTTTAAGCAAGCTTTCGACAGCTTTAAATGCTCAACTCTAGAAGAAGCAACGATGCAAGGAGTCCCCCGCAAACAAAAGGGTGACCAGATAGCAATGATAGTTATATCCAGCTGTCAAACTACGAGTATTCAATAAGGTTTGCCATTTCATCATGTATCGTTTGATGCTTTCCGAACGTGTGGAAATTATTAAAAAATATTATCGAAATTCCGGCTAAGTTGTAAATACGCAAGATTAATATCGTCGTGAGGTCGGTCGTCATCATGGTTTCAGTGCGCAGGCAATTCGTCGCACCGTGACAAATTTTGAGCGTGAGTACACTCTTTTGGACCTTAAGCCACCAACCAGACAGGGATCGGTGCGAAGTGAAGAAAACATAGCCGCCGTAGCGGCCAGTATCGAAGAAGACCCTGAAATGTCGATTCGGGGCCGATCAGCTCAATTGGGCATCGCCAGAGAGTCAACCAGGCTTATTTTGTGGTTGGATTTGGGCCTACATCCATATAAGATTGTGCTGACGCAAGAATTGAAGCCGGACGACCATAGACAACACCATGAGTTTGCTAATTGGGCTCTGGAAATGTTGGCCGGAGATCCTGATTTTGGCCAAAAAATCATCTTCTCCGACGAGGTCCATTTTTGGCTCAGAGGCTATGTCAGCAAGCAAAATTGTCGTTATTGGAGCGACCACAATCCCCAAATGTTCGACCAAGCATCAATGCGTTCACAAATATTGACTGTTTGGTGCAAATTGTGGCACGGCGGCATCATCGGACCTTATTTCTTTCGAAATGAGGTAGGAGACACCGTTACCGTCAATGGTCCTCGGTATAGAGCGATGTTAACCGACTTTCTGTAGCCAGATCTTGACAACATCGATATATCCGAGCTGTGGTTCCAACAACATGCCATACAAGCGACGCAACGCCCTAAGTGGTGAAGGAGAAATTTGGCGACTGGGTCATCTCACGGCGAGCGTTCATCAATTGGCCGCCGCGACCATGCGACTTGACACCCCTCGATTAGATTATTTTCTCTGGGGCTACGTCAAGTCCTTAGTCTACGCTAACAAGTCAACCACTTTGGACGACCTCGAGGCCAACATTCGAGATGCTATTGCCGGAATAACGCCGCACATATTGGACTGAGTCATCAAAAATTGGACCGACCGCTTGAAGTACTGCCAGCGAAGCAGTCCATTTAAATGATGTGCTAATCCATACATAATGGCATGAATGTAGCTTCAAACTAAAGCCAGAATCAATTTGATATCTCACACTGTTGTTGTTTTATTTAAATTTATTTTCCTATTGTTCTTATCGGGTCACCCTATACTAAAGTTAGCCTCTAATGATGACGAATGGGTCAAAAGCAAAAGTAAAGTTTCAAGGCAAGGAATCAGGTGAATTCCACATCAACAATGGTGTTAAACAAAGCGTATTTGCACTACTCTTCAACATGCCATAGGAGATCTAGAAAATAGTGGCAGTACATTCAACAAGTCATATCAAATAATAGAACACGCAGATGATCTAGCGATAATGGCTAATACTTATCGTAGTATGATAGAGACATTTAGTGGATTGGAAACAAGTTGGACTCAAAGTAAATGAAAATAAAACAAAGTATATGAAAATGTCTAGGGAGACCAGAGTAAGAAGCCTACAAAATATAACCTTCGCCGATTATACCTATACCTTCGAAGGAATCAAACATTTTAAATATCTAGAAATAGTTTTAAGGAACGACAATAGAATGCTTTACCGTATGCAAGACAGGATACCAGTAGTCCTCAAGAAAGCTCATACAATCAAAACTTTTGTCCAAAAAACTCAAAACTTTGCTATACAAAACGATAATACGTTTCGTGAGACGTACGAATGAAGAAATTAACACAATCATTGAAAACGAAGACATTGTGCGATTCGCTAAAGCCCAAAGAATAAGATTGCTTGGACATCTATTATAATAAGAATGGATGACATTAGAAAATAAAAAAAGAACATTCACCGGCAACCCTGAAAACGTGAGAGAAAGGGGACGACCAAGGATAAGATGGATAGATGGTATAGCGAGTGATATGCGAAAATTAAACGTTCGAAACTGGGAAGATGTAGCACTAGATAGAACAGAATGGGGGTATGTCGTGCTAACTCCGATTGCAGGATGTAACGCCAAAAGAAGAAGAAAGACTTTAAATACATACATATCTATCTACAGCTGATTACGTAGCAGATCAACGCTTTATTGGCTGTAACTTATTCACAATGCATTGCTTCCGGTAGTTTCTGTCCAGTGAATCTCCTCCGGAAAGATACGGGAAAGTCGTTTCTAGCATTTAGTTTTTGGCCCGAATAATCCTACCCAGTTTCTTAAGCTTTACTTGCCTTTGCATAGAGGAACTTATTTGCACCAAATGCCCCATATTTTATTAGCCGTAGCAAGCAAGTAGAGGTGAAGATTAAAACCATCACGACAAACGCATTGAGACTTTCAAGCTCCACCATTTTAGTTAGCTATGTTACCTACAGTGACATGGACCAAACTGTGGTAAAGCTTTTGCCCCTACTGATTATATCAGACATTTGCATTAACCCACTCCTTAGTACAGAAGGCGGAACAGGAAAGATGGGATGTGATGCACACTCCCACCATGTTCAATGGGGTAGCGTCGACACAAACTTGCGCGGTGTGTCTTTGAGTTCGTAATTGAAAAATAACCTTATTGCTGCAAATAGAGGTAATGAACCGAATTTTGTAGTTAAGAATAGACTGGAAGTTTTATATATTACTTTAGCTAGTAGCTCCAGTACCCTGTTAGTAGATAAGTGGAAAGTTTCAAGGGAAAAATCCTAATCTTACTACGACTACAAAATTATTAAAGTCGAAACTGCGACTCACCTAAACCACACAGAAATCCTAGAAAAGTCAACTGGGATCTCTTTAGGACTGAGGTGGCTGCTACAAGAATATAAGTGACAAAGCCCAATGGACATTGACCGTAAAACCGAGGATATAACATCCATCTGGCGGCAAACCGCACAGGCGGACCAGTAGGGATGCAGTAAAGTGCGAGGGTTGTGATCATTCTACTCCGGATCATAACTACGCCGTCAGGAAAAGAAGATAACATCCATCTTTAGAAAGGCGTTTGGCAAATCCTCTAAACTACTAAATGCAACCAAAAGAACAATATCAGACGAGGACTGGGAAACTTATAAAGTGGCTGGCTGGAACATTCAAAAATAAGACACAGAGAGCAAAGCGCCACTCGTGGTAACACTTCTGTGATGAGATCAAGGGTACAACTGAATCTGAGAGACTAAGGAAAGTTCTATCCAGGAAACCGAAAACTCTAGGATCTCTCAAAGAACCCAACGGAAACTGGACTGAGTCCTGCAATGAATCACTAGGATTGCTGTTGAGAACACACTTTCCGGTGTGCACGACCCAGCTTGACAATATGAACTGACAACAGAGGAGACAGTTGAGTGGGCAATTAAATCGTTCTCTCCCATTAAATCTCCCGGAATCGAAGGTATTCTCCCGATCATGTTACAGAAAACTGTAACTACAATTGCACCGGTACTCAACGAACTTTATCTAAATAGCCTCATTTGGGGAATATTTTAAGAATATAGAGACACGTTAAAGTGGTGTTCATACCTAAGACCGGTAAGGCAAGTC
The DNA here is from genome assembly GCA_963082735.1 of Pocota personata. Classification (NCBI taxonomy): domain Eukaryota; kingdom Metazoa; phylum Arthropoda; class Insecta; order Diptera; family Syrphidae; genus Pocota; species Pocota personata. The sequence goes on from OY720430.1 coordinate 79,631,412, forward strand.
ACACTACTGGAAAAGATTTCAGGCCTTGGGACGAGTGCTCGATATGAAACTTAATTAAAGGTTGAATATTAATGGAAAAAAAAAGCAAAAACAACGATAGCCTTCTACTCGTGCAGTCGAATTTTGGGAAAACCTGGAGACCTAACCCCAAAATCATCCTGACTATAGTAAGACCTATACTGACTTACGGTATCCTCGTTTGGTGGCAGGCAGCCAGCAAAACCACCATCACGAAAGTACAGACTAGTGTGCAGTGGAACCACCAGTGCAATGAGAACACCACCTACAGCAGGATTCGAGATCTGCTTCCGCTAAACATTTTCATACGGCATCTTCAGTATCGGCGACTATTAGTGCCCTAAGAATCAGTCAATCAGACAGCTGGAGACCAAATACAATGAATCACACTACGATCCTACAGAAACTCGACTTTATAAGACATTTCTCAAGCACCTACCCGAATAGGGATGAATGGAAAAACGGTATATTACCCAATACACAATCTACAGCGGGCAAAGAAAACGGCTTTCAAGGCTTGGTCAAAGTGCTCTTCTACTAATAGAGATGAAAAAGCTCGCCTTGAAGTGATATATTGATGTTGCAAAGGTCTCGCGAAGAAGAAGTGCGCCCAATTTCAAGCAATAAGTATGGAAGGCTTCTATCGGGAGTTGGAGGAAATATTGCCTTCGGCGTCTGATAGGATCCAGGCTACCCAGGAGCTTCGACGAAACAACTTGAATAAGGGAACAACTATCTTCAAAATAGCGGCCCAGAGAAGTAGAAATGCTCAAAAGTTCCTCAAAGTTCATTAACAATGCTCAAGGCCAGCTTCTTGTGGAAGACGTCAAAATTTTCCACAGATGGCGACAGTATTGTGAAAAACTTCTGAACGAACAGTTTCCCCGGGTATACTTTCCAAGACCCCCTACTAACCATGGCTAAGTAGTCGACATTACATGCGAAGATGTTAGGAATGCGGTCCAATAATCCAAAAAAAAAAAAAAAAGAAAAGCGGTTGGGGTAGACGAGATACCCTCTGAATTCTGGAAAAAAATGGGAGACATAGGGTCCAGATGGCTCATGATTCTTATCTCCAAACTTATGAGCGTTGCCTAATCAGTTGAGGGAAAGTTATCTTCTTCCTTTGCACAAAGGAAAGGGCGATACGCGAAACTGCGATAACTACCGTTCTGTCAAGCTAATGTCACACACCATAAAGATCGTTGAGCGGGCATTAGATGGCCGAATAATATAACTCCCTGATGACCAGTGCGGGTTTGTCTCGGGTAAATCAACAACAGATGCAATCCAAAGTATAAACATCATAAAGGACTGGCATATGGTGTTGGTTGATTTTGAAAAGCCCTTGATAGACAACCAAGAGATCCCTTATGGGTGGCGCTAAGACAACGAGGAGTTCATGAAACCTACGTGCGCATGATCATGGACATGTATTAGGGAGCAAGGGCAAGAGTAAGATGTCCCGCAAGAGTCACCGAAGAGTTCTCAAGGTCGGCGTACACCAGGGAAGCGTCCTCAGTCCTTTGCTATTTATTGCAGTCCTTAATTATCTGCTTGAAGGAAAAGTGATGGACCCCAAAGTGCATCAGTTATTCTTTGATGACGATGAAGCTATCATGAGTGAAGATCAAACGACCCTGCAATGAGCACTTGATGTATGGGTGGATGTTTTGGAGGGAAATGAGTATTGTATTAGTTAAAAAAAAAAAAACAGAGTATCTGTGCTGCACGTTCTCTGATCCACACTGGCCTACTCCAGACATTTACTTGAATGGAAAAGTGCTTCCCAAGTGCGAAAAGTTCAAATATCTGGGATCTATGATCAATGGCGAAGCAACTTGTGATGATGACATCAATCCGGCGCTCACATACGGTTCACAATGCTGGACAATGTTTATACAAAAAGTATGAGAGCAAATTAACGGCAGCTGAGATGAAGATGCTTCGCATGACAGCAGGAGTAACAAAGCTTCATAGAATGAGAAGTTCGAAGATTCGAGGAAGCCTTCATGTAAAAGAATCCATCATAAGCAAGATAGAGTACGACTGGCTCAGTTGGTATTGTGATGTTCAAAGGAGAGATCCTTCGAACCCCGTCAAAAAAGCAATATCAATCAACGTTCCTACACAATCGCGCAAAAAAGGCAGACCAAAAAACAACTGGATCACTCAAATGCAAAAAAACAGCATTTGATTGGCCTCAGTGACGAAGTGATCCGAAACCGGGAAGCCTTTATCCAGCAGGAAAGTGAGAGGGTTGTGATCCTTCTACTCCGAATCATAACTTCGGCGTAAGGAAAAGAAGAAGACACAATCTACAGCGGTATACACCGAGGAATCTAAAATGAAAACAGGACAGTCAGTCAGACTTCCGAACGCAGCAGTGTTTTCCAAGTGGAAATAGAAATGACAGTAGTCGATGGTGAGACAATACCACAAGAAGATATCACATTTTTCATCGACAATCAGGCAGCAATAAAAGCGATTAGAAATAAAATCGAATGCTGTCGAGAAGAGCTCAAGATTCTTGGAACACAGCATAAGGTGTAACTCTGCTGGATTCCTGGACATGGAAGCATACCAGGTAATGAGAAAGCGGACGAACTGGCAAGGCATTACGACCTGACCAATCTGACCGCTTGGTGAACATCTCGCCTTGTACACTAAAGCCAAACAACAGGTGAACCACTCTAGACACTTGTGTTACCACTACGAAGCTATGGTCCATATACGACAAAGCGAGGACCGACAGTCTTATGCAAATGAATAGAAAATCTCTATCTACCCTTATTGGGGTGATTACGAGGCATAATACTCTGCGGTATCATATGAAAAAGCTACGTATAACGGAAGAAACCTATGTTACGAGGATACAACCCGCTTTCTTTGCCACTTCCCAGGCCTCTATCATAAAGAAAATAAATTTCTCAGACACTTCTTCCAGGATCTATAAGAACTATCTGGCAAATCGATGAAAGGCATATTGATCTTCATCAAATCAACAGGATGGTTTGTACCATGAGAACTGTAAGTGTGGTTAAGTATTCTGTTATAGAATCCTCACGAGCAAGGTACTTTATTCTTTCCCCCAATGGGCATCACAATGGGTCTGTAGTGACCTGAGTGTGGCAGTGGAGGTTTTCAGCACAAAATCTTAGCTGCGGCTTTCGCACTGCTGTATGGGTGCAGTACTTGAAAGGCAACTTTAAATTACATCTTAGCATCATCTTTCTGATTCCCTATGCTATACGAGTACAAAAAGGCAGCAAGTTGGTGTCAATTAACTGGCACCTGCATGCCACGCTATCTGTCAGTGGTTAAGTGCTCGATCACTGAGCGGGAGACTCAAGGTTTGAATCCCAGAAAACAAACAAAAAAAAGTTTTCTCGCGGTCCCACCTCTCACGAATGGCTGAAGTAAAATTGTTATGAGAAGTTTGTCTCAATTCACAAAAAAAAAAAAAAAAATGTCTTCGGAAACGGAATAAAACTGTAGGTCGTAAGCATTCGTACGAGTGGCTGCGAGAAACTATGCCAGGCTCTGTTTGAGCTATTAGCGCTAAAATATTTATTTATATTAAATTTACCACAACCTTTGGAGGTGATAGAGCGCCACCTCACTGGTACTCGTCAGACGCCGATAGCGACATGAACAAGAATTAAATCAAACTAATTTTAATCTCGTTATTCCAAGCGCCTAATAACGACTAACATTGCACATCAGGGATGAGTGCCAGTGACTTTTGACGGTGTTCTAAAGATGAGGAAAACAAAACTACAAGCAGGTAATACAACGAACCCATATACTTAATGATAAGTGGTTGCATGGAACCTTAGGCATGAAGTGCTGTTGTTCTAAGAGTTACACAAAAAGCAGATGTTTCACTCCACTTACCTTGCCATTTCGCATTGAATTCGACGCTCTTTTCTTTGTGATCAGTATGGGCTCTTCGCTTTCAAATACATTTGTAGACGTATCGTCAGTCTCATCTGCCTCGGTACCAAAAAACTTCTTTGATTTATTCGGAGGCGAGAGTTGCCTCTCCGGTGAAGTATACCCATCGCCAGTTGTCTTGGGAGATGCTTTGGCATTCTCTTCTCGTTCTCGTTTTAGGCGCTCCAGAAAACTCTCTTTAGCTACTGATACTCTGACGTACTGTCCATTTATTTGTTTTGCATTCAGCTTCCCTAAGCCTTAATTTAAAATAAAATTACTATCAACTTTGTTATAAAATCCAGACCACTTACAGAAGTCCACGTCTGAATCAAAGAGATTTAATGTCACAAACGCTAGCACTTTTACGCTACCGGGATCGACCAAGTTTTCCTTTTCCTTCAGTTCAATACTCGTTACATCGCCGTAATCCTTGAAAGCTTTATTAACGTCCTTTTCTGTGGTACCCGCCGGTAAATTTCCAATAAAAAATCGTTGAGACTGCATCTCAATTTAATTTATTTACGTTTCTCTAGCACGTGCACAAAAGCCTAATGTCAAGATAAGAATGGTTGTGTTCAGCGAGCATGGGACGGGGCTAAATGTACTGTGCTGATCTCACCTAAAAAAGCAAGAATCATAGTGGCCGTATTTACATGTGTCAACAACCCTTACTCATAAAGTTTAATAAGAGTTCAATTAAGGCTATTTTATGTTTAATCACAGAAAACTCTTTTCATACAAATTTCTTTAAGATATGTAAAACTTAATCAACTGTCGAATATTTAAATATCGAATTCAGTGTTTAACCCAGACATCAACTATAAATAGATAGTCGACTTCGGAAGTTTCTCTCAATTGGCCTCCAAAGTTTTTGTTCAGTCAAAGGGCCATAGTAACGGCATCTAGATGTAGATTCCATTTAAAGAGCATTATGACGTTTTCAGGCGCGCATACATACTAACCGTTGCTATGGTCGGAATAATGACATCTAGGAATACTCTTTCTACAAGCCACTAGACTGAAAATCATGGAACAGAAAATCGGAATATTTACTAGAGATGGGTAACTATTGGTAGTCATCACTTTCGATAATTCTCTATAGCCTTCGAATGAGTGTTAATTAAACTTTTTAATAAAATCTAGTTAAACTAAAAAAAAAACAGTCTTAGGCCGTATAAAACTTTAACTAGGCACGAAAATGTTTATCAAGAAATAACCTACTGAACTCAAAATTGACTAATACCAGTGGCAGACCAAAATTTAGCGCTATTAACTCTCCATCCCACTTAACTTTAATCTCGCTAAACAATTTAATCCTGACACACCGGAACATGATGAAACTAAAACGCGTACCACTTTGAATTGATAGGAGTAAATTCACTAAATATTAAATTAAGTTTATTGCGACATCGCCGATATCACAACCCTAGGCTACATTTTTTTTAAATTTCTGTCCTAGCAGGAGGTTTATTATTGTATTTTTATGGTCAACTGTGCGCCATTCTATTTTTTTTTTTTTTTTATTTATACTTTTTTTTTGAACTGCTGACTTTCATTGAATTTTCACTGTTGCAACTAAAATCTCCGCAAACATTTTCCCAGCATTTTATTAACAATTATATTTGTAGCCCAATTTATATTTGCAATCATTTATCATTTTAACAACACAAACTAAAATTGTAAGGGAAGTTTAAGGAATTTTTAATGCATAATCAAGCCTACACAACTTAGTACTGACTTAGATTGGTTTCAATTTTTCATTTAGTTTGAAGCATAGCAACAAGTTTAATTTCCTCAAATAATGTATTATTTAGACTATATTGAATAGTAAAAGAACTACAATATTTACTATGATTCAAAGTCAGTAAAATGAATGAAATCTACTCGTATTTTTCCAAATCTGCTCCGGTCTCATTTTTCAAAACCTGAGCTGAGCTCGTTCCATAACGCGCTCATTTTATTTGAAGTTAAATGATAGGTGACAGACCAGTTTCCTGATCATGATCAGTAACTTAAGCGGGATTAACCATTTTGATCTATCACGGGTATAACATGGCAGTCAACTTCATAAATATCAAATTTTCAATTTATGTTGATATTCATTTTGCGCAGAAATTGTTTCAGTTATTGTGTAAACACGATTTAAATTAAAAAACAGTTTTAGAATAAAATTCCGTAGAGAAATAATAATTTTTTCCTAACTAACTAATTTCGACATTTTGTACAACTCACTCAAATTTCAGATATTTTTTTAAATTAAAATATAGTTCTCTCTAAGAATCAGCGACTAATAAATAGTTAAGATTATTTCACTTATTAAGTGCAAATAGTACTAGACTGACTAGTATAGCTTTTGACCATGGACAACACCGGCGTAGGCGAAACCTGCGCCGAGAGTCGCAAGTTCAAATACCGTCGGCATCGATTGTTTGTGCAATTTTCCGACAATGTTTTCCAATAAATAGTTAGTGTCTAGTATAATGTATGTACGTGAACAATGTCATTCGACTTTAGTTACCAAAAATTCAGAACATCTATTTTTTTTAATTAATTTGATTATAGAATGATGCTATCGATAGTGCTTTAAGGCCTTCGATTTCCGATTTTTCATTAAATCGAAAACATTGGAATGTTAAAGAGGAGTTTAAAATAGAATTTAATTAAATTCTATTAATCGGCAATGGAAAGCTTAGTAAGTAGTAAACTAATACTAGAAGATTTTAATCGAAAACAAATAGTTCGTGCACTTACTGCATGTACTCATAATTATCGATAATAATTGTACCCATGTACAATTCTCTCAAATTCAGTATAATCGGTATATTAACTTTCACTACTTTTTCATTTTATGTTCACATACGGGACGAAATTATTTAAATGAATTATTTGCGAATACAATAAATTAATTATTATTATTTGCGAATACTGTAAGAAAAACGACAGTATTGTAACATAATGTAGCATAATAACTACGCCCTCGAACAGGCAACAAATTCCGAAGTGTCTTTTCATTGCTTTCTTTTGAGGTTCGTGTCTGAAATTAGTCACCACAGCTCGGATAATATCGCGGATAAAAGAGAACAAGAGAGAATTATAACTGCACGAAATGATTGTCATAATTTTTAGGGATTTTGTTTTTAGGTATTTTTGTTTTTGGTCGAAGAATTTGCTAGAAGTTTCTGGCTATCAGAAACTTCTGCTATATAAGGACAGATGGCGATCAAAAAAGGACAGTTGGTTTAGAACCGTGGCGAAGAGATTGGAAAAGTGATAATGGGTGAAGTTGTAATTTGGTGATAAATTGAAAGTTGAGAGTGAACAAGAAAAAGTAATTAGTTTGGATTTGTGAATTAAGTAATTGAAAGGAGATAAAGTGATTTGAGAGGAAAGAGACCTTGTAAGAAAAGAATTTGCGAAGAATAGTATAGTGTGAACTTGAATTGTTCTATAGACTAGAAAATAAAGAAATAAATTTCACAGAATATCGTTTTATCTACTCGAGCCGTAGCTCGCATGTTACATTGGTGTCAGAAGCTGGGATAAAACTTATTCTGTGAATAACTATTTCCGTGGTGTGAAATTGCACAAACAAAAAAAAAAAAAAAAAAAAAAAAAACGATATTCTGTGAAATTTATTTCTTTATTTTCTAGTCTATAGAACAATTCAAGTTCACACTATACTATTCTTCGCAAATTCTTTTCTTACAAGGTCTCTTTCCTCTCAAATCACTTTATCTCCTTTCAATTACTTAATTCACAAATCCAAACTAATTACTTTTTCTTGTTCACTCTCAACTTTCAATTTATCACCAAATTACAACTTCACCCATTATCACTTTTCCAATCTCTTCGCCACGGTTCTAAACCAACTGTCCTTTTTTGATCGCCATCTGTCCTTATATAGCAGAAGTTTCTGATAGCCAGAAACTTCTAGCAAATTCTTCGACCAAAAACAAAAATACCTAAAAACAAAATCCCTAAAAATTATGACAATCATTTCGTGCAGTTATAATTCTCTCTTGTTCTCTTTTATCCGCGATATTATCCGAGCTGTGGTGACTAATTTCAGACACGAACCTCAAAAGAAAGCAATGAAAAGACACTTCGGAATTTGTTGCCTGTTCGAGGGCGTAGTTATTATGCTACATTATGTTACAGTATTATAGAAAATGATACCATTAAATACCAAAAATTTTAGAAATTATAGTTTATAGTAAATAATTTATATAGTTTACAGATTAATGTTTTAAGATAGCATGTTTAGTTTGAGATTTCAATGTATACTGTCGCTCAATAACTATGTGAATTTATGAGAGAAAGATTAGCGTGTTTAGTTCTAAAGGCGACGAAGGAAATGTCGATACCGATTTGAAGTTATAATATGCCCTGCATTGATTGAATCTTTGTATTTAGTAACATTTATTTAAATGTTTGAATGAAAATTAGTATAATCCGGAAGTTGAATACAGAAAAGTAGCGAAAATATTTCCCTCACTAACACCTATTTCGCTTCCTGAAATTCGGCCAGATCAAGTACCCAAACTGAAGAAGCAAAATCTTAGTTATAAATAACTGTATTGTTATTGTTTGAAGTCAAAATTTTCCAATCCATTTGAGTACAATTTATTTTTAGTTTTCAGTAGAACTGGAAAAGTCTCTTTTTCGTCCATAGTTGTTCAACTCATTTATTTTTGTTTATATTTTGGAGGGGATGCAGCTCTTTCCAAATTGTTGTTGCCTTTGACATTGTTGACGGCTTTTAAATGGGTTCACACGTATTCACAGACCCCAGCAGAAGAGAATGCTGTCATTTATTTTTTATGGTTTTCGAGGGCAGGGCATTGCAAGTCGTTTATCTCTCTAAAATTTGTCTCTGATTTAACGATTAAACATGTTGTGTTTTTAGTCATTGAGTTGAGATAGAAGGTGTTTATATAACTAAACTATACTCTGTCCAGCAGAGATAACACTCTTCTCTTATATTTTTTCGAAATCAAATTTTAAAATCATTTTAAATATTTGATTGACTGAAGTTTGTTCTCAACTTTCGACTTGTGGTAGAAAATGTATGTAGTTGTATGTAACCTGACATGGATTCATTTTCCCACCTCATTTTTGAAGGTAAATTTGTCTTTCGTCTGAAGGTTTAAGAAATAAATAAAGAATGACTGGCAGTCAAATTAATAGATATAAGATTGTTTGGCATAAGTTATAGAAGCATTGCCTTGACATGCTGTTCGGCATTATTTCTATTTATTCGTAACTTTTCTTTGTTCGGATTAATTCATTTATAGTTAGTTAATTGAATCACTGATAGTAACCTATTTAAGGATACATCTATTTGATTTAGAAGATGCTGGCTATTGGCCGTGATTGCTGATATGAACACCAAATGGTTACTCAAGACTATTTACTTAAGCATAATTTAATAACGGTCCATCCATCGACACCTCCTTGGATCGTGATTAGATGGTGAGCTTTCACCACGTGGTGAACACTCATATAGTGATCACTCATGTACTGCTTTGCTAAATTCCTGGGAAATTGGAACACTTGTATTTCGATCAGCTTAAATGTATCCATCCTTAAGTCGCGATTCCTTTGAAAAAAATTAATCCATTGAAAACAAAATCTCTCCCTGTTCTCTCAAAAGTACTAATTTTGAGCTCCGATGTTACCACTCCACTAAATTTAATAGAAACATAACATTTTTAGCGATTTTTCCCTTTTCTTTTATTTCATGTATAATAATAGCTACGCCCAAAAAGATGCAACACATTCCGAAGTGTCTTTTCATTCGAGGTTCGTGTCCACAGTAAGAGACGAATTATGTCTAAGACGACGTCGCAGAATTAAGAGAGAATTATAACTGCAAGAGAATTATAACCGCAAGAGATTATTGTCTGCAGCTGTCATCTTGGAATTATTACATCAGAATTTTCTTCTTCCAGTGGTCGAAGAATTTGCTAGAAGTTTCTGGCTATCAGAAATGCGACTATATAAGGATAGATGGCGATCGAGGCAAGGCAGTTGGGTTTTGAACCGCACGAAGAGTTTGGAAAAGTGATAATAGGCGAAGTTGTAATTGTGTGATAAATTGAAAGTTGAGAGTTAACAAGAAGAAGTAATTAGTTTGGATTTGTGAATTAAGTAATTGAAATGAGATAAAGTAATTTGAGAAGAAAGAGACCTTGTAAGGAAAGAATTTGCGAAGAACAGTATAGTGTGAACTTGAATTGTTCTACAGACTAGAAAATAAAGAAATAATCTCACAGAATAACGTTTTATCTACTCGAGTCGTAGCTCGCATATTACAATATTGTAGCATAATAATAACTACGCCCCCTAAAAGTATGATGCAACAAATTCCGAAGTGTCTTTTCATTCTGGCAGAATTTTGGTTCGAAGTGTCCTTTCATTCGAGGTTCGTGTCTGCGGTTTCCACAGTTCATATCTACGAAAGAGACGGATAATATCACGGATGAGAGAGAATTATAACTGCAAGAATGATTGTCATCTTGGAATTTCTCTTGTTCCAGTGGTCGAAGAATTTGCTAGAAGTTTCTGGCTATCAGAAACTTCTGCTATACAAGGACAGATGGCGATCAAAAAGGGGGCAGTAGTTTTTAAACTGTGGCGAAGAGATTAGAAAAGTGATAATGGGCGAAGTTGTAATTTTGTGATAAATTAAAAGTTGAGATTTAACAAGAAGAAGTAATTAGTTTGGATTTGTGAATTAAGCAATTGAAAGGAGATAAAGTGATTTGAGAGGACAGAGACCTTGTAAGAAAAGAATTTGCGAAGAATAGTATAGTGTGAACTTGAATTGTTCTATAGAGTAGAAAATAAAGAAATAATTCCACAGAATATTGTTTTATCTACTCGAGCCGTAGCTCGCATATTACAATATTGTAGCATAATAATAACTACGCCCCCTAAAAATATGACGCAACAAATTCCGAAGTGACTTTCCATTCTGGCAGAATTTTGGTTCAAACTGTCCTTTCATTCGAGGTTCGTGTCTGGGACGAAGTCTCCACAGCTCATGTCAACGAAAGAGACGAATAATATTAGGGATAAAAGGGTATTATAACTGCAAGAATTATTTCTCTTGTTCCAGTGGTCGAAGAATTTGCTAGAAGTTTCTGGCTATCAGAAACTTCTGCTATATAAGGACAGATGGCGATCAAAAAAGACAGTTGGTTTAGAACCGTGGCGAAGAGATTGGAAAAGTGATAATGGGCAAAGTTGTAATTTGGTGATAAATTGAAAGTTGAGAGTGAACAAGAAAAAGTAATTAGTTTGGATTTGTGAATTAAGTAATTGAAAGGAGATAAAGTGATTTGAGAGGAAAGAGACCTTGTAAAAGAAAAGAATTTGCGAAGAATAGTATAGTGTGAACTTGAATTGTTCTATAGAGTAGAAAATAAAGAAATAATTTCACAGAATAATTGTTTTATCTACTCGAGCCGTAGCGCGCATATTACAATATACTAAAATTAAGACACATAATGTCCCAAAATTGTTATAGATACTTGTAAGAAAAGTTGTAAGAAACTAAGAGATAAGTTGATTGGAGCCCTTAAATATAAATGAATGAGATAGCCAATCGAAAGTAAATTTAAAAGCTGATCATTTAACAGGCTCACATCTTTGGATGTAGCAACTTTGGATTTAAATTTTTCATAATGTTTTCTATTAGCTAACGTGATGCTATCATGCCACATAACATAAAATGATACTACATGTCAGCACGTGTAGTGGTCTCTATTTGTTTCTGAAATTATATACACTTAATGTGCTGACGTGAAGGACTTTTTACAATGGTCTAAATATTCATCATCGATTACATACACAACTGGTATTCTGAGACGTAGTAGGAATTCAAAGTACAATTCGATAACTCTATTGGTAAAATACTTATGAAACCCTTCTTGTTTTTTGTGCTGACGTTAAGGAGGTTTTATAATAGTAAACGCAGAAATATATAACCGAATCTATCTTCGATCTCAATGCCATGGATTGACACTGATGCGTAGAAGGGTTTCAAACTACGCATGACTGAAGATGAATAACAAAAAAAAAAAAAAAAACAACCCTCAAAACAAGTTATGAACACCGAAGAATCTGTCATTCGTTCAATACCAACGGTAATAACACTTAATTGAATGGAGATAATTTATGTTTGCACTTTCAAATATTAATTGATCAGCTTCAGAATAACGCAAAGTTTTTCTAAGATTGACAGGACAATAAGTAAAGTACCGTTACACATATTTTTTTTTTTCAAAAATCCATCTATTAGCATATTTTCACCGTAATTCAAATATCACTTCCAACAAAATCGTTAGAGACGTTTTCGGGAATTTTTGGCGTCAGAATAAAACTTCCGATTTCTCCTAGAATTGTGATCCTACAGACCTCAAATATGAAGTTTGAAAAAAATCCGTAGACAGTCAGCCATACAGACAGAAATACAAATAGACAGACAGACATACAGAATTGAAAGAACAATTTTTTTTTGAGATTCTCTATTATAATAATGTCAAGTTTGATTAAAATTTCGAGATCGTAAATTTTGAGTAAAGCAATAATTGAATAACATAGTTGAAGCATATTCTTCGTAATAGAATAAAAACCAACCCTTTTCGTCTACTCGTGTACACTTAAACTGCACTTTGCTTATGTGCTGAAAGAGCCCAAATGGAGTCCAAGCAGATATATATTCTTACAAAATATATTTTCGATAATAAGGTCGAATGGATTGAATAATGGAGAATATGGGCCGAAAAATGCGAAGTAGAACTAAGCATCCAATGCAGTAGCTTTATAGAATATTAAACGAAAACATTCAGTGAAGAGAATTATATCTATATGTCCTGATCGTAGTTACGATCTAATTAATAACTATTTCCATATCCGGCATCATGTAAGACACGGCGAATTGTCTGGGGGTTGCTTTGCTTTCCTGTTTCTTCGGCGACCTCTGATTACAGTTTTGGGGCCCTTTTTTGGGATCATTCCTTACTTTTCGGACAATAATCCGTTTTTCTACTTCTGTAAAAATAGCTCTAGTTCTAGTTCACCTCTAGCTCGATTTTCTACTGTACCGTAGGTTCTTTCTTTTCTAAAATTGTTTGCACCGTTGCAAGGCTTTTGTCAATTAACCTTCGCAAATCAATTTCCCTTCTTTCGAAAATTTTATCACTAAATTTTTAAGGTCAATTGAGTGCCCTTTTTCACATGGTGCCATTTTTTTTTATATATAATTCGCGCGCGTCAAAAGGAATATGAATACCTTTATACTGTTACAGGGCACAGGCTTTTAGGGAAAAGGGGAAGATGAACAGAGGATAAGCATGTGCACGTTGGCTTTAAATTTTTGAAGGTTGTAGTGATGGGGAAATACAGAGCTTGGTAGATCATTGCACATTCGTGTCATTCGGCTTATAAACGAATCCCTTCTATGTCGAGTGAATGTATAGCATTCACAATGTCTCTATCACCTATAAGTTTTAACGTGCGATTTTGTACCCTATCGAGAATGTGCAGAACGGTCTTGGGTGCACCGGACCAGATATGGGCGTTGTATTCCAGCTTAGGACGGATGAATGCCTTATAAATTGAGGGCAGATCAGACGGGGTAAAATATTTCTTACACCGTTTAAGGAATCCTATTTTCATTCCATCGAAGATGGTTATTAATACACATACCGATAATGGTAAGTCTTTCGGTTTCAATTTATGCAAGTACCATCCATGGATAATGGTTGAGGGTTTTGGTTTTGCTTGAGAGACAGAAGACAGCATTGTGTTTTGGAAGCATTAAAATCCATAGAAATTCGTTCAACAAAATTCTTCAAATCTAATCATTTTTACTCACCCTATAGATTTCTTACGAGTAAATAATTCTATTAAAAAAGAGCAGATTTATATCTGCACGTGTTTACTATCCGCTTTTTGTATGATCCTCTTGTTTCTTTTTGTTAAGTTTAAATTGCAATTGGATTAATAGAGATTGATAATACAAAATTAAATTATTTTCTTAAGAGATGTTTCGTTACAAGTTTTTTTTTTTTCTGAAGGCCTCCGAGGAAATATTGTGTAATTTCCTAGATAGTCTGTTGAAAACCTCAGGAAATGATACATAGTTGTTGTCTTCCATATGAGTTGTTAGTAAGTCTTGAGCTCTTCGTCTGGTGTTGAAATCGTGTTCGAGAGGCCTCTTGTACTTTCGATCGTAGTAGTACTCTTCGATGATATTGAACTCAAAAAGTTGTTTAATAGTTAAGAGGTTGAACTCTACCTAAATGTACTATTCCCTATTTCTTCAATAATTTAAGCCGGATTTTTCAATTAATTAAAATATTTAAAATCAGGTGAATTGTCCCAAGACAGTATGCCATATCTTAAGATGGATTCTACCAGTGAGAAGTACACTTGTTTTAACACGCTGTAGTTGGTATACATAGTTGCTTAGTGATGTAATGCTTATACAGCTTTTCTTAGTTGTTTGCACGGTTGTGTTACATATAAATCTCACTTAAAGACACAGTCCTGTGATATTCCAAGTTATTTATAGTTTGTTACGTTTTCTATAACGTCTGCACAACTATCGTTCGGGCCAAGGCTTTCTTGTAGAGCATTGTGATCCAAAGTCGTGACACCAGCGGACTAATGAATTGAAATCTGATTACACAGTGTCTACTGCTGTTGTCAAATCTTTTTGGCTGACGACAATTGCAGTGTTATCAGCATAAGCAAATTCCACGCTGTTTTGCAAAACTGTCAATAGATCGTTTAGGTATATAATGAACAATAACGGTCTTAAGATAGAGCTTCCATACGCTATTGCTTCTTGCTGGCTGTAATTACTTAAAATTTTTCTCTAATTTTCTATAAAATATTTTGTTAAGGTTAGCATTAACTAAGTTGGCGGATTCCCCCAGGAGCTTGTTTGTCTTCCTACTGGGAGGACGGAAATTGACCTGTGATTAAGAACATCCGTCTTTAATCCTGCTTTACACATACTCGTATACAGATTGCTCTATTGCGCCTTTCAGTGCATCGGGGACACACGATTTGTCCATGCATCCATGAAGTGAAGTATATGTATATAGTGGTAGTATTTACTTTCACCAACAATTTTTACAATTATTCTTATTTACAATATAATGTACAATTCATACATACATACATATGTATG
This sequence comes from Pocota personata, assembly GCA_963082735.1. Taxonomy (NCBI): domain Eukaryota; kingdom Metazoa; phylum Arthropoda; class Insecta; order Diptera; family Syrphidae; genus Pocota; species Pocota personata. The sequence continues at coordinate 79,646,575 of OY720430.1, forward strand.
TATTTAAATTTTTATTGTAAAATAAAGAATATACGACAATGAAAGAACGTCGTGTGTCGAGGAGAAAGTTGCTTTTAATCAGTAGTTAAATTTTTTTTTCTAAAAAGAATTTAATTAAATAATTCAATTAATCTTATCCTTTACTCTTACAATGTTTAATGTTAAATAAAAACAATGAGAATAACGTCTTGTGTCGAGAAGAAAGTTGCTTTTAATCAGTATTTGCATTTTTTTTTTTTAATTTAATTAAATCCTTCAATTAATCTTTGCCTGTACTCTTAAGCGATTTTAATATATTTAATCGAATTTTCTCAATCTGCAACTGTTTGTTCGTTTAGTATTTCGATCATTTCACCTTCTGTTAACATATTTTTCTTAAAAAAATATATGCCTAAATTCCTTAGGAATGAGGCATTTGCCCAGAAATTTATTTTTTTTTCCCGAAGGTTGGTGAAAAAATCTTCCATAGACACTATGAGGATAGCAAGCGCGTGCTCATAGTAGTGTCAGCTTCTTACTGACTAAAAAAAAAACATCCTGCGATGTAATTTGTTATATATTGCAACTAAGAAGGACCTTATCAAGCAATTTTTCTATCATGAAAAGAACTGTTTGGCAGGTTACTTTCCACTGAAAGATCCTGCATGTTCCGCAATCTAGGCGCGGTTGATTCCTATCTCATCAAGTCGAAAGGTTTCGACTTTTATAGTCGGCGCAATAAATTGCTTTCATCCAGAATTTGTAGGATTGTATTGTTGACATGTCCGATTAGTCGGTTTCTATGCTTTCTCGCGAAGCTTCTAATTTCAGCTTCGATTGTCGGAATTCCGAGATCCCTGTGGATATCATCGTTTCTAGTATACCACGGTGCGTGGACAATTTCTCTTAGCACTTTATTTTGAAAAGTTTGTAAAATATTGGCGTTTGTTTTCTTGGTACAGCCCCAAAGTTGTATACCGTAAGTCTACACCGGCTTTAGCACTTGCTTGTATAAAAGCAGTTTGTTCTCAGTAATGAGCTGGGAGTAACCAGTTCGAGCAACCAGTTCATTTCTCTATATTTGATTTCGAGTTTTTTACGTTAATTTTCACGTGAGAATTCCATTTCAGTTTTGCGTCGAGTGTCATTGCAAGGTATTTGGCCTCGTTTGCAAAAGCTATTCGGGCCAAGTTTAGGAAAATTGGCAAGACATTAGTTTTCTTTTATGTGAAATTCACGTGAGCAGACATAGATTCGTTGAGGGCGATCCCTCGTCCATGCATTTACTTTATTCAGTGCGTTTTGCAGTTTTGGAATCGTTTCTTCGATTGATTTACCTACGGCTAGGATAGAGAGGTGGCCCGAGAACGCTTCCTTGCGGTACACCGGCCGAAATTTCTTTGAACTCCGAGTATTCATTTCCATGTCTAACACGAAAGAGTCTATTTCCGAGATATGATTCTAGAATGTCGTATAGGCATAAAGGGAGAACTTGTCGTAATTTGCAATTCAAGCCATCATGCCACACCTTATCAAAGGCTTGCGAGACGTCAAGAAATACGCTTGAACATATCTTTTTCTCTTCAAGTGCTTTCTCGATTACGTCAGTAATTCTATGCACCTGGTCAATCGTCGAATGCTTACTTCTGAACCCAAATTGGTGGACAGGGGTAAGATTATTTCCTTCTATAACCGATTGGAGACGCCTTAGTAATATCCTCCCGAAAATTTTGGTTATAACTGGAAGTAGCGAAATTGGTCTATAAGATTTTACCCCATTTGGCGGCTTTCCTGGTTTTAAAACCATTATAACTTCCGCAACTTTCCATTGGTTAGGCACGTGTGATGTATGTTTTCAGTCTCTCCCAGATTGCATAAATTACATAGTTTCGTTTTTAGTGAATCTATTACCATTTAACCAAATTAAATCATAACGCGCTTCAAATATCCAGATAATTTTATTTAGATCGTGACTTAGGTGAAGTTGGTTCGGCCTCTCATATGGTCCAGATGCTTGTAGAATCGAGTGCTACTTTCAACTGCCTTTCGTAATCTGTCTCTTTCTCTTCTTAATTTTAACAGCTTTAAAATATTCCTAATTTCTACTATTACAAACGAGTTCTAATGTAGGTACATCATCCCATTGCAAGCCCACGCTGTTGACAATTTCACCGAGTTCCTTTACCCGGAACAATTTCTTCCTTATCAGTAATTAGGTTAGTTGAATAGGTAATTTGCTAGCCTCATACTGAAATATTACTTCCAAAATATATCTCAGGTGTAATTAGAGGGTATAAAAGAACCCATTTTCAGCTCCTGTTTTCAAAATCAACGCATAGTTCGGAGTGAATTTCGTGATTTTTAAGGATCTTTTAAGGTTCTTGAAAAAACGCTGCAGTTTATCTACTTCGTCAAAATACCCAAATCCTCAAACTTGTGCTGCATATGCTTGTATTCATCCGTTCACTGCCAAAAAGTGCTTTCATAACTAGTGTAATGTTTTTCTTTTTCAGAAAATCTTGCCAGGTTGCATTGATGGCACTATTAGCTTGGATGTTTCTTTTCTCTACTTGTAAGTAATTATATTCCGATACTGTTTTTATTATCTATCCATTGAAGAACTATCTTTCATGCGCTGATAGTTTGCCTCAGTTTTTATAAACCAAAAATCTGATTTAGTCATGTTTACTTCCAAGTGAATGTAGTGCTCTTCTAGTTTTCCTATAGTTTGTTCCATAATTTGGACATCATCTGTCAGGATGACTATGTCACCTTATACATATTGATGCCTTCAATATTAAGTCCTCCTCCTAAATATTTGTGCAAATCTTTAATATATAGTGCAAATAAAAGCGGTGAAAACAAGCATTCTTGTTTGATTCCTGATACAGTTTCGAAGTATCCTGATAATTCTTCACCAATAATTTTATAAATTTTCCAGAGACTCTCATTGCATAAAGTTTGTATATTATCGATTTTCTTGAAACTTTATCGAATTTCGCTGTAAGATCTACAAAAAATGCGTAGACTTTTTTTCTTTAGGGCAAGCTTCAGAGTAGCAATCGCTGTTGTCTACCGTCGAGTCTTTTTTTTTCGGAAGCTCGCTTGGTGTTCTGTTAGAACTTTCTTTCTTTCCGCCTACGTCGATAACCTTTGATTTAGAATTGCCAACATAACTTTGGATACGCAGTTCATGAAGGTGCCGTGAAATAAGGTCAAGTGAAATAAGGCCAAATTTGAACGTTAGGCTTTATTTCACTTTGTGAAAGTGAAATAAGGTCGAACGAATTCACTAATCCAAAGTGAAATAAGGCCAAATGTTAAAGTATTAAATGTTGTAATATAATATCTTACTTCTAATTCTAGTGCACATTTCTTTTTAATTCTTTTGGGCTTGTAAATAATTTCCTTTATCTTTCATGGTTTCGGTTTTTCTATACACATATTTGCAGATTTGATTAACAAGAAATCAAAATTAGGACATAAAGGGTTTTTTTTTAGAGGTATACTCGTAGGACTTTAAAATGAAATAAAACATGTGAAAATCGTATTGGCTTCATTGGAAAGATAATTTTATGGCATTAGTGCTTAAATATAAATATTCGACTGGCTCGAATAAGGGGCAATCTGGAAATCCAATTTTCGACTACTTTTTCGTGCAGCTGAGGCCGTATATCGGCAATAATGCGGCGAATGTTGGCTCGGGTCCTCTTCAATACTACGCTCCACAGCAGCACAGCTTCTTCGGTATGCACTGTATAAAGTCTCTGTGGATGCTTATTATTCATTACAGAATGCGTGGTGTGAAAACGAAGCATGGTTATTGAAATTACTTGATCGGATGAACGATTATGTCGATCGTAAAATGGACGTAGCGCAAGGTAAGTTTCGCGAACTGAACCACGATTTCCGAAATAAATTTGCACCATTTGCAGAGTTGTTCTGGCGTAATGCCCGATTCACAATACAGCGTGAGAGCGAGACGAGTCTAACGCGAGTTGTCAAAAAAGTTTCGATCTATGCAAATTATGAAACAATACACAATGATGCGAGACTCGTTCTATCGCAACGCATTCTTTTCGGAAAATTGAAAAACTCTCGCGACGAGATAGCCTGCCAGCAGGCTGATGCGACTTTGTTATGTAGCCAGAAAGAGAAAGGTGGTGTGTTGTTGTTACTTTTAGATAGATAATACAGGCTCGCTGTCAAAAGTATCGCATTCATTGTGAATTGGGAAACGATTTTATGAGGACGAGGATTTCTCGCCTCGCTCTAGTCTCGCTCGCACGCTGCATTGTGAATCGGGCATAAGTCTATTTACGGTGAGATGGCAAGCCAAACTGAGCACAAATCAGCTGTCAGCTTTCAAATTGGCTATCACTGGAAAAAGTGTTGCCAATTCGAAAAACAAACCTAAAAGAAAAACACCCTAACCGCGCGAGTCCCGGTTAGGGTGAAATAATATACTTAGCTGCATTTACAGGTCCTCCCATTCATATATACATATTATATACTCGTACAAGTTAAAATAAATGAAGTTTCCTTGTCTGCTCTCAGTCTATGACAGACTTCTTTATTTGCAAAGTAACTTAATTCTAACTTAACAAATTATGCTTGCTTAGGGAAATGATCGGTGCATGGTGTGAACGACTGAAAAGTGGTTATTGTGTAGGATTGGGTTATTGATTGAGGTGAATGGGTGAATATGCTTGAGGTAAACCTACTATAGGACGGAAGTGAAGTGTAAGCTAGAAAGAGAATATGCAGGGGAAGTGAATTGTTGAAGTGCAAGTTGGCGTTGATCTGAGTTGCTGCGGTTAACTTACATACTTGTTTAATAACAAATGGGGTAGCTTTTGTTTATTTATTTCTCGGAAAATAAATGTCATTTCTAAACTAGGCATTGTTTTATTGCAAAAATTGAATAACAAATTACAGTTTATCTAGAACAGGTAGTTAAAAAAAAAAGTCTCAAAACAGTGGAACGTAATTATCATTATTTTGAATTTAATAAAACAAAAACAAGTTACATTATATAAAATTAACGTGTAAATTATCAATAATAAAGTGGTCCCATGTAAATGTCATATTTTATATACATATGTGTCGTTTAGAAGCAAAACATGCTCTTGTCCATCACATATCATTCTGAGAAAAGAAGGAAACACTTCCCGTTTCTTGCAAATTCAAAAAATTGTTTTTCGTATTTTTATGATTCTATATGACACATTGTCTTTAAAAAAAATGCTACCTCGAACATCTTGAATTATGTATGTGGAAGATAGAATTAATCAAAGAATGGATAAGGCTGTTTTTGGTCTAACAAAATCATACCAAATCAACTTTATAAAACATTTTTTCGTTCAAAATCAATTCCACAACTTTGTTTCTTTTAGTTTTAAATCCTTTTTTGGTGTTAAACCTATCAACTGTAACTCATTTGAAATTCTTCTTAAAGAGAATTACAGAAAAATTAAAAAAAGAAAAAGTCATATCTACTGAGAGACTTCAATTTCGTTAAGTCTCTCAGTACACGATGTTTTCAGAATATTACATTTGCATACGTTTGCTAACTATCACTTCATGTGCAATAGCTTTACATGTGAAATTATAAAGAGTATTACTTTAATAAATACTACAATATAAACAAAGACTAGATAAACCTGACTTGCTTTAATCTATCAGTGATGTACACAGATACAAAACTGAGTAACAGCCACTTACTTACACCTACTAGTTCTTCGCAAATTTTATCTTCTGCAGCATGGTCTATTAAATTTGCTGTATCCAACACATTACAAAAAAAATAGCTTTTAGCCGTTTTTTTGCACAATTCGTAAAGTAGCATCGTTTTTAATCCAAACTTATTATTAGAAAAATATTATCTATACGAGTATATATCCACCGACTCCGAAATCACCGAACCGATTGAGCTCAAATTTTCAGACAATCTTCGGTATTGGCCCGAGTTTTCTGTGAAGTTTGGTCAAAATCGGTCCAGTAGTTTGCCATAAAAAAAAACATGTATTTCTTTTTGTTAGGAGCAGCAACGCACGCCGGGTACCCGATAGTTTATGCAAGATGGGCCCCAAAGAATATTACTGAATCTGGAGAATTAAGTTTGCATCTGAAATCAGCAAATCATGAACTTGAAAGCGATATAAAACTCAGCCAAGTTGAGGGCAAAATAATGAAACGCTCGGCAGGGACCTACAAATATAGTTTTCTTAAAACCATAACATAAGTATTGACCACCCTTCAGGTCAGTTACTTTAAGGCATAATAGTAGTATAGTTTTAAGTTTATTGGAACAATATATTGTGTTAGTGTATAAGTGGATAAATAAACAATAAAAAAAAAAAAATAAAAAAAAAAAATAAATATAGTAATTATACGATCCCTTATCTTGGACGGAGTCGGCAATAAAAAGTGTTTCTCCGTTATGGAACAAATATACACATAAATAGATCAATACTTAACAGTTTTATTTAATGCCAGCTATTGCTCTTGTGAATTTTTCTATGTATTAAAAAAATTATTTAGAGCAAAGTGTAAAAAGTGTATGATAGATGAGAATCTGAAGAATTAATCTTTTATTTGAAATCAGAAAATCATGAACCTTAAACCGATATCCAACTCGAACAAGATGCTGGTAAAAAAATGCTAAACTCCACAGGGACCTTCGTAAGAATTCAGCCATAACCTAGGCTGAGTCGGAAATAAACAAATTACCCACTATGCACGATTTTTTAAGAATGTCTTTGAATCCGAAGGGCTGAGCTGTATAAAAGTATATACGAGTATGTACTCGTATGTTCATTTGGAATCAGGAGATAGTGCCCTTCAACCCTTGTACCCGATGCAATTAAACAAACTTTGGGCAATGCAGTGACCTCTATGGGAGCTACGTTCAAAAGTAGACGGAGCCCAATATAAAGAGTTGCACTTTCTAATTGAGAGATATATCTACATATATGTGTCAAAAACTAATGTTGCATTCAAAAACTATGATGGCACAACATTCAAACAGGGAAATATTGAACAAATTTATTTATATGATTTATTTATTTATTTCTTTATCGTATGCACAAATGTTTAAAAATAAGTTGACGTCGAACATACATTTTGGAAATAGGATATAAGATTGGATCTATAAGGTTATGCCAAGGTTATCTAGCTAGAGAAGTGCATCGGGTTGTGTACTCTTATATCTTCGGCAATACTTTTAAACACATGTAGGGTACAATTAGATACAATGTGGTTTATGGTTTGACGAGATTCGTCACAGCCCCTGGATGTTAACGTGCTCCATTTGTATAGAAAGTCTGCGCAGCGGGTGTATTCAGTTCTTATCCTGTTGAGTTGAGTCCATGCATGACTTGTTAAATGGAAGCCAGGTACACTCCTCTTTTACACTGAAGTTAGATTCTTGCAGTCTTTTAGTCCATTGGTGGTTTTCGTGACTTTAATCGGTAGCGGTCATAGTCATCCATACATTCGTGAATTGGAAGGTTTGAGTTGTTTTGGATTTTGACGTATTCTCTAACCAGCATATTTTGGCTTCTTAATGGGGACAGGGGGATATTACTAAACACTGGGAGCCATTAAGTGGGTGTTGACCTGATCGTTCAGGTAATTAGATGCGTGGCAATATGAAGTTGGCTGTCAATCATGGTATGATGAACACTGTTCAGCTAGATAGGAGTTTCAAATTCGGCAGTTGCGTATAGTAGCCAGGCTAGGGGATGCTCTATGCAGTGTGTCAGAGGAGGCACCCCAGGAACTAGATGCAAGTTTTTGAAGCAGGTTGTTCCTGGTTCTACATTTTGCAGCAGTTTTTAATCACTGAAATTTGAATGTCAAAGTTCTGTCCATTGTTATTCCTAGGTATTTCGGTTGCTGATTAAATGGATGTACCAATCCATGGAATTGGACTTTCAGTGGTTAGTAGGCTAATTGATTGTTTAAGTGGAAGCAGAATGAATCAGTTTTTGTTAGGTTATGTGTCCATTTTCTAAAATATTTCCCAGGGACTTTGTAAGCTTTTCTTCAATAAATGTTATGTTTTGCCTATTAGTAGTAAAAGCTAGATCATCTGCATAAGCGAATCTTTTGGACAACGTTTCCGGCATGTCATGGATGTATAGGTTAAATAACTGCTTGACCCTAGTCGCACTGTTATTGACAAATACTGAAAATGATTGACTACTCTGTATGTTATTTATGAGGTTTGCTATTTTGATGCAGGGCGCAGTTAACACACTAAATTATGCGAATTCAGCACACTCGCCGATTCGATTGGATTGCTTTGCGCAAGCTATAATATTGACCCTGGTGCGTGCGCCGGCCGGTTCAAATGGATTACTTTGTGCAAAGCTAAGATATTAATTCGGGCGCATGTGCCGGCATTCGAATTGCATTCATAAGGAATACTTAATTATAAACATAAACAACATACTTTATTATAAATAGAACATAAGAGAATTTGTATTTAGATTTTAAGTTTGGCAGTCAATAAAGAGACGTTGGTCTCCGTAAAAAATATTTTTTTATTTTCGATTCAATACAAAATCGTTTACTGCGCCATTCTCAGAAGTTTATAAATCATGCTGGTACGCCGGACTGTGTCGTAAGCTGCTGTAAAGTCTACAAATACAGCACCTGTTTTTAGCTTGTTTTCAAAACCGTGTTTAATATAAGTTGCTAAGGCCAGCACCTGATCTGTGTGGCTACGGCCAGAACGAAAACTACTCTAGCTTGCTGTGACTATTTCACTTGTGTCCTCTACGATCCTGTTGTAGATAAGGCCCTCCAGGATCTTCTAATAAATGCATTAGATAGCTATTGGGCTATAGCTCTCAACTCTGTCAGCTGGTTCCCGGGTTTCAAAATCAATTATATTTTTTTTTTTTTGTGAGTTATTTAGATAAGGTTCCGAACGATAGGATATTCGTAAAGAATTTACACAGTGAAGCCTTTGTGTTTTTGCCACTATTTTTTTATGATTTGTGGGTAAATTCCATCAGTCCCTACAGCTTACCCAGATTTGCAGTTGACGATGGAAGTTTTTAGCTCAGCTATTGAAAAAGCTGAAGATGCTTCCGTCGCCACCGTTTCTTTAAGGATTTCTTAATGGTTCTTATGGTTAAATAACTGATTTTTGTTACGTAAAAAAATGAATAAGCTTTATTTTGCGTTGTATGAAATTTTGTATGGCATAAAGCATATTTTGCTGAGAGCACTTTGGTGTTTGATAATATTATAATGTTTTGTAGTTATGGATATGATATGGTTTTTAATCTACTAGAAGTTTTATTTAAAATATCAAAAGAGAATGTAAAATGTTTTGTAACATTTTTTTAGAGAATGTTTTGCTTCTATAAGACACACATGTCATCAAAAATATAAGTAATAAAAAATATTATTTTTATGTTCGTAATAAAAAGGGACTGTCGTAGCAACGTTCGCAGATGACACGGCTATCCTCGCAACAGATGAGTCAGTCGAATCATCAACTGGAAAACTCCAACGAGCTTTAAACAAAGTATGCGAGTGGACAAAGACTTAGAGAATCGTCCTTAACGAGACCAAGTCAACGCATGTCAATTTTACGTACAAAAAGATAAACAATTTACCTATTTCCATTAGCTCGGTACAAATACCGTACGCAAACGAGGCAAAATATCTAGGAATGACACTAGACGCAAAACTTAAGTGGAAGCCACATGTGAAAAAGAAGCGCAACGAGCTCGAAATCAGACTTAGAGAAATGTACTGACTACTCCGGAGATACTCGAATATAAGCGTATACAACAAACTGCTTCTAAAGGGTGGTTAAATTTTAAGGGCCGATGTTGAATGTGAACCACACCTAAACGTCAAGTTTTTTTCTGCATTTCATTTGACTTTTCTCAATTTCAGACTAACTCAATTTGAACCATGGAAAGATACACAATCGAGCAACGCGTTAAAGTTATTCAGGCTTATTATGAAAATGGGCGTTCAAATCAAAATGCATATCGTGCATTTCGTGATTCTTTCGGTCAATTTAATCGTCCAAATGTGAGTACAATCGGAGGTTGGGTTGGGGTTATTTGAAAGAAAAGGTGTACGTCGATAAGCCAGCAACAATTCAAGAGCTAAAGGATGAGATAATTCGGCACATTAACGTCATAGAACCTCAATTATGCCTCAGCGTCATCGAAAATTTGGACCATCGGATGGAGGTGTGCCGCCGAGGTCGCGGCGGCCATTTGGCAGATATTTTGTTCCATACATAATTGAACCATACCAATATTATCATAATAAAAATAAATGACATTAATTTCCTAAATAATTTGTGTTTTATTCAAAATCAACATCGGCCCTTAAAACTTAACCACCCTTTATATAAGCAAGTGCTAAAACCATCTTGGACATACGGTATACAACTTTGGGGTTGTACCAAGCCAAGCAATATGACAGTTCTGCAAACACTCTTAAACAAAACACTAAGAGCAATTGTGAATGCTCCATGGTATATAAGGAATAGTGATATTCTCAGAGATCTAGGAATTGCTACCGTGAGGGATGAAGTAACAAACTTTGCTCACAAACTTCGTACTGGCCTTCATGATCATTGCAATAATGAAATAATCCGTACTCTGGACGTGACAAACCTCGAGCGCTGACTACAAGTACAAGACCGTACGATCTGGCGCAGTAAGGGAAAATCACATGTAATGACGGTATTAGTAGGTGCCTTCACTGTAAAGCTACCTACCTAACGCGATTAACACTACAGAAGCGTAAACTACTTGTTAAGGTAACTTAGTCGTAGTCACCACAAAACGAAAAAATGAGAGGAACGAATTTCCTACTACTATGAGCACGAGCAGCCGGTTCTCACAGTGCCCCTCTGGGGGGTGAGGTTTAGCCCGTAGGCATATACTGGCCGACACTTATGAATCATCAGGTCAGATATATGAATCGGGCATAACCAATGGTACGGGCCATTGGTATCTTTTGAAGATTCCTGCACCTCCAGGCGCAAGCAAAAAAAAAAAACAATTTTTTGTGGTAGAGAATGTTTTTCAAAAATATAAGTAATAAAAAATATTATTTTTATGTTCGTAATATCTAAAATACATTCAGCCACATTTTCAATTTTAATTTTAATTTTTTTCGAAAAATTTAAGAGTAACTGTAATCAAATTGGTCAAACATATTTGCATAAAAAACGTAAAAGTTTAAAAATTGTTTGTGATAAGAAAATTATTATTACAATCGTACTTACTAATTCAATGCAGAATTCTAATTTAGCGATATATACATTTTACCTTTCTTGGGCAGAAACTGTATTGATAAATGTTATCAATCATATAGCATTTTCAAATGTTTCCAAAGTGTTGAAGATTCTCATTGTCAAGCCGTCATAGTCTGAAGATTCAAAACTTATTGGCTAAAAACTACGAGGTAATACACTATAGCATCACTAAATGTCCACTGTTACATTGATGCAATTAATTTCACAGTGTAACAACTCCGAACTGTTTTCTAAATTGAAATAAAGTGCAGAGCTGGATCGCACGTACTTGCTCTTATAAGCAGTTCGCAATTTGAAGAAATTCCGAATGGATTAAACTACGGGACCAGTTTTGTTTGATTTTATCTACAATACTTGCTTTTTATAGGAGGAAGTAAAACTTCTTTATACATGACAAATTCAGATCCCCTTTCAATAGCCGTGTTTCCATATATTGTAGAATATCGTCTTTTTGTGAAACTTAATAGAACTTTATATAAAGTTACAAAAAGACACGGATAATGATGTTGTCAGTAACTGTGAATAATAGTCGAGTTTCTTTGTAACTTTATATAAAGTTCAGTTTAGTGTCGCAAAAAAAAACAATATCCTATTTATATTTTGAAATTTGGTACTACGGATTTAGTCGCGAATTGGGGTTCAATGGAAATTAGTGTGTCTACCACTGTCCTTTAAAAAGAAACACTGCTGTTGAACGGAATTGAAAGTTGATGAAACTGTATACCCAGTTATTTGTTGGTCTCGTTTCATATGCGAACTTTTTCTGAACTAGGGACAATTTTCATAAAGAAACAACTCTGATATACAGTAACGGATATAGAAATTCGAACATAGTGAAAAACTAATTTTCGTAGAATAATTTTGGAGGTTTTACAGATATTCAAGATCCATCTTTACCAAACGTTAAATTGTTGAAATACATTCCAGATTCGGAAAACAATAAACCAATTTCCGAAAAATGGGCTTTAATGCAAACATTTTCAAATTGTTTTAAGTTTCAGTTTCAGCAGTGTAAGCATAATGATAGTTTTTATTGCTATTCGAGTTTATGATTTTTATTACAGGAAACAGGCTTCTCAAATTTCCGAGAACTGAAGATGTTAATACTTTGTAGTCCATCCTTTTTTTTCATTACGGTTTTTATCCGGTAGGGCATTGATGTAATAAGGCTGTGCAAAGTATCCAGTGCGATTTCCTCATACCACACTTTTTCAATGAATTTGTCCAACTCGGTTATTGTCTGTGGCTTCTTCTTCCCTACATCAGCCTTTTTTTAAAAAAAAAAAAACAAAAAAGGAAATTTCCAAATCCCTGAATACTCAGACTCCATTTTGCAGTACCCATTGTACTACCAGCCAGAAACCCCTTTTTGGTGTAGTGGTTGGAGAAACTTAGATTTTATTCGTTTCTCTTTTATGTTCTGGTGGCTTTGATTGCTGTCCCTCATCCGGGATCGAACCTGCACAGTTGGGGTCACAAGCGAACACACTACCCACTACACCGTGGCCACCTTAGCCTTAATTATGGACCAAAAGTTCGCAATCGGGTTCAGGTCAGAGCTGTTTCCAGGCCACTCCAATGTTGCAATATTATTCTCGGTTAGAAAATTTTTGACCTGGAATAAAAAAATGCAATTACAATAATTAAACTTTACCAACGTTTTGCTAATATTTTTTGGGGAAGGTGAACAAAATAGCACTTACCAATTTCACGCGGTGGCAAGGCGCAGAATCGTCTTGGAAAATCAGCTTATCTGAGTATGTTAAGTGTTCTTCTAAAAATGGTAGCAGATTGTCTTCCAATATTATTTTATACTTTTCTTCGTTTACTGTCCCATTTATTAGAGCCAGCCGTCGAACGCCGTGATAGGAAAAGCATCCCCAAATCATCCTTGAGCCTCTTTGTTTCACGGTTGTTGTCACGCACTCATCATTGAATCCTTCTCCAGTTCTTCGCCTCACGTACTGTATTCCGTTAGAGCAGAAGTTGAACTTGAACTCATCTGAGAAGATCAGATTTTTTCAATTCGTTATGATCCAGTTTTCGTGATCTTTGGCCCAATGGAGACGTTTTAGGCACATTCATTTATTTAGAAATGGTTTTTCGGTAGGTCTTCTGCGTCCAAACCAGCTTCTTGAAGTCTTCGTCTTACAGTCCGTTAGCTTATCTCTGATCCTCCTGCCTCTACAAAGTCTGTCCTTAAATATTCAGCAGTTTTGAATCGATCACACAGACTTATTCGTTTTAAAAGCCGATCTTCAGCGGTTGTGGTCTTTCTTCTTCGACCCGTCCCCTTTTTTCTTTGAATCTTTTTGATGAATTCAGCCACTTGCTGAATCCCACTTTTCGCGCTATATCACGTACACTTAATTTTTCATTTTTTAAAGTCATTATTTCGATTTTTTTTTCACTCATTTTCTTTTCATTTTCCATATTAATAAAATTATTTCCACTTTCACTCAAACTACTTTTTGTTTTTCAATGAACTATTACAAAGTGAATTAGTATTACGTCATCAAAGCCTTTTTATGCAAAATCCTAAAAATTGAAGTTAAAGAATTTTTTTTACCCTGTCCGGATTTCTATGTCCGTTACTGTATATATAGCTTTAAATGATCGTAATATATATAATAACTTATTCGACAAAAAAAAGGCAGATTGGTTCTCGTTATATTTGCTCAGCGGTTGAGTATAATGTTTAAAAAAAAAAAAAATATTTGGCGCAACAGCTCTTTAAGTGCCAGGGCCTAGCTTCTCGCAACCACTCGTGTTGTGTTCGCTATATTTTCACACGAATGGAAGGGACCTACAGTTTAGTGCCGTATCCGAACGGCAATTTATTCTGAGAAGCATTCTCGTGACAACAATACTCTCGAATGTTTGTCAGACGTTCGCGAGAGGTGGGATCGTGAAAAAACTTTTTGGTGTTTTCTGGGATTCGAACTTGGAACCTTTTGCATAGTGATCCGACACACTAACCACTACGCCACGACGCCCACATAACGCCACGACAAGCATAATGTTTAGCCATCCATAAATAATCTAAAAGAAATTACCTAGTCAATAAATCAAACAGCATAGAAATCGATTCGGACATTCTTGAGTTATATGAATTCATGGCAAAAAAAACACAGAAACATACCACTTTATTTTATACAAAAGCAAAGTTAAACATCTTCCGTCTCTTTTCTTTGTGCAACCTTCTCGCAAACGTTGTGATTTTGAAAATGAATATGAAGTATTTTGTTCTGAGGTTTAAGTGTTCAACCATCCAATTTTCGGTTTTTACTGAAATTTCCGCACTTAACAATCAAAAATTTATAAAAACAATTAAGGTAACTGCATAAAACATCTTGAGGTGACGTGTCCACTTTTGATTACCTAATACCAATTGATGACGTGGTCCTCGATTTGTCAAAAGCAACAAAGCAACCGATTTTTTATCAAATTTATCGGCCTGAACTCATTCACTGCTGGAAGTGCTACCTATTCGGTGTGCTCATCCAACTGCACTTAACACTTCGTCAAAATTAAAGGCAGCACTGTCTTCGTTCAAAATTATTATTCGAAGTGACGAATTAGTTTTTCCTCTAATTTTATTTTTCTGCTTCGTGAAAGTTATTTGTTGAGATTAAATTGTAATATCTTTTCTTGTTGCTTACACGATGGCAGAAGGTGGTGATAAACAAAAAATTACAGTGACTGTGAAAACACCAAAGGACAAGCAGAATATTGAAGTCGATGAAGATGCCGAAATCAAAGAGGTAAGTTCTCGTTGTTTCTGCGTACTTCTCTCTACCCGACCGAACGACAGCACAGTATTCAATGGGAATTTAATTTTCTTCCAACATGTGAAACTGGATAAGAATGTTAATTTTATTTTCATTTTCAGTTCAAAATTTTGGTTGGCAAGAAATTCGAGGCCGAACCTGAACAATTAGTTTTGATTTTCGCTGGAAAAATTATGAAAGATACGGACACCCTGAAGACGCACAACATTAAGGACGGCTTGAGTGTGCATTTGGTGGTAAAAACTCCGACAAGGCAGCATGAAGCTGCAGAGCCTCGTCCACAGGCAGATGTTCGTCAGACGCCGTTCGGTCTTAACCAATTGGGTGGTTTGGCTGGTCTGAACGCCTTGGGTGCTGGCTCGAATACTTTTATGGATTTGCAGGCACGTATGCAAAGCGAACTGTTGAATAACTCTGATTTGCTGCGCACACTTTTGGATAACCCAATGGTCCAGCAAATGATGAACAATCCAGAGACTATGCGTGCGCTGTTATCGTCGAATCCTCAGATGCAAGATCTAATGCAGAGAAATCCGGAAATCTCACATATGTTAAACAATCCTGAGCTGTTGCGTCAAACGATGGAGTTGGCACGTAACCCGTCGATGTTGCAGGAGCTGATGAGGTCTCATGATCGGGCAATGTCGAACTTGGAGAGCGTCCCAGGCGGGTACAATGCATTGCAGAGGATTTACCGCGATATCCAAGAGCCGATGTTGAATGCGGCTAGTGAATCATTTACAAGAAATCCATTTTCGGGTCTAGTGGAGAATTCTGCAGGTAAGTGCAAGTGAACGTGTAGATCCATTTTTGAATGTTAGCGGCGTGGGTCTTGTGTTAAGGGTGGAGTATGCGATTTTTATGTTGAATTGCCCACGATATTCACCTGAGACTCTCAATTTGAACTGTGAAACAGTATTCTTATAGCTGTTATATGTCGAAACCGGAAAACTATCTTGAACTCTTACGTAATGAAGAGCAGGTGTGTACAAATTAGGATTTAAAATAGCTAATAGCTGAGTTCCGCATTTCGGGCGTGATGAAAAGCTGTAGGCATTTATTTCTGTTAATTCCTCTATCGATCCCAAGCTTTATCATTTAATTTCCAAGAATTAGCGATCCCCCTTGGTTGGATTATAAGTTTTACAATTTCTGCTGGTTATTTCTTATTAATCAGCGGCACTTAGGTTAATCTCAGGAATTCGCAGAGAATGTGTGCCGTGATCTCTTTCAGCATCTACGTCGTCACACTCTTAGGTCGACAGCAGCTTTGGGCCTTCATGGTACCTATTACAAGTGCTGTGCTGAGTCTGATAACGTCTTTTGTACTGTGCACACAGCTTATTTAAAATATGGCAATGATGGGAGTGCGCTTCACCTCATCATCGATATTTTGAAAATCCAAGGCTATGCTGAATTTTAGAAGCTTCATGGTTGTCTTTTACACCCCAGAGCCCAACACAATGTGATGTGTTTTGAGCTGAAGAGCTTTAACTTGACTAGTTTTGGTTGGCATAAGTTGGCATTGATGGCCGCCTGGCTGTCTATATGAATTTCGATATTTCTTCGAAGAGCTATTACCGATGAAGCCTCGGTATTGTGAAATGTGAAAATCTTATTGACCGTGTAATTTCGAAAAATGCGGTGCCTACATTCTCTTCCATTTTTAAATCGTCTGTGTTCACTATATGAGCAATCTAAAAATTTATTGCGTTTGTATTTAAATGTTTAACTCTGGTCTATTGTCAAATGGTTTTTCCCCTTTTCATATATCATTCAACGATAAAAAAACAATTTAGGTCACAAAAAAGTTTTACACATTTCATTATTTTTCAGTTTAGTCGAGAAATTTACTTAACTTTTAAATACGGAAATACACTAAAGGAAAACATGCCCTTACTCTGAATTAAATAACTCACTGTGAATATTTATTTCGTTTATGAAATTCAACTCAGACTTAAATACGCCAACATACAAATGAACAAAATTAAACGTACGCAGCAGAATACTATAAAAATAAAGAAAATTTCAACAAAACGATTAAAAATGTATATGAAAGCATATATGTATGTATGTACATATATATATACATCTGTAGATATTAATTTACTAAGCAACCTGAATGATCACAGTTCTAAACATCTGTTTATAGGTTAATGAACAAACTCAACTTGGTTTAACCAATATAGATAAAAATTCGTCTCATTGGGCCTTTCAACACTCGTATTCTGCAAGTAGTATGCAAACCGATTTGCTGGTGCTACTGTAATTGTGCTAGTGAGTCACAACACTAAAAGTAAGTCTTATTGATGCTGAATTGTTTACGTTTTGTCTGAAAATTGTTAAAGTTAAATAGAATTTGGGCTAAATGTGTTAGGCAGGTTCTAAAAATCTTTAAGTTGTCTTTATTGGCCAACCGATTCAAGGAACTCTAAAAAAAAGTCCTAAGAGTTGGACGTTTTTTAAAGAGTATTTTGGCGAAGGCCAATTAAATAAAGTTGGTGATACAAATGAAATCTATTAAGAAAGCCGATAATACCACTTACCACAAAATCGTTCAGTCTCAGCGGCAGCGAATGCATACCAAACTCAACTCTGATATTGATGAAATCATCAATTGGGGGGCAAACAACCGAGTTGTGTTCTACGCATCAAGAGCGCACAGCTGTTTCCTGTCTATGAAGCTGGATACGAACGTGGTCAAACTCAGAATGGGTTAAGTTTGTCAATGCTTGGCATGTACCTATGTATATTAGCCAAACTTTCGATGGAACCAGCAGATCACTGATCTTGCAAAAGGTGGTGCTAGATGCCTAGGATATGTTAAACATTTTTTCACTCCTGCGGACTTGGCCACAATCTATAAACCATGTTTGTCCGAAATTTGATTATAACATATATTTGGGCGGGATTTCCTATCACATGCCTGAGTTTACTTGATCGTGTTCAGCGACAAGCTTGTAGACGACTGATCGGTGACCAGTGAATATGCAGCCAAATCTCTTCCCTCTAACAACGAAAAAATAGCAATGCTATTGGGTCAATAACTTAATTCGTGCGGTTTGCTAAGAGATGGCGTAACTTGTATTATTCCATTGTTATTATTTCATTGGAACATGCGTTGGAAAGCTACTGTCATTGTACGTCATTTCAGTATATGTCATTCATTTGAAGGGTAAGCAACAATAATTTTTTTCACTCAAATATGTCGAACTTTGTTCCTGAAAAAGTGTTTTTGCGGGGAGTTCTTCTTCATTACTTTAATATGAAGAAAACTGCTGCCGAAAGTCATCGTATTTTGGTGGAAGTTTATGGTGAACATGCGCTAGCTGAGCGAACGTGCCAAAAGCGGTTTGCACGATTTAAAAGTGGTGATTTTGGCTTGGAAGACGATGAACGTCCTGGGCAGCCAAAAAAGTTTGAAGATGAAGAACTGGAAGCATTACTCTATGAAGATTGTTTGCAAACACAAGAAGAGCTCGCAGAATCTTTGGGTGTCACTCAAGCAGCCATTCCAAAACGTTTAAAAGCAGCTGGATATATTCAAAAGCAAGGAAATTGGGTTCCACATGAACTCAAGCCGAGAGACGTCGAAAGGCGGTTTTGCATGTCCGAAATGCTGCTGGAACGCCACAAAAGGAAGTCATTTTTGCATCGGATTGTTACTGGTGATGAAAAATGGATCCATTACGACAACCCCAAGCGCAAAAAATCATATGTGGAACCCGGCCAACCAGCCAAATCAACGGCAAAGCCGAATATCCATGGCGCGAAGGTAATGCTCTGTATTTGGTGGGATCAGAAGGGTGTGCTGTATTATGAGCTGCTAAAACCGGGTGAAACCATCAATAGACAACGCTACCGAACACAATTAATCCGTTTGAAGAGAGCAGTAGCCGAAAAACGCCCGGAATATGCGACCAGACACGAGGCAATAATTTTCCATCATGACAACGCTCGGCCCCACGTTGCTATTCCGGTTAAGAACTATTTGGAAAACAGTGGATGGGAAGTTTTACCCCACCCGCCTTATAGCCCAGACCTTGTCCCTTCTGACTACCATTTGTTCCGGTCGATGCAGAACGCCCTCACTGAAAAACAGTTCACATCAGAGCAGAATATCAAAAATTGGCTTGATTCTTTCTTGGCTGCCAAGCCGGCGCAGTTCTTTTGGGATGGGATCCACAAATTGCCAGAAAGATGGGAAAAAGTCATAGCTTCAGATGGACAACACCTTTGAATAATACTATTGTACATGTTTTTCTTAAAAAAAATGTTCAAATTTTGACAAAAAAACGCACGAATTAAGTTATAAACCCAATACAACTCCAGAGATAAGTGTAAATCAATCAGGATTTCGATCCAAAAAAATAGTTGATGACAAAATACTATTAAGCAAACTAAAAAAATACGGTGTTCGAAATACAGAACTTAATTGGTTTGAAACATTTATTACTGGGAGAACACACCGAAAAATAGTAAATAATAAAACAACTAGTGCAATCAAAGTGGATAAAGGTGTCCCTCAGGGAACAATATTGGGTGTTCTACTTTTTATTATCTACACCAACGATATGGAAAAAGTGGTAAAGAACTGCAACTAATGTTATTCGCAGAAAAATAATGACTGGAAAAATAATGACTTGAAAGAAAGAGACTTGTAGCTAAAAATGAACAAACTTATAATAAACACTGACAAAACTAAATACATGCTTTTAAACAACCCCATAATTTAAACCCCTATCGCCATAAAAATAAACCTTAAACTTCTTGAACCAGTGTCGTCCATAAATTACCTCGGTGTCATGCTTGACAATAAACTAAGTTTCGAATCCCACATAGACCATGTTTGTAAAAAAGTGTCCAAAAAACTTAAGAAAAATGAGGAAAAATATTTACAAAACAGATGCAATAAGAGTATAAAATGTAATTGTGAAACCCCACTTTGAATATTGTACCAGTCCGTTGGTCTAATGTAACGCCACTCAAAAAAAAAAATAGACTCCTAAAAAATCCAAAACAGAGCTATGCGAACTATACTACGAGGGTGGGTCAATAAGT
Organism: Pocota personata; assembly: GCA_963082735.1. Classification (NCBI taxonomy): domain Eukaryota; kingdom Metazoa; phylum Arthropoda; class Insecta; order Diptera; family Syrphidae; genus Pocota; species Pocota personata. The sequence goes on from OY720430.1 coordinate 79,666,711, forward strand.
CCCTGAAATAAGGAACACTCTTTTCGGTATAAAAACATTTTATTTTTCAACATAGTCTCCTTTTAACTCTATACACATCATCCAACGTTTCTCCAATTTTTTGATGCCCTCCAAATAATACGATTTCTCGAGCCCCTCGAAATAAGCCTTTGTTTCAGCGATAACCTTTTCATTCGACCCAAATCTCTTACCTCCGAACCATTTCTTCATGTTTGGAAACAAGAAATAGTCGCAGGGGGCTAAATCTGGGGAATATGCTGGATGAGGGAGGAGTTCGTAGCCTAACCCATTGCGACTGCGGACTTGTGCGCCGGTGCGTTGGCCTGGTGAAAAATAACTTTTTTCTTCGCCAAATGCGGCCGTTTTTGCTTCAATACGACTTAGAATCAATCCAGCAGCTCTGCGTAATATGCGCTGGTGATCGTTTTTACCCTTTTCAAGGTAAAACCGTTACGAAACGGCGCAAAAACTCAGCCAGATTTTTCTGCAACATCGCCAAACACACCTTTGAAGTTGTCAAACGAATGCGTTTGTTGTCGATTGTGAGCAAACGCGGCACCCATTTTGCGGAATGTTTTTTCTTGTCCAAATATTTATCTAAAATCGAAATCACTGAGCCATGTGATAAGCCTGTGGCCTCTTCAAGTTCGCGCACTTTCATTTGCCGATCGTCCATTGTCAAACCATGGATTTTGTCGACCATTTCTGGTGTGGTGACCTCAATTGGGCGACCAGAACGTTCGGCGTCACTTGTGCTTGAACGACCGCACCGAAATTGAGTAAACCAGTGGTGAATGGTTCCAATCGATGGTGATATATTTGTCAAGCTTTTGTTTGGTTTGCGTGATAGTTTTTTCTGTTTAATGAGCACTCGAAATTCACTTTTTTCCATTTTAATGAAAATGCTAATAGGCGTCTGTATAAAATGGCTGCCACAACAAAACTATTTGACAGATCTGTCTGAAAATTTGGGTGCGTTCTTTTGAAAGATGATTCTTGACAAAAAAAAAATTAATTTAAGCTGACGACACAATTTGTGTTAATTTTCAGGGACTTATTGACCCACCCTCGTAAAATGTGATAAATACAGCCCAATATTGACGTTATTAAACTCTCTGAACTGGCTAAACATAAATCAAAGACTTTACGCGATGACCATGATCTTCGCCTTTAAAATCAAAAATAAATTGTGTCCACAGTACCTGATGAATAAACTACCCCAAATCAGGAACACATGGCTACTGAGCCAAATAAACAGATTTAACTTAATTAAACTAAACAACGCCGGGATGTTAGCTGCTTAGCGCTTGTGTTCCCACCACAATGTACGGACAAAATATATAATTGTGACCCGCCTGTCCATCAGTTTAATCGTAATACACATGTAGCACATGCATGCACTTTAGAGCCTGCTTTCTCCCGCACGAAGGAAATCTTTTTTTTTATCCATTCAACACGAATGTGAAATAACCTGTCTTCCTCAGTAGTTCCAGAAATGAAAAAAAAAGGAATTCAATTGCCCAACTTAATAGGATGTAGTTCTTCTCGGGCGTTGTGGCACTTCTCAGCCTTCCATCCTTGTCGTTAGGCTCATTGTTTCAACTGCGCTAAAGCAAGCCTTTATGAGGCGTTTTAAGACCTAGAGTTCAACCTGGTGGAACGTTCGTAGTATTCCACTAGCTCAGCCAGTGGAGCGAAACTTGCGGTATACCGCTAGCTCAATCGGTAGAGCTTTTTAGGCATAAAACAAATAAAGGGAAATCACGAGGGAACATCGCTAAAAACCGTACTCTATGGCGCGTAAAGCCCTGAGAGCAAACAACATTTAAGGTCCATTCACAGATCAGCGACCGGCGAATGGGCGAACTGCGTTCAAACCATTTTCAAGGCACACAATTGACAATTTTACTATTCGAAAAGAATAGAGCTTAATTTATCTATCAATTAATAGGAAAAAATTTAAATTTTAATTAGTTTCTGCGAAGAAATTAACAATACCCTGATTTTTCCGCGAATAGGCGAATATTTCTTCCGAACTGTCAAATTTGATTCACATTTCACAGATGTGGAACGCAATCCACATTGCCACGATCAAAACATTCGCGAGAGCTTAACCTCACAATTCTTTTCTTCTTCGTGGTAACGAATGACAAATGAAATTCGCAGATTGCTGCGACTAGAAAAAAAGTTGCTGTGAATGAAATGTCAAAATTTGCGAATATTCGCTCATTCGTATTCACAGGTCGCTGAGCTGTGTATGGACCTTTAAGTAATTTGGTGTCCATGAATGTGAGAAAGACTCCCCTTTGTGGCTGTACCAACCTTAAAAGTCATAACGCTATTTCTCTTGCATACTCATATAGGCGCTCGCCAATAATGCTAGCATGTATTCTAGTTTGACTGCGAAATGTGGTCTTAGTTTTAACTATATTAGTAATGATATTTACTTGAGTGTCCCAATATATATCCGCCACAACAACGACTTTTCCTAATTGACTTGTTTTTTCTATCATTCCTGATAAATTTGCCGAATTGCTTGTATTTTATTAATTTTATTGAGTGTCATCCTGGTCTACAAATGGCAAGCATACCTGATTAGAAAGCGTAGATGTATCGGCAATGTCGAGCTCCGTCCATAATGTTTCGTGCTTGACTTTTTAGCACTCTTCAAAACACATTACACAAATACTCATTCGAACATTGGATCGCATGACGAAGGCCCTGTGTAGGCGATGCCCACACTCACAAACCAACAACCCCTTATGTTTAGCAGAAATCGAATTTTGTTTTCTTCAATCGCTTTAACTATATTTATTGTACGTCAGCATTTGCCGAATTTGTAATTGATATCCCAGCACCCAGCACCATGCTCGTCGGAATATCATATTCTGGTCTTCATGAAAACAGCAAAACTCCTACGACAGCATACCTTCGTATAAGATATGGCTGTATTAATTTCATGCGCGTCCGATAGAAGCGCAAAAGTTACCTCGTTGTCGACGATTCATAGTAGTGATATTTTCATCATTAAAATTAGAACCACTTACTACTCACACTTGATGCACGTCAATATAAAATATTTATATTGTGTTTCGATTTATTTAGATTTTTTTCTGTTTGATTATAATTTTATTTTTTTTTTTATTTTAGGAGAGAATCCGCAACAAGGTACCGAGAATCGAGAGCCTCTACCCAACCCATGGGGTGGAATTTCAGCAAACAACCAAAGCCCTGGACAAACTGCGGGAGGAGGTGCGGGTGGTACTGGTTTACCACAAGCAGGAGTTTTAAATACCCCAGCTATGCAAAGTTTAATGCTGCAAATGAGCGAGAATCCTCAAATGATGCAGAGTCTGCTTAACGCTCCATACACGCGTAACATGATGGAAGCCATGTCCTCTGACCCTGATATGGCAGCACGTATTTTGAATACGAGCCCTATGCTGGCTAATAATCCGCAATTACAGGAACAGATGCGAACTATGATGCCGCAATTTTTGCAGCAGATGCAAAACCCAGATGTCATGTCGATGATGACAAATCCTCAAGCACTGAATGCAATTCTACAAATTCAGCAGGGAATGGAACAATTGCGTGCAGCAGCACCTGGCGTAGTGGGCTCAATGGGAATTCCACCGCCACCACCGGGCGCAAATACACCAAACACTACTACATCTAATTCACCCACAACACAACAAACCGGTGGAACTAATACAACCACTGCAGCTGCCAGTCCACAGTTGTTCAATGATTTTATGTCAAGAATGCTAAATGGAATGTCCAGCGGTGCTAATACAAACCAAGCGCCAGAGGAAAGATACTCTTCCCAACTAGAGCAGCTTACAGCAATGGGGTTTGTCAACAGAGACGCAAATCTGCAAGGTAAGCGAATGATCTATATTTTCAAATAGAAATAACTTGAAACTACATAATTTGATTCAATTAGTTGGCAATGTACCAGCTGTCCAGAGAATGGTTTAGTTAGGTAGTAAAACAACCTAGTTGGTAATAAACCCTTAATCATATGGTACTCTCAGTTGTATTAACAAGAAATGGTAGTAATATCCTATCGATTTGTTGTTGAAGCATTGACTTCCACAGCAAAAATCATATTGTGCGGAGCTGTTTCGACTGTCTTGCCTTTTCTTCAAATGTGTGAATGACAAGACATGCTTTGACATGTAATTTACTGCGCATTTGGATGTCTAAATGTCGTTTTAATGCATACGTTTAGTGAGGTCCAGTGAGGTTATGACTCCTCACGACAAGATATTTCATGTGCGTTCCAGCCCTAACACGTAAGAAGTATCTACATGTTCTGGGTATCATTGTCTATCGTATTCCCTTACTTTCGTTCGTCAAGGCTGTACGCACAACATACCGCCAACAATTACCATTTTCCATTACATGGCAGGTAGCAGGTAGCGTGTCCGACATGGAAAGTTAAATCAAATCATTTTAGCTATTATCTTACTTACTTTTACTTAGATCCTCTGACCCCTCGTGGGGCACAGGGCGTCAACAACGCCTACGCGATATAGTGTTCGGAGTTATGCAAACGCGCTTGAGCTCCCTCCAACCCATCCCCAATGATGCGGATTCCTCCTCGACTGTCCTTCTCAATGTCTGCCTAAGGCGGCCCACTCGTCTGCCAGATGGGTAAGTGGATTCCATTGCATGACGTACTTCGCAATGGAGCTGCCTTCGCACCGTAAATTGTGACCGATACACTGCCACTTTCTCCTCCGTTCTTTGATATACGGTTCTGCCAGAAGATCCTTAAGATGTTGCGAAGGCATCTATTTGTGAAAGTTTACAAATTCCTTGTGATGGTCCTGGTCACTTTCCAGGTGCTACGGCAAAATTGTGTGCTCCTATTGCAAAAACAGTTTTGACAGCTGTTTAGAACTCATCTATGCTCGGCTGACTACTTCAGATCTTTTGGTGAGGTGTACCTAAAATTGTTGGCCATAGTGCTACGAAGCCTGGAGTTATTGTACCCACAAGAGATGCAGTACGAAGACGTATGATGGATATCATATCGCGTGACTACTACTATTATCTCGTGGTGCTGTCACTGCCTATCCTGAAAGAAGTTTATAAAATAGAGAGAGAAAAAAGAACGAATGATGAACATTTTTCTTAGTCTTCTCTAAAATCTGCGATCACTATACGATTTCTACGATATAAAGTTATTGTGTGCTGTAGGAGTTTGTTGAAGTGCTTCCGGCAGGTTTTCTGTAGTAGAACAATTCTCCTCGGCGTTTTTGTCTAGTCTTAAGATGTCGCATGAATTTATACTGTCGTTTTGGGGACCCATACTCCCAGAATCGATAAGAGTACTACCGTTCCAGAATCCTATCAATCAGCCAAAGGTTGGTTTAGTGCAGGGAACTCGCCAACCGCGCTTTTCCGTTCGCAATTTCCAAAGAAATACTTAGATATCACCACAGGGATGTGGAAGTAGGACTTACTAACATAGCTACAAGATTATTGATTAGCATCGATCGGATTAGCATCTATCTGAAGATACTACTTCTACGAGGCCTTTGTCAGTTGTTTGCCATCCAACTTACACTAGCAATGCTGCCAGTTGTTTGCAATGTGATCGTTTACTCGATCATTTTCAGGTGAAAGAATCGTATGTACCTACATATATAATATTATCTATGATTTAGCAAATTCGATTAGCATTAGCTTGCTTCCGGAGTCGGTCTCGGACCGTGTTACCAAAAAATCCTACCTATTCTTAGCGCATTAGCCCTTAACCAATTCCGCTAAAATTTGGTGACAACGCGAGTACCAATTCGGCATAAGGAGAGTCCACGTTGATTTGGTTACCAATTTCCGAAGAAATTTCCAAGATGTATTGCACATACGAGTATGCTGCTTCTATTAAGACTTTGTTAGTTGTTTATATATCAGGTTGGCAACTAAGTAATTGCCAATTTTTTCAGATAAATAAAACACATTTTTTTAAATACAACGAATAAACTTTAATCAATGATATATTTTCCATTTTGTTCGATGACTTTTTGCCATCTTTCCCAAAAATTCCTAATTTCACGTTCGTAGATCTTTATCGGCAAAAAACTGAATCAAGTGCGATTTCACAGCGTCATCATCATTGAAAGTTTTACCATCCAAAGAGTTTTGCAAAGATCGAAATAAATGGTAATCTGATGGAGCAAGGTCTTCTTTTGGTGGATATCAGCTTCCGAGGTGGATTGTGCTGCTGGCTCATCAAGCCTGAACCAAGATCGTTTTCGATTGACGTTACTGTAAACAACCCATTTTTCATCGCCAGTGATGATTCGTTTCAAAAAAGGATCGGATTCATTGCGTCTAAGATGAAAATCGCAAGCGTTGATGCGCTTCGTTAAATGAATTTCTTTCAAATCATGTGGAACCCAAATATCAAGCTTTTTAACAAGTTTCATACGTTTTAAATGTTTCTCAATCGCTGTATGTGACACATTTAACTCGATTATGGCTTTAATTTGATCATCATCAAACTCATCTGGTCGATCTGATCGTTGTTCATCTTTCAGTGACAAATCTCCGGAACGAAATTTGTCAAACCAATTCCGGCACTGTCTTTCTTTTAAGGCTTCTGCACTATACACATGAAGTAATTTTTTAGCAGCTCTTTCCTTTACGGAAATGAAAAAGTAAGATATGACGAAAATGCTCGTTTTTGCACTCCATATTAAAACTGACGCCAAACTAATACCTTTTCACAAAAATACCGTCAATTTGGTTCTAAAGCAAAGTAAGACTGACAGCTAACAAATGTCAAAAGGAAAAAAATATGTCATTGACACAAGCAATAAAAAATATGGCCAAAGACATCTATGTGTCAAATCAGCAATTACTTAGTTGCCAACCTGATATATGTTTTTAAATAATCAAATAGAAAATAAAATTAACCTCTTCCTATATATCGGTGTCTCTATTTTCAGCACTCATCGCAACGTTCGGTGATATAAATGCGGCAGTTGAACGGCTTCTTGCGTTAAATCAATTATCCTTAAGTTAACGTCATTAAATGTAAACTGTTTGGAGTTTATAACGTTACATTTTTATTTGATTTTACATTTTGTTGCATTGGTCATATTTTATACAAATATTAAATAAAGTATTTTTTGTTGCATCTACATACATTTGATGGAAAATACCGCGATATGAGGGTTATAATATTCAAACCACATACGATTTGGTTTGATATTTCAGGCTGGCGATTGCAACAATCAAATCTAAACTAAAATTAAATTTGTTGCACAAAACACCCCTACATGCATTCTTTCTATGGTTTCTTTGTTTTTTTTTTTTTTTTTTTTGTTCCATTGTGCGTTAATTTCGGTGAATATGTTGTACTCGTATGGTATATTGATAAATGATTAGATTTGTTTGCTCGGTTATTGAACAAGAAATCGAGAAATGAGTAAGCGGTGATTTTGTTTTAACTATTATACAGACCTACATGCATAACGATGTGTTAATTTGTAATTTGCAATATGATAATTCAACATTGATGTGAACTTATTTTAATACGAATAGTTATTCCTCTTTAAAAGAATAATAAAAACTAAGCATAAACATAACCTATGTAACTATGTTGCTTTCTTTTTTTTTTGTAAATGGATGAATTACGGTAAACCTTTTTCTCTATGTAATATATGATAATAATAAACCTACAATTAAATGTCATTCCAGGAAAAAATGTAAGAAATGAGATGATTGTAAGCACTTCATCTATGAACTTGATACAAAATGAATTTCGTTTATTTTCAAATAAAATAAAGACACAAATAAACAAAAAATATATTCGAGTCAATTGTTTTCTTTTTTTCTAAAATAAATATTTAATATATACGAGTGTGGGTCAATAAGTCCCTGAAAATTAATACAAATTGTGTCGTCACCTTAAATTTAATTTTTTTTTCAACGTACCCAAATTTTCAGACAGATCTGTCAAATAGTTTTGTTGTGGCAGCCATTTTATATAGACGCCTATTAGGCATTTTCGTTAAAATGGAAAAAAGTGAATTTCGAGTGTTCATTAAACACAATTTATTGTGAGAAAAAACTATCACGCAAGCCAAACAAAAGCTTGACAAATATTATGGGGACTCTTCACCATCGATTGGAACCATTTACCACTGGGTAATCAATTTCGGTGCAGTCGTTCAAGCACAAGTGACGCCGAACGTTCTGGTCGCCTAATTGAGGTCACCACACCAGAAATGGTCGACAAAATCCATGGTTTGATAATGGACGATCGGCGAGTGAATGGGCGCGAGCTTGAAGAGGCCACAGGCTTATCACATGGCTCAGTGATTTCGATTTTACATACATATTTGGACATGAAAAAACTTTCCGCAAGATGGGTGCCGCGTTTGCTCACAATCGACAACAAACGCATTCGTTTGACAACTTCAAAGGTGTGTTTGGCGATGTTCCAGAAAAATTCGGCTGAGTTTTTGCACCGTTTCGTAACCGTGGATGAAACCTGGATTCACCACAACACACCAGCAACCAAGGAACAGTCAAAACAATGGACTTCTCCTGGCGAATCGAAGCCGAAGAAGGCCAAGGCGGGTTTGTCAGCAAACAAGGCCATGGCGACAGTTTTTTGGGACGTGCGCGTTGTTATTCACATCGATTACCTTGAAAAGGGTAAAACGATCACCGGCGCATATTACGCAGAGCTGCTGGATCGATTCTAAGCCGTACTGAAGCAAAAACGGCCTCACTGGCGCACAAGTACGCAGTCGCAATGGGTTAGGCTACGAACTCCTCCCTCATCCAGCATATTCCCCAGATTTAGTCCCCTGCGACTATGTCTTGTTTCCAAACATGAAGAAATGGCTCGGAGGTAAGAGATTTGGGTCGAATGAAGAGGTCATCGGTGAAACAAACGCTTATTTTGAGGGGCTCGAGAAATCGTATTATTTGGAGGGTGTTTGATGCCAAAATTTGAGAAACGTTGGATGAAGTGTATAGAGCTAAAAGGAGACTATGTTGAAAAATAAAATGTTTTTATACCGAAAAAAGTGTTCCTTATTTCATTTTTCATGGACTTATTGACCCACTCTCGTATACACTGTCGGACAAAATAAAGTGCAAAACTAAACTTACTTACTTTTTAAAGAGTTATTACGTTTATTTTTTAACTTGTTTCAATTTATAATCTTGTTATTTATAATTGTTTTACTATACATATATTGGACAAATGAAGCAAGTGTATTAGCTTATTTGCAAAAGTCAATCGAAAAAAAATATAACCCAATATTTACGGAAAAGAAAATTAATGAAAGAAGACGAAATAAAGTGCAAATTCAAGAAAGTAACAATAACACATCAAATATTCAAAATTCAGCTTTCAAAATGAAAAAAAATTAATAGCTAGTGGCTCCTCGTTTATTCTGAATTACTGCCGCAAGACGATTGGGCATGCTGGAGACCAGATTTTTCAGCGTGTCGCCTGAAATTTTCTACCCTTCATTTTGAAGGCTTTCCCAAAAAGAGGGTAAGTTTCGACGCTTATCTAATGGGATCTTCTCATCCAAAATGGACCAAAGGTGTTGAATTTGGTTAAGGTCATAGGGATTAAGGTGGCCAGTCCAATACATAAACATTTTGTTTGTGTAAAAAGCTGGTTAGTTGCTTTGCTCGTATGCTTTGGGTCGCTATCTTGTTGAAAAATATAACTTCCCAGGGACATTGTAGAGGCAGAAGAAGATAAATTTTCTCTGATAATGTTAACGTAAGTTGGACCCGTCACTTTGGTATCGATTTTGATCAGATTTCCAACGCCGCTAAAGGAGAAACAATCCCAGACCATTACCGACCCTCCTCCGTGTTTTACAGTTTTCTTTATGCACCTTTGGCTCAGTCTTTCAGAGGGTCTGCACCAAACTCGCTTTCTGTTGGCTAGGCGTTTTCGGATGTTGACTGTACGAAGCATAGGCTTTTTCTTCGCAAAAAGTTGTTAATCCGCTTTTTTGGAGTCACCTTTGCACTGTTCTTGGTATTATACTTAATTGTTAATCTTCTTTAATACCCATTACCGAAGAAAACTAGTTTTTCCTGGCCTCAGTTATGTTTCGTTGGTCTTCGGTTGCTGTGGTCTTCTGCTTCCTTCCGCACGAACTCTTGAAACTGGCAACTGTTCTTCATTTTTCAAAGTTAAGGCAGATCTTCCTTAGCCAAGAAATTGACAATCCATATTTTTGTGCCAGTTTTTGAAATGTCAATCCACTTTGATGGTTTCTTCATCTCAGGTGGTAGCATTTTCATACCAATGTCTTAACAGAATAAAACAAAACTTAGCTTTGAAACTAAAATTACCAATTTTGATTTAAAACACCTCTTATTTTTTTATCAATAGTAAATATCTGTTCTGAAAAATTATAAAACTATTTACAATATTCTAGCGCGTCGCATACAACATAGAAAATGCACTTTATTTGTCGCGTCTAGAGTAAAACTGCTGCAGAATCATCTCAACTGATAGTAAATAGACAAAAGTAATTAAGGGTTAATTTTTACAAAATGGTGAACACGTGTGTAGGTGACGTCAGCACAAAATAATTAAGCCATAAATGCTTTTTGCTTTTAACTATCAGGACTTTGAAAATGAATCGACTGCTTTTGCACTTTATTTTGTCCGATAGTGTACATATCGCAGGCCAAAAGTTTGAGACCGGGCCACCAAAGATGTATTTTTTTTTTCTACCTAGATTTTTTTTATTTTTCTCAGAATATGCATATTTGTAGAAATCAACTTCTGTGAATGAAAAAGATTTTGTTTAACACCCTCCTTGACAAATTCAACACCAATCCGGGTCGTGAAATGTGGGGAAGTCTGCGAAGGCCAACTGCAGGCTACAGGGCGAGTCCTCGGGTTGTGGATGGAACAACCTTTAGACAGAGGTTAGGAATAAGTATTTATTTACAAATAAAAAGTCCCGAACAAGCAGCAGATATTGGATAGCTGTGGAAGAATTTGCAGGTTGGCTCTGCGACTTCTTAAGAAATACAATATATACTGCAGGCCAAAAAATGTAAGGTCTACCTAGACAACTGACTTGATTCATGCATGGAGATTGAATTTTATGAATTACATTGAGTTTTTTGCTTAAATTTTCGACCTGAAAACTCGGATTTTACAACCGCTTTTAAGGATTATTGAGAAGTGTTTAGGTTTTCCATTTATTAAATTTTATGACTTGGTTGTTGATTCAGCACTTATTTATGACTCCTTACATCAAAAGGGTTCTCAAATCACAAAATTTGTCGACCTGAAACAACTCATTAAAAATGAGAAAAGTAGAGGAAAACACAATCGAAAACGATCTGCAATCGTTTGGTGATCTTCTTAAAGAAGAAAAGATATGAATGAGTCAAAAAGCATAAAGACTGGACGGAAGAAGATGTCAACAGAGTTTTATGGAGCGATGAATACAAGTATTTGGCACAAAAAGGAGAGTTTTCGTTCGACGCAGCGCCGAACAAAAAATGCTACCAGGCTATGTGGTTCCTACCGTCAAGCATGAAGGTGGTTCTGTTATGGTCTGGGGATGTTTCTCTTCAAGTGGAATGGGAGATCTGGCTCGAGTGATTGGAAAATGAATAAAGAGGAATACAAAACAATATTGAAGAAAACGCTGCGACATCTGGACTAAGATTAATTGGAAAAGGATTCGTATTTCAACAGGACAACGACTCTAAACACACGTCAAGACTTTGTCAAGACTACCTGAAACAGAGGGAAGATGAAGAAATCTTAAAAATCATGATATGGCCGCCGCAATCACCAGATTTAAACCATTACCCTTATTTCGACTGGCGTTTAAGTTGATCGACTCTTGTCATTTTTTTGAGTCGTGCTGGTTTAGTGGCGTGTTAGTGTCGGTATTACGGGAGCGAAACGCTTTGAGTGTCGTTTTACTTACGTTCCACAGAAAAACTAACATCGTCAGTTGCCTGCTTACATCTTTTATTTATTATTCGCCCTAATTATTCTTATACTTGAATGCATGAGTACGTCGGTTTTAGTGAAACATACAATTTGGAGAAACAAAATATGGACAGCATTTTGATGTTTATGTCGGAGAGTAGCGAAGAGGAAGCACGGAAAATGGATCTAATGCGAATACGGAAAGTATTAGATGGAAGTCCAATCCATTGGATTTACCAGATGCTAAGTATGTACATAGAAGGGTAAATTTTAAAATGGAAAGTAAACCATTCTCAATCAGATTCAAAGATTTCGGCTTTTTGCGAAGCCGTTTGTGGCACACTTCTTTTGAAATTGGTTGCCAATCTTACATTTTATGTCATCAGTTCGACTAGCCGCTTCATTTGTTTATTATTTGTTATTTTTACCCTTAAAAATGTAAATTAATCTAAACATATGGAGAAATTCAAGAAAATTTACATTTTAAAATAATTTTTAATGCCTGGCGTTTACCATTTCCTTTACGACAAAAAAAGGCGTTTTAAGCGCTTTGCCACACTTAAACGACAGATAGAATACCGATAAAGAGACTTAAGGCTGAACTATAATAGAAGAATGGCTTCGTACGACCACTTCCGAAACAGTACGAATACAAAGGATTTGTATTGTGTGTCCATAATAGCTTTTTGCTTCGATTCGTTAAGTTTTCGTTCACTTTTGCTCACTTACGAAAGAGCGAATGGATTCGCTCTTTTGTAAGTGTATGTATGAACATTTGACAAGCGGTCCCCCATCTGACTACTAATAGCGCCCGAGGATGCTTGACGTCAGTGATCGGACGAGAACACATACGCCTATACTGAAGGAAACTTAACGTAGAATTATGACATTAGCTTCCGATTGCTTCTGACTATTATAGTTCAGCCTTTACGTTCCACAAAACACAAATTGACAGCTGTTGGGAATGACGTTAAACAACCGTCGTAACGCCAGCTATAATGCCGTGGTCGCATTACGAGTGGCGTTAAACGCCTCGTCAAAAAATGACAGTGTGAACTCGGCGTTATAGCTGGCGTTACGTCAGTCGTTTAACGTGATTTGTTGTGGGAGGAACAAGAATCTGCGTTATGGAATATACTATTACCAATGCTGGAGACGAGAGTCATGACAAACTATTTTCAGATAACAATAACCACGACTCGTAAGGATTATGTGTGTGCGATGAGGGTAGTAACAAACAATTTTGATGAAAGGCAAAAATTCATGCTGTCGTTTTATTTCGTTTGTTATGCCTCTCGTATCGTAACACGTAATAAGGCCCCTGAAAACATGTTGATGAAAGGTAAAAATCCATGCTGTTTTCAAGTCCTCCTATCGTCACTTCTATCGGTACTGTGTCAAAAATAAAATTACATGAAAATTACAGGAACATGGTTGAAAATAGTGAATATTTTTTGAGAAAATTATAAATATGTACGTCATATAATATGACACATTTATATTGTATTTCCTGCAGTACCAGGCATCTTTTCTTTTTTTCTTTTCTTGTGAAATTCAATTCCATGAAAGACTTGTGTTAATACTACACTATAGAGAGTGTTGATACTATACTATATACTATATATTATATAGCGATATACTCAGACTGGAAGTTATAAAGGTAGACCACTTTCAGGAAAGCGGAAATCTACAAATGAACGCACAGATGAACACAAATCGCTGTTTCCTTTTCACTATTAAAAAAATCGTATAAGATAAAAGAGTTGTCATGTGAAATCCATTCCTACCACCTCTAAATAAGCAAAATAAGAAGAAAAGTGGCATGGGCTATACCTCCTCATTGGCATGAAGTACAGTAAATTTAAAAAAGGGTGCTTTGGACTGACGAAAAGCTAATTTCAGTGTCTTTTTTGCAAGCAACCCATCAAGGAGCTATAATAAAGTGGTTGGCCATTTTTTCGCTAAACGTCAATTTTACGAACAAAAATGTTAAGACATCCTTCTGCATAAAATCTTTTGCAAAAAAGATCATGACCATATTTTTGTTAAAATATGATGACTATGATCTTTCCAAAAATGGGCGAAAAAAAATGTTTTCTTATGCAGGTTATTGCACTTCAGATGACCAAACTTTAGGAGTTAAGAAAAATCAAAATTGGGGAGTGGGGTATCTACGAGTACCTCAACTCGATTCCATGTTATCGAGCTAAGAATATTTATTTGTACGTAAATGCGTTTTAAAAGTACTTAAAACTTATAATTGTCCAACTAAAATTGGTGAATGTGGTGTAGTTGTTAAGCCAATCTCCTATCCAACGAAATGTAACATTGAATAAGAGTTATCTTTGTGTATACGAGTATTTTGAAACCCTACTACGCCTCAGCGCATCCATTGTGCTGATGTCGAGGATGGATTTAAAACGTCCTTCAAATCAGCACAGTATGTTTATAGAATTTCAGAAGCCAATAGCTTCTTACCTGAAACCTTCCTGAAACCCTCCTCGATTTCAGCACGAAAAAAATGTTGGTGCTGACATCGAAGAGGTTTTCATGAGACCTTATGTTATTTTGTTGCTGAAGCACTCCCGGCATCAACGCAAAAATCGCATAGGGTTTACGACTGTTTTGTTCTTTTGCAAAGATAGGATTTCAGAATGCACGACACAGACAGAAACATATACATACTTATAGACGGACAGCCGCCAAGCAGAAAACCACTTTTTTGATATTTTGAGTACCGTTAGCATCTAATCTTATCTCGGCCGTGATTTTTTGACACCATCACCACAATTGCATTTCCTTAGAATATGGAATTAAAAATGGTGGGCCGAGGAGTTTCTTTCCGGATTTTTACTAACTTTACTTACAAGCCCTTTTTCTGATGATGAACTTACTACCAATCGAATCAGTAAATACTATTAGTATGTATGTACATATTACATATGTATTATGAAGTAAACGAAAAATCCTATGGAAATAAAGGACACGACAGGTCGCACGTTTTATTATTAAAATGGATTTAAAAAAATATATTTTCAGAGTAATACTCGTATACATATGTTCGCATTTATTCACGTATTAATTCTAAATTCAATAAAATTATTCGGTTACCTTTATAACAAAATATTGATTACATTGCAATGAAACGAAAAGTGCAACCAAATATTGATTATATTACAGTAAGACAACAAGTGCAGAATTGCTTAATATCACTTTGACATGACTTAAGGCCCCGACCCATAGAATCTGTCGGCGTCGTTCCGGTGAAGATTGACGTTGATGTTCACGCATTGCAGGAAAGAAAAGTCCCATAAAATCCGTCACATACCTTCGTTGACAGATGACAGCCGATGACATTGTGTTATTGCTGAGTATTTTCTCTTCAAGCTGTCCGATTGTCAACGGCGATAACAGTTTCTCTACATTCTCTCAATGCTTCCACCAATAAATGTGTTTACTCTCAATTTGTGAATGCGTTAATATATTGTAAAATGCGAGCTACGGCTCGAGTAGATAAAACGTTACTCTGTGAGATTATTTCTTTATTTTCTAGTCTATAGAACAATTCAAGTTCACATTATACTATCCTTCGCAAATTCTTTCCTTACAAGGTCTCTTTCTTCTCAAATCATTTTTTCTCATTTCAATTACTTAATTCACAAATCCAAACTAATTACTTCTTCTTGTCAACTCTTAACTTTCAATTTATCACAAAACTTCGCCTATTATCACTTTTCCAATCTCTTCGTGAGGTTCGAAAACCAACTGCCCTGCCTCGATCGCCATCTGTCCTTATATAGTCCTTATATAGTTTCATTTCACAAATTCTTCGACCACTGGAATAAGAAAATTCTGATGTAATAATTCCAAGATGACAGCTGCAGCCAATAATCTCTTGTGGTTATAATTCTCTCTTAATTCCGCGACGTCGTCCTAGACATAATCCGTCTCTTACCGTGGACACAAACCTCGAATGAAAAGACACTTCGGAATGTACAATATGAATGTGTGAACTGCTAACGGATGAATGGAGTAAAAAAGTAGAAAGAAAACCTACTTTATCCGTCGAAGTTCATATATCCGTTGGTTGTTATGGGCCACCTTGTATAATGCGTGTATAGCTGTCAGTTAAAAACGACGCAGCTATGGATTGACGGATTCTATGGGTCGGGACCTTAGAAATCATTCAGCTGTTGATGGTACTGTCTAGTGCTTCAAAGTATTCGAATAAGCGGATAGCGTCGGATACTCGGATCCAGGATTCGATATTCGACTTCTTTGGATAGTTTCAGATCTTCGGATAGTGTTGGATCTTCGGATAGTGTCGGATCTTCAGATAGTTTATAGACAGAATGGCAGAAGAAAAAAATGTGTGAGTAATTTGTGTGTGGGTGGTCTGAGTGTGAGGGAGATGTTAGATGCTGTGTTGATTGAATTTAATTATGAGTAATTGGTGATAGCGTTGTGGGGGTTAAATGTTTTTAAATGTGTGCAGATTCAGAGGGGGTGTCAAGGCGAGGGTTTGTATTTTGAGTGGTGGGTGTGAATGCGGAGACTGTGGCTGAGAGGTGGGCGACGGTGAGGGGTGAATGGTTTTCCGTGGATGGTTCATGTATAGTATGACGTGTATAGTACGACGTGTATTTTTTTCTTGTGATTCATAGGTGAGAGAGAATAAATTGGAAATTATTTGCAGGGTCCCTTTAGACTGGGAATTCAGAGCGAGAGCGAGAAAAAAGATATGTATTTGGAATGACAGCTGTTAGGTGTGCGGTTCGCGTGCTGCGGGCGGAAGTGTGCTGTCATTTGATTATAAGAAGGGGAAGCAGCAAAGAAAAAAGTGTTAGTTGTTCAATATGTTTTGGATACAAATGATAAAAACTGGTGGCAAGTATTCCGCTTGCCATTCGTCGTGGAAGTATTTTCGAATTGCAAAGTTGGACGTAATTGATAAGGATTTGGTGGTAAACTTGACGTCAGAAGATGGACATATATGTTTGTTGTTAAGAATGCGTAGAGGTGAAAAGGTACAGGCATTTTTGACATCAATACCGTTTGAATTTAATGCCGGGGAGCATGTTAAAATGGAAGTAGTGAGTGGTTCAGTAACATTAGTTGGTGTTACATGTGAAGGTGCAAGAAGAATAAAGTCTATCAAACACTTCGGAATTGCGCGTATCTAGCGATTCGGTAGTCATAATTTAAGTGATATTGACGAAGAAGACATAAACTTATTGGATAATCATGTTTTTTGAACATACAACAAATAAAATTGATTCACAAGTTTTCGAGAAAACGGAGAAATATAATCGCTGGAAATATATAAAACAACGTGTGATCCCATTTAAATTGAAAGCGATAACTAAAATATGTCAAAGGGTGATGGGATGCTGTATACCGAAAGAAGTAAATAGTTAGATGAATTACAATAGCTTGTACTGGTAAAAATATATACATATATGTACATATATGTATGTATATTGCATAAGGTAATAAAAACGGTTATGGTTTTAAAAGTAGCTTCAGTTTTGATTTAAACTTCTTAAAGCACGCACATCGGAAGATATTTTTCTGGTCATTCATCATCATGCATAAGCGTGTCGCTACAATATACATTAATAAGCTTTTACTATATATATAAACATTATATAATTTTTATTTTCGCAACGGTGATTATTTCATGCTCTCGCGTTCGGCGAGTATTATTCGATAAAATTTGTATATCATTCGTATTCCAGCATTGAGTACTGCTTCCTTAATTGACCCAAAATTTACTTTCTTCGATGCAGAATAATTCAGATTGATTCCTTTTACTTTACACACAATTTTTCCATTACCGTCTTTGGTACTATAGACTTTGTAAGCATCATTTTTTAGACCACCACTTACAAATTCAACAATAAATTTTGAGTCAATTAAGGAAACAGTAATTAATGCTGAAATACGAATGATACACCTAACAGCAGTCATTCCAGGGTCATATCTTTCCTCTTGCTCTGGATCCGAATTCCCCCCAGTCTAAAGAAATAATATTAATAATAATACGCATTCCGTTCACCGTTAGTCGCAAACCGTAAACGTTTACCCGCAAACCGTAAACCTTTCACAGCAAACCGTCTCCAACAACTCAGTTCACAACATCAGCTCGATGACTCACACAGTAGCCACATATGCCTAACCGTTCACCATCTAAAAAGTCTGCCCCAAACTCCAAACCCACAAAATAAATAAAGAAGATAACACCACACTTCCGCCCGAGGCAGACGAACAGTACCTAACATCCTCCATCTCACTCGCACATCTTCTACTATGAATCACAAGAAAAAAAATTCATATGTAAACCGTTCACCATCAACCGAAAACTAAAATCTCATACACCACTCAAAATACAAACATTCACCTCGAAACCCCCGTCGCCGCCTCCACCACACCACCACACCACAAACCATTAACCCTCACAACGCTATCACCAATTACTCAAAATAGGTACCAATTTTAGTAACGCCAAAAGTATTAAAATTGGCTTTCCTCAATGGTATGTTCTTGGTCCTATTCTGTTTTTTTGAACAAACGTTTGCTGGAAACGACCTTTGCAGATAATTTAGGAATCGCTTATAGATCAGTTAGCCCCTCGAACTTAGTAGCTGATATAAATTATGACGTTCATTTACTAAGAATTTGGTTTGCTGGGAATAAACTATTGGTCAGTAACAAAACTAAACCTATGTTTCTTAGCTTTAGTACGGAAGTGATCCCGGATATTGATGTTACATTCCATGCATCAAATTGCGCAAGGTACTCGTATAACCTGTTTAATAATGCATTAACGTCAATTGTTTTAAAATTGAAAAGGTTGACTATTTTAAATACCTAGGCGTTATAATTGATTGAAATTTGAATTGGTCCAAGCATATTTTAAGTCTGAAGCAATGTCTTCTTTCCACCATTTGCTGTTTTTATCGTCTTAGAATGCTTTGTTCTAGCAATAGTTTAAAAATAATATACTACGGGATTTTTCATTCAAAATTGCAGTATGTAATAAGCTGTTGGGGGAGCGCATACTTGAATAAACTACAGGAGCTAATTGTCCTGCAAAAATGTGCAATAAGAAAGGTTTGTAACTCTACCCATCTAGCTCATTCCATGGAGCTATTTAGGTTTGCAAAACTCTCCCAGTCAGACATTTATTTTATTATAAGGTACTTAGGATTTTCTTTATGAGAGTTCAATTTCTAACGCATATGTTTTACGAAGCAATTCCCAGCCTTATGTCACAATCCCTGCTTTTCGCACTACAAGTTATAGAAATTCTTCCATAATAACATAACATAACAACTCTGTCTTCTTTTTTGAAAAAGGTAAAATTTTGGTTTCTCGGTTTCGAATATAATGAAATTGAAGTTTTGCTGCGTTATATTGCTTAATTTTTATATTTTGTCATGAATTTTGCTATTTATGATTAATTTTTTACTTTATTTTTTCATTTTTGCCTTTTGCCTTTAATTTTTATTTAATTGTTTTTAAATTTCTATTAAATTTGCTCACCCCACAATGAATTATGAACTTTGAAGTGGCATTGGCTCTATTTTTTCATCAAATATAAATGCCACCAACTTACATTGTTAATTAAGTTTAGTATCAAAATGTACATAAAACTTGTAAAATGAGAACAAGGAATTAAAGTAAAAAAAATAAAAAACAAAACTCATAATTAAATCCAAACAACACAGCATCTAACATCTCCTTCATACTCAGACCCCCCACACACACAAATTACTCACACGTCATACTTTTTTCTTCCTCCATTATCTCTATAAACTACCCGAAGGTCCGAAATTATCCGAAGATCCGAATCTATCCAACACTATCCGAACTGTCTCATACTTATGTATTCGGATATCCGGATAGTTTGAAGATTCGGGTAATGTTTGAAGCACTAGATCTTTTATTTCTGTTTCTCTGATGGGTCCGAATATCGCATTGTTTTTTTTACTAATTCTATGGTTTTTTGCCTTGTGCTTCCGAGTGATTATCCCCGATTTTTAGTCTTTAACCTGAATAGAATCCTTAGATTTACATATGTAAGTAGAATATTTATATTAGGGTTGATCGATATGATATTGTTCTTTCGATCTTTTATTATCGCTCAAGGTACTCTTAGTGTTTCGTCACCGATGGTTCCATCGAATGATTTTAGTCCAGGGAGCTTGATGGGGTTGATGACTGCCTCAATACCTACACAGGGAAAAAACTTCCCACTTATGTTACGGTTAATTTCTAGTTCACAAGTTGCTGATTGATTTTTGGGTTGGTATACGAGGGCAAGGTGAAAAGTTCTCGGCCTGACAATGAAAGACTGCGATTTTCAGTTAAAAAATGATTTTATTTTTCTAAATAATCTCCCTTGACTTCAACACACTTGGTCCAGCGTTTCTACAACATCAGTACTCCTCCTCGGAAGTGAGAGTCTGGGAGGCCCTCTCAACTTCTGCATTGGATGCGAAGCGCTTCCCAGAAACAAATTTCTTCAAGTTTGGGAACAGATGGAAGTTTGAGGGTGCCAAATCAGGTGAATAGGGGGGATGGCCCCAAATCCCGCAGTTTACCATTGCCAACGCACACTTGTTCACAGGTGCATTGTCCTGGTGAAAGATGATTTTTTTCTTCTTCAAGCCAGGCCTCTTCTCGCGAATTTTGGCATCCAGTTGGTCAAGAAGGTTGGAGTAATATTCGTCTGTAATTGTTTTGCCTTTCTCAAGGTAATCAATTAACAGGATCCCTTTCGCGTCCCAAAACACACTGGCCATGACCTTTCCGGCAGATGTGATCGACTTCGCTTTCTTTGGCGCTGAACCACCGGCTTCCATCCACTGCTTCGACTGCTGTTTCGTTTCTGGCGTATAGTGGTGGACCCATGTCTCATCCATGGTGACAAAAAGCCGCACAAAATCGGTCAGATCCCTATTGAATCGGTCCAAAGATTGCCGCGAAAATCGTTTGGCTTTTGCTTTTGATCGGCATTCAGCAAATGCGGCACTCATCTTGCGCAGAGCTTTCGCATCCCTAAGTTTTTGTGCAAGATGTTTCGCACCCTCTCTTCCGATATACACACTGCCTCAGCTATCTCACTCACCTTCACTCGCCAATCGTCCAACACGATATCATGCACTTTTTCGATGGTTTCGGGTGTGTTTCCGGTTTTTGGCCGTCCTTCACATAGGTCATCTTCGAAGGACGTGCGACCACGTTGCCCACTTTTTAACGGTTGACATGGAAGGAGCAGAGTCCCCGTAAACTTTTGTCAACTTTGGATGAATTTCTTTAAGGGTTAACCCATCCAAAACGAAGAATTTTATCACCGCACGTTGAATATCGTATTTGTTTATCCATTTTAACGAAAAACACGCAAGACGTCTACTGCAAAAATTCGTGTAAAGAAACTACTTGAGAGAACAAGTTGAAACTTGTCATACGAACTAATGAGAAGTGCACCCAGGCAGGATACATAAATTTTTGCTGATTGCCTTCTCTGCGTCAGGCCGAGAATTTTTCATCTTGCCCTCGTAGAACTACATAGGGATGTATGTCCTAATTCTGCTTTATTAACATATTTGTTTGCCCCTGTGCGAATTTGGACTTTCAAGATTGTCCCATCCTTAGTTTTATACTCTAAATAAGGGATACTGCAGGGGCAACTGTCATAAAATTTACTTCTATATAATCTTCATATATTGCAAGAGAGTTATCCTCAAGTCGGGCTTAAAAGTTATACCTATACACCCTTTGTTGCTTCTGAAGAAGATTCAATAATTCGTTATGAAACTTAAGGGGATGGTATTGCCCTGGATGTTCTGGATGATACATATAATTGACTTGTTAGGTCTGAACTCTTACTCTCGAGTATAGCTCGTTACATAAGTTTTTTTTTTTTTTGACGATTTCATAATCTGTAAGGACGGTCTCTGTGGATCTATGGCACATATTCGAAGGGATTGCCATGGAACACATGCAATTCAGTCGGGAAGATTGCTAATATTCTTAAGATCTTGTTTGTTTCTTGGGACTGGTATGGATGGTTCAACGGTCTTAGGTTTTTTTTTCCAGCTCCTGAATTCACTGGTTCATTTTCTGATAAGCCCAATTTGGGCGTTTAAAGCCCCAATGAGCTCAGTAATGGCGGCATCGAACTCATTCATATTCAATATTCAATATACTAAATATATATATATATATATGTATATACCTATATATATATTTAGTTTTTTTACTGTGTTGACTAATAGAATTTAAATTTTTCCTAGATATTTTGAGTTTTCTAAGTTTATATGTAGTATTTCTGATAATATATTCTTGTATTTTGAATTTTAATTAAGTAATATTAAAGAAGAAAAAAAAAAAAAATAGGTGTACTCACAGTAGTGCGGTGACATACAGTTGCAATCTTTCTTTCATTGGTATAATTTTTAGAATTTCCGGATTAGTCAAAACGTTGCGTTTGTTAATGGTCTACTGCGGTACGGTTTTTTTTATTAATTGCACTTAACTGTCTGTCCTTGAAATGAAAACCTCTTCACTGTATCGCAGTGGAGGTAGCAACAAGTCTTAGCTTTTCCTGTCGAAAGGATGTTCATTCACGTTGTTCTGATATGAATGGAAATATACTAGACGAGTAACCGCTTTCTATTTCCTTATGCGAATAGAATTTTTTGTACTCACTGTCTATGTTTTTATGTGTATAGAGAATGGGTCCCTGTTTGGGCGCCAGTAAAAAAAAATATTATTAAAATGAATTTAAAAAATATATTCAAATATATTTTCAAAGAACTATGTTCTCAATTATTTATGTTACAACTTATTTTGAGTTCAATGGAATTATTAGGTTGCTTTAACAAAATATTGATTACATAGCAATGATACGAAAAGTGCAATAAAATATTGGCTACATTACAATAATCATATGACTTAAAATTATGCCGACTCGTTTGTGATTCAGGTCAGCTCATGTGATGACTCCACTGGGTTGACTGTGAGAATTATTCTTAACTCTGTCTCCCTGGGTTTACCATGGGAGTGATTGTTATACGTACTTATTCCGTATGTGCTGCTTGTTTATACCTAAGAATTGTTCAGATTTTTCAGAATTTTCGCAAATCCGATCCGGTTATTCGAATTTTTAGCGAAAAACCGAGTACACAGTCTAATTGCCAACTCCATATCACATTAGATATTAATTTTTATCAAAATCGTAAGAGCTGCTTTCGGAAAAATTAAAATTTCATATTTGAAGGAAGTCTGTCCAACCGTTTACTATAGACGAACAAAGCGAAACCCACTTTTTGGGGTTCCTCTACACACATACGAGTATGTAAAACAGAAGTAAATTAGTAGATACATATGTAAGTTAAAGATATTTTCATTGCTAAAGCCGCGTTTCCGCTGCAAGCGAATTTTACTTGCGCGAACTAAGCGAATGAAAGCGAATATAACTCGCATACATCCGAGTGGAGTGCTTCCGGTGCAAACGAATTTTAATCACGCGAACTTAGCTAATTTCGATGGCAAGGTGAAAAGTTCTCGGCCTGACAATTAAAGACTGCGATTTTCAGTTAAAAAATGATTTTATTTTTCTACATAATCTCCCTTGACTTCAACACACTTGGTCCAGTGTTTCTCCAACATCAGTATTCCTCCTCGGAAGTGAGAGTCTGGAAGGCTGTGAAAATATTCATCTACGGCCCTCTCAACTACTGCATTGGATGCGAAGCGCTTCCCAGAAACAAATTTCTTCAAGTTTGGGAACAGATGGAAGTCTGAGGGTGTCAAATCAGGTGAATAGGGGGGATGGCCGAGTAAATCTTACCCCAAATCCCGCAATTTTCCCATAGCCAACGCACACTTGTGTGCAGGTGCATTGTCCTGGTGAAAGTTGATTTTTTTCCTTCTTCAAGCCAGGCCTTTTCTCGCGAATTTTCATCATCCATGGTGACAAATCGCCGCACAAAATACCTATTGAATCGGTCCAAAGATTGCCGCGGAAACCGTTTGCGCATTTGCTTTTGATCGGCATTCAGCAAATGTGGCACTCATCTTGCGCAGAGTTTTCGCATCCCTAAGTTTTTGTGCAAGATGATTCGCACTCTCTCTTCCGATATACATACAGCCTCAGCTATCTCACTCACCTTCACTCGCCTATCGTCCAACACAATATCATTCACTTTTTCGATGGTTTCGGGTGTGGTTGCGGTTTTTGGCCGTCCTTTACGTGGGTCATCTTCGATGGACGTGCGACCACGTTTAAATTCAGCTGCCCACTTTTTAACGGTTGACATGGAAGGAGCAGAGTCCCCGTAAACTTTTGTCAACTTTGGATGAATTTCCTTAGGGGTTAACTCATCCAAAACGAACAATTTTATCACCGCACGATATTCAAGTTTATCCATTTTAACGAAAAACACGCAAGACGTCTACTGCAAAAATTTGTGTAAAGAAACTACTTGAGAGAACAAGTCATACGAATCATAATGAGAAGTGCAGCCAGGACAGAAACATAAATTTTTGCTGATTGGAACGCCATCTTTGCGTCAGGCCGAGAACTTTTCACCTTGCCCTCGTATTTATGTATTTAGTGGAAACGAAACATTTATTTGTTTCATCTGCGTTATGATTTCGCTTTCACTTTTGTCTACTAAACCTTCTGAAGTTACGTTTTCAAAGTTGAAGCCAACGTCTTCATCTTACACAAAATCATTCCAATTGCGGCTCTTCAAAGTCGCGTAAATTTCTAATTGCATCGTGGACAAGACTACCAGAAAGAGGGGCTGGTTCCGTAATTTTCTGAAGAAATGACATTTCAAAATATGCCCATTGTTTTAGGCACTGTGATGCACTGCCAGATTTGACTTTTTACAGTTCAATTCTGTAAGAATCTCTTAAGTTTTTCCACTTTTTCTGAACTTCGGTTTCTAAAAAAAAATTAAAAATTGTGTAACACTTTCATTTCATA
Source organism: Pocota personata (assembly GCA_963082735.1). Classification (NCBI taxonomy): domain Eukaryota; kingdom Metazoa; phylum Arthropoda; class Insecta; order Diptera; family Syrphidae; genus Pocota; species Pocota personata. Next base: position 79,691,679 of record OY720430.1, read on the forward strand.
AATGCCGAATAAATAATAATTAAATGCAATATCATTTCGTTATTTTTTTAGATAACTGTCTACAGGAATAACGTGCAGAATCTTGGCATTTACTTTGTGGGAAATTTTAGGGAAAACAATGGAGTCAAGTGTTGAAACTGCTAAAACCATCCCAAAATATATATGCCTTTTTCATAATTGATAAGGAAACAAATTTGTTTGCTATCTATGAACTTTATAGTAACCGAAACAGAAACGTAAGCGGTGAGGCTAACAACAATCGACCTTCTTTCATTGGGAGCGCGTGGCTTATATAAATATTATTCAAAACGCAAATAAATAAACATAAACATACAAAAACATAAATAAACTAATAAAAACTATGCAAACAACTTTCTCGGAAATTTCATCATCCATTTCATCCCACAGTTTTGAATTTTTGCAGAATGTTTTTTTTTTTTGTAATTTTCGCGCACCAAAGGAGATATGAATACCCATAAATTATTCCAGGGCACGGTCGTTTGTAGAAAGTGAGAGAGAGAGAGAGAGAAAAAGAAAGATTGGTGTAGTGGGTTTGAAACTCAGGTGGCATTAAGTTTCAGTATACTCCAAGGGTGGCATCCAGATAGCTATGGAGCATTTTTGTTTTGTTGTTATTGTCGTTGCTTATGATTCACAGTATTTTTTTCAGTCCTCCATATGACCACCCCACTCCCAGAGTTATACCTTTGCAGTAGAGATGACATGAGCTTCTCAATTGATCGACTTTTTTATTTATTTCATGTGAAATGAATAGATGATTCTTGACAACAGCATTTGAACCGTGAACCTGCAGCGTGACAAGCGATGATGTTACCGCTATACCACGGCTTTTTCATGTCCCAGAATGGTGCTCGATTTTTCACTCCATAAATTAGCTTCTTCGAATCCATTTTGCACGAAATTCAGTGCACAACCAAGCACAAATCCTTTAAAACTCGAAAAAAATTCTCTTAAAGTTGTTTATTCGCTAGAGTTCATTTTATGCGCCCGAACCACAACATAGGAATACTTTTAAATGAGTTTAGTGAACTTTGCGTATTTGCGCGAGTAAAGAGAGAATTAGAGTATAATTTTGAATTACACTTTAAAGAATTTTGAGCCGTTTGTGCGGTAAAAGTATTGCCAACGAAAAACAAAGACAGCGTGACAGCTGACAGTTCAGGGTTATTGAAAATGGAGTGCTACATAGAAGAATAAAGAGAATTAGAGTATAATTTTGAATTACATCTTAAAGTCCCCAAAATATTCCGTACCATAATGGTAAAAGATGTCACAAAATTCACTCGAGGTTTGAGTTTTGCGCCATTTGTGCGGTAAAGTGTTGCCAACGAAAAAAGACATCGTGACAGCTGACAGTTCAGAGTTATTGAAAATGGAGTGCTACACGAAAGAACAACGCGTTTTTAATTGTTGAGTAATAATCTAAAAATAATGAAGGTTTGGCAGCTTTTTCAAACACAATCATCTTCAGCGATGAGGCTCATTTTCACCTTGATGACTTTGTTAATCGTCAAAATTGTCGAATTTAAGGTTCAGAAAATCCACGAGTTATCTTTGAGAAACAAATGCATCCGCAAAGTGTCACTGTTTGGTATGGATTTTGGGCTGGAGGCATCATCTTCTTTGAAAATACGGCTGGTCAGGCAATAACAGTTAATGGTGCTCGCTATCGCGACATGATACTCCAGTTTTTTGTGCCTAAATTGCAAGATATGGATGTGGACGACATGTGATTTCAACAAGACGGTGTCACATGCCATACAGCCCGAGAAATAATTCAATTGCTGCATGAGTCATTTCGTGGTCGTGTAATTTCCCGTGTTAGTGATCAGAATTGGCCGCCCAGATTATGTGATTTAACGCCGTTGGACTTTTTTGTTATTTTATTAAATCTAATGTTTATGCCAACAAGCCCACGACCGCCCACGGCCACCCACGCCTTGAAGGAGCAAATCGAGCGCTGTATCAATGAAATTCTGCCACATTTATGCAAAACGGTCATGGAAAATTTCGACAAAAGAGTGCATATGTGCCAGCAAAGCCGTAGAGGCCATTTACCCGATATGCTATTCCATACATAACCCTCTACTGTATACTTTTTGAATCAATAAAACATTTACAATTTTTAATTAAAAACCTGTGTTTTCTATCAAAATTATTTCTTGCGTGAATTTTGGGACACCCTTTATAAAATGGAACACTAATGGATTCAACTCGGCGTCTGTCTGTCTGTCCGTCAGTAAATCACACGTGGAGAACAAATTATAGAAAATATTATTTTGAAATGCTTTTGCGGCATAATGTACCCAAAAAAAAAAATTACCCTCGATATGCGATATACCAAATTAAAGCCGAATTTCCAAGGAATTCGAATGGTCAGATACAAATTAATATATTTACATACGAGTATGTATGTATGCTATGAGATAAGATATAAAAATCCCACCATCTCAAGATTCGGGATCCCAGGATTGAAGTCCCTAAACACAGTTGTTATCACAGTTATCTATCTGTTTTTTTTATAATAACTGATAAAAGTGCTTACATTATTTTGAAGCGCTTATCGGTAACCTGTGTATACGAGTAAGCGCTTACTTCTGCAGATATCAAATGTAAAACGAAGTGAACCCATCATATAAGAAAAGAAGTAGGAGCTTTGTGCTTTTAAATATGTGCTTGTAAATAACTTTTAAAGCGCTTCATTTTCCACTGGGTTACCACTGTCCATAACACTGCCTCATTCAAATGAGATTCAAATGAACCAGACTATGTCAATAATATCAGTTAGAATTCAAAAACCATTCATACCACTAACTTGACTTGAAATTCTTACGATATAACTTCACACACACTACTCTCCTATGTAATAATACACTACACACACTGAAAGTAAAACTGCCAAGTGAAGCCATGCATACCACACCAATACAGGATTTTCTTGTTTGCGGCTTTCGCCGTTCTTTGGTGTTCGGTGTTGAGCTGAGATAGTGGATTCCCATTCCAATTCCAGTTCAGTGCTGTGTTTGGTTCCGCGGTGGTAAATTGCGTCGGCATTTTGTCTGTTTGCTGAAGCGAGAAAAGAAAAAGAAAAAATGTATCTTCTGTACTGTACGAAGAACACTCTAATGAATGAACCTACAAGTTGCTAGCATCTTGCTAATTAAACTTCGCAAACTAAGATTATTACTAATCGAAGCCGAGTTAAGTGTGAGAAGTGCAGTATCCGTGGAAAACGAAAAGTGAATTGAAAGAAATCAATGCTTCGAAGTGCCCCCTTACATGTATCGCGAATTTTTTCTGGAATAATAATTAACAGGGGCGATGTGTGCAAAGTACTCTCACGAAATGTTGTGCGCGGTTGTGCTGAGTACCCGAGGTAGAAGTGACTAACTTAGTCCCAAGAGTTTATCAGTAAAGAAATTCCAAGATTTATAGCAAATTAAAATGAAAGGAGATAAAAAGATATTTTCAATGGAACTTATGCACGGTAAGTCAGACGCAGTCGCTGTGATTGTCCGCCTACTAGGTGGGGGTACACTTTGTAGTTCTGAAAAGTTTAGGAATGCTCATCAATTCGGATGCTTTAGACTTTTAAGCATAACCAGTTCTTGGAGAATTCCTCAAAGTTTTCGATTGGTTATGGAGTCTGTGGTAGATATGTACTCGTACGTAACTTGATTTCTGGTTTCATCTGAGTGATTCGAATGGCAACATGTATCGGTTCAACCCAATTTAATTGTGAGCAGTTTTTGTTTTTACCTAAGCGGGGAATATCAACATAATAGGTAATTGTGTATTTACAAGTGGCGCTTCTTGAACTTCCGTAGCAGGTGTTCTGAGGAAACGGCTCGCGCATAACCGAAAGACAGGTGCTGCGCATACGAACACAATTATTATACTTAGAATGAGGAATTAAGAGGGGTGAGCCCTTCACACAAGAATGTAACGGAAATTGAGGAAATGAGAGTGAATCGAAAGACGAATAAAAAACACTATGTGAGAAACAGGTTACTCAGAGGATAAAATGTCTAATCGTGTTCTAAGGAATTAATCGATACAAGTTTGGCGGTGTGTATGCAAATTGAAACTGAAAAATGGAAAAGTTATGAAATGTCGGATTTGGAGTTTGGAATTTGACTGCATTGTGTTAGTTAATAGGGCAACCTCCTTTTTTTAAAATAAGAAGTGATGAACCATACCAAAAACTGTGTATATTAAGGCAATGAAAGTACTTAAAAGTCTTATGTACATATGTATAATATGTTGTGCGAGATACCCTGAAGAAATTTGGGATTCACGGCGTGAGTATAAATATTAATTTCAAAATAACGTCTAAAGTTCGTAGGCAAAATATGGAAATATTATGCGTAAAATATACATACATACCAATCTGAGCCTGCCCTCTACGACTGAACGCATAAAAAGTTAGATAATCATGGCGTTTCCTAATACCCTCCTTCATACCACACCTAGTACCTGTAAATGGATCGAAAATAAAATGCCAGGTTCTGCATTTATGGTACTTGACATCAGTGCTGACCGATTACTTTCACAAAGAGCATGAATTGCCATGGGTTGTAGTTTATGCATGATGATTAATACTATGCACAAGTGAACTGCCTCAAAGAAGCAGTTGATAAAGCTTAGATGACAGCTCTACTAAGAAAAAGAATAATATGATTCCTAATAATACTTAGCTGAGTTGATATAATAATAATGGATGGAATATTGCTAATAGGAGACTGAACGCAACAGCTAGACTGCTAAACTAAGACAAAAATTCGTCAAGGGTCTAATTTTGCTTCCTCATTAAATAATTCGGGAACCGAAGAGTTAAAGACAGTTGTGATCGTTAAGAGGGGGCCGTGGTGTAGTGGTAATATCATCACTTTTCACGCTGTGAAGCACAGTTCAAATCCTCGCTGATCGTTATGATGACATCAGAAGGACTGAACAAGCAAATTTATGAAACAAAGAACATAACAACAACAAAAAATCTCCCCAGTTATCTGGTCTGGACGCCATCCTCGGAGTTTACTGAATACTTAATACCACCTAAATTTTAAACCATAACACTAGAAAAATGTCTCTCTCTCCCTCTCTCTCTCTCTCTGTCTGCCTTTTCAACTTACGTCCTGTAATTATTATCTTAATTAATTGCATTCAAGGGATTGTTCTCTATGCGTAAGTTAATATTAAATATACGCCATTCGTTTGTAAATTGTTTTGATTTCAAATTTAATAACAATTTGGTAAGACACAACAAAATGGTCTTATTCCGTACGGTAAATTATAATTTGAACGCCATGACCCTACATATTTGTATCAAAAATAAAATCATCTTAGCCATATCCCAGAAATAGCCAATTTTCGAAAGAGCGCTAGTAAGTAAAGTACCGTTATTCGCAAAATTGAGTACACAGTCTTATTATGAATTTTACATCTTACTTTATATATGAATTTTTATAAAAATCGAGACATTGCATTTGTTTTAAAATTGGCCCTAAGTAAATTATCGTTAATTTTGAGGCTAGAAGGTGAATTCGAATATCGCCCCTGTGCATTATCCCACAGACCTCAGATATGAAGTTTGAAGAAAATCCGTCCAGCCGATGTAGGCAGAATTGAGAAAACCTACTTTTTTTAGTTTCTCTATTATACTAATATTAAGATTGATCGAAATATCGAGATCGAAAATTTTCACGAAAACAATACTTGCAATACTTGAAAGACTCTTCGTTTAGTACAAGAACTATTGAACAGATTTTGATGTAATTTGATTTGCATATTTGATCAGATATTCCGTCTGAAAATTTTCAAATCGGATGGAGTGTGCATAAGATGTGGAGAGGGTATAACTCGGGGCTCTCTAAACAGGTTTTGATGAAATTATGGGTACATTGCTTTTGCCGTAGGTTTTGAGCATATCCGTTTAACAAGTTTTATCAGGAAAACTATTTTCCTAATCCTTAACCTTTCATTTGATTGATGTCAGATGAAGGGGAACAATTTTTTTTCTGGTGTTAGGTACATTTTCCTCTAAAAGGCCGTTTTAAATGAGTGGAACCAGATTCGGGTCTCAAAAACAATAAGCTGCTTTTTCGCGGTTCCACCTCTCGCCAACGTCTGCCAAAGGTCCAATAAGAAAATAGTCCTGAAGAAGCTTCTCAATTGAGAAATTTGATTTTAAAATATAGCATAAAACTGTAGGTTCCTTCCATTGGTTAATCGCAGAGTTGGAATAGATGACAGAAGCTATGCCCTAAGTTCTATATGGACTGTCTGCTCCGAATATATATTTATTGTGCAACCCCATCTCTCAGGATGACGAGTTGTTCTGATTTATTCTTTAGGACAAAAAGAGAAATTGTGAGGTCCACTTTTTCCGAGATATTTTTAAGTCTCCAAAGTGGGAACGATACATAATCCGGAAATACAATATCGCACCAAAATGCCATATTTGAAATCGGCTGAGGTTTCCATTATGCGCACTAAGCAAATTTTTTTTTTATTTTTTTTGTTTAAATTGACTTATTCTAAGATGTACTGTAAAAGAATTTTTCTGCGGAAACTTTTTTTTCTATTTTTTTTTTTTTTACTTTTGAAGTTTTCAATTTTCACAGAAAAGTGCATGTATACAAACTGCACAAATGGACGCGTTCACTTCGCATAACGCTTGTGCTAAGTGATTTCTGTTGCTGAAGAGGGGGATGGGTGGGGTGGTGAATGAGTGAATGTTGGACAATATTATAGGTATTGCCATATGTCCCAAAGTTAAAATAATTTAAAGTTAATTTTGTCTTTTTTGATATTTTTTTTTTTTTTTTATTGACTGAAAATATTATACTGCTAAATACCCCAGAGTAAATATAATTAATTTTTAGCTCCAGGCGCCTGCCTGACAGTTGTTGACATACCCTTAGCGGAGCGACGAAGTCGCGTGAGCGGATAAACCCTGCGGAAAAAAGGGTTAAAATCCTGTTAGCGAGCGAAACGAGCCACCCACCCCATACTTTAAATACACCAGACTTTCTTACAGGCGGCTGCCTGACAGTTTTTGGTATACACTTATTCAACTATGTAACTTCGTTTAAAGCGCCAGGTGATTTTCACTTAAACTGGCAACACTGTTCTCAACTGTAAACAAACACATGCGAAAAAAATTGTTCATTTCCTCAAGAAAAAATTATTATATTTACGTTTTTTAGGCCATTTTAAGCCAGAAAAAAAAAAATGTTGCTCAGTGCGCATAATGGAAACCCGCCCCTTGAAATCGTGCACTTAGAAATATCCCGAAAGTCTAAAATCAAAAATTCCAACAAAATTACGAGTTGTGTATGATACTCCAGATTACAGATAGGGTTACCAATTAAAATCGATAAGTCGACTAAATATCTTCCGATTTGTAAGATATATGAATCATAAATTCCACAATGCAACACCTACTTCAATAGGAATGGGTTGTAACTTTCCAGTATTTGATTATATACCTACATAATCTTTCTTTGCTTTATATTAAATATTAATCTTAGTATGCAATCTTGATATACATACATATGTACCTAGTCCTGTCATAAGTTCTGTTACACAATTTCCAGCGCTTATCGTTCAAAACTTCTTGCGGGAATAGAACCGTTAACTTTTTTTTTTCAGAACACATGCACTGATCAGTAAAGAATACTAGTCTGTTTGGTTTCAGTTTGCAAACTATTAACATGGTGTGGGGCGTTAAAGATAATCGAGTTGCGGTAATAGCGTTGCATAAGTGCGGAAAGAGTGCTGGGCAAATTTTTGAGTTGCTAAAACCACTCGGAATATCGAGAATATTCGTTTATCGGGCTATTGTTCGCTGGCCAAGAAGTGGTCGCCCGCGCGTCGTCCGTATGAGTACGGTAGTAAAGGCAGTGCGTGAACGAATTCGGAGAAATCGCCTTAGGAAGCAGAAGATCATGTCCAAGGAATTGGATATATCAACCAGATCCATGTCTAGGCTGATTCGGGATGATCTGCATATGAAAGCCTATCGTCGTTCTACGGGTGATCTTCTAACTCCGACTTTTGCAGTGGCACGCGGACAATGGCCATGAAAACATTTTGTTTACGGATGAGAAAATTTTTACCGTGCAAGAAGTTTTCAACAAACAAAAAAAATGTATGCCACTATATCTAAGGAAGCGAAAAAAGTTGTTCCAAGGGTTCAATGTGGTCATCATCCCGCTTCCGTAATGGTTTGGTGGGGGGTCCCTCACCATGGCGTCACATCCCTCCATTTCTGTGAAAAAGGCGTAAAAACAGAGTTTGACCAATACCCTTTTCAATGGATACAGATGGATCTTCCAACAGGACTCTGCTCCAGCGCACAAAGCCAAAACCACGCAGGAGTGGCTCAGAGTCAATATTCCTGGCTTTATAGCAGCAGAAGATTGGCCGTCGAGGAGTCCAGATCTGAATCCACTGGATTATGGTTTATGGTTAGAATTGGAGAACATGGCCTGCAAGACTCCCCACAGAAATTTGGAAAGTCTTAGAACAGCATTAACCAGAGCAGCGTCCACGATCGCCATAGAAACCGTACGTGCCGCTATAGCCCAATGGCCACACCGTTTAGTAGCTTGTGTTAAAGCAAAAGGCAGTCACCAATATTGTGGGCTAATAAATGAAACAATTTTGAATACAATATGTTTACTGTTTTGTTTTTTATAGCGTTTTATATATGTAACAGAACTAATGGCAGGACTAGGTATGCACCTGTATGTAATTATTGTAACATAAATATCCACATGCTAAATAAATAAATAAAACCTGCACTGAAAGAATAAAAGATATAAATTATTAGAAACTTTTTTCTTTTTAAAGGAAATTTTCAAATCCCAATGCACTTAGACTTGATTTCCGATTATTTGTACTACCAGGCAGTAACCTTTTTGGTGTAGTGATTAAAGAAACCTAGATTTTATTCGGTTCTCTTTTATGTTCGGGTGGCTGTGGATGGTGTTCCCCACTCGGCCTCGAACCTACAAATCTCGCGTCACAAGCAAACATATTACCCATTACATCGTGGCCACCCACTTAGCAGAAACATACTTAATTTAATAATTTTTAAATATATTTTCATCGCTTTACATTAAATCAAGAATGCCATTCCCAAGTCAAAAATGTGGCGTTTTTGTAATTATTATTAACATGATTAATTTAAGAACGCCTGAAATAAGATTTGGCATACCTTTGTCAATGAAATGTTTTCAAGATATTCAGCGAATAAATCTGCTTTTTGTTTGTTTGTTTTTGCCCAGTTTCCACTTCCGTTCTTAACTGGCAGAATATATGCAGTTGGTCTTTTTATTTTCTATGTTGCCTTCTATACGTACAGTGAGTATTCTGTACTAGCATTGTTTGTCAGATTGATAAGGTATCTTTCTACCGACGAATTTTTTTTTCAGATATACTCGTAAGTTCGCATATTTCTTTGGGATATACATTTCTTTTTATTTTACTCTTAGATTCAGGTGTTGCAGCGCAAGCAGCCTTCTGTATATCTAAGTTGAAAGTCTGTACTTCACTATCTAATTGCACAATTCTTTTTATAGTTGAGGATAGTTCAATGCATTCTTAACTCCAGTTAGTTAGTTTATTTACTAGACGTGGGTTATTCTCCTTCATTATAATCTTATTTCCAAGTGTAAGCAGCACAGATGAGTGATCTGAGTCAAGATCTGGCCCTTCTTCTACTTTGGCAGCATTTAAGGAGATATTCTTAGTTATAAAGAAGTCGACAACATCAATATGTAGATTTTCCCGTTGAGTGACATTTAGCGTTGATTTCTTTAATAGATTCAAGAAATTCTATTCCTCTTGCATTTGTTAATCTTGATCCCCAAAATTTGCTCTTCGTATTGAAATCTCCTCCTTCTATGAACTTATTTCCGAATATAGGGAAGATGTTGTTGAAATCTTTTTGTTTCAATCTGTAGCTAAGAGAACAATATACTGCGGCTGGCTGCTGCTTGTTTTTATTTGTACTGCTGTGGCTTGTATGTGATTAATGCTTTCTTTAATTGTAACTGCAGTCCCCCCTCTCGCTGTATTATAAGGATGTGGGGTAAGGTATATCTTGTATCCGTGCAGTTTATACTTTGATTCAAATTTGAAATGCGTCTCGGACACAAGCAATACTACACTTGCAATTCTTCCTTGTATTTCTCGAGACCATTGGTATTCCATACCAAAATTTGTATATTTCTAGTCATTATGATCTTTTAGGGACAGCTTTGTTTTTCAAGGAAAGATATTCTTTCCAGGATTTTCTTATCATTCTTTCCATATCTTCCAACCTGGTCGGCTGTAACTCTGTTGGTACTACGTAGCCTCTGTAGTTGGCTGGGTGCCTTTCATTGCAGTTGGCGCATTTTGGGGGTGCATTTTTTCCGTTATGCAGTCTTTTGTGTGGTGGTCTCCTGCACATTTAACGTATTTTGGGTTAAAGTTACAGTATTTGCGTGTGTGACCAAATTTTGACAATTTTTGCATTGGGGAAGGATGAATTTCGCAGAGGATGAATTTTAACTTTCATTCCTAGGATGTTTTTAATTTCATAAATTTTGTTCGTGTATCCGTAAGGCTCAAAAGTGAGCATAAACATTGACAGCGGTACTTTGCTTTTGTTCTTAAGCATGTTGACAACTTTTAGGATTTTGAAGTTTTTTTTTTTAGGTCATTAGCTATGCTTTCAGATGTGCATGAAAAATGTAATTTTTTTGCAACGACTTTTATCGGTCTCGTTTGTTTATTTTCAAACGAAAACCATTGAACTTTTTTTTGATTAAGTAATTTGGACACGTTTCTGTAGGATTCTTCATCTTCCACATTTATTTTAACGTCGTTACTATTAATTAGAGCTTTACTAGCTTTAATTTCATTTGCCTCCAGATTATTTAATAAGCCTTCGTACTTATTTATACGGAGCACTATGATTGGAGGAGGTTTTATTGGCTTGAGTGGTTTGATTATTTTGTTTTGGACCTTTTCTTTGATTTTCAGGCTTTCTTTTGGTGATGAAAGCTCCGGAGACATACACTTTCTTCTTTTTTTGTTTCTTTTCCCCCTACTAGATGATGGCTCTGTCTCCCTTTTGTAATTCTTCTTCATCCGTAGTATATACGACAGCTTTGGTGACCTGTTCATTTCTATCATGCACCTATTCTTTCAAGCTCCAAGTTCTCAATCTCGCTTGCCAGCTTTTCACTGAGTTTCTTGAACTCATTTCTTTCTTCACAGACTTTTCTGTATTTAGACTCCGACACTGTGTTATATTTTGTTGGTTGGTATGGTGGTGTTCTTACCAATTTACAACTCTTTGTGAAAGGGTCATCTTCAAGCAATAAATGATCCCCCCAGAATCCATGGAACCGACCTCCGAAGAGAGTGGATTTACCAGATCACCTAGCATACCACCTGGGGTAGTTATAATATTTGTTTTGTTCATTACATATTTGTTTTTTTGACTTTTTTTTTTCAAAAAGTTTGAAAATTTGCACTTTAGTCGCCTCTTACGATAGGCATACCCCCTAACCCGAAGGGAAGGAAGATGAAATTTGGTATATAAGTCTTTTAGAACCTGCAGCAGTACAAATGTACAAATTTTTTAAACTCGTTCACAGACACGCCCACTTTAAAAAATACATTTTTCAATATTTTTACCAGAAACTGAAAATGATCTCTCAAACAAAATATACAGACGTTCATATTCTCTACAATGCGTATATACGTAATATTTTTTTTTTTTTTTTATAATTTGCGCGCGCCAAATGGGATATGAATACCATTAAATTATTTCAGGGCACGGGCGTTTGTAGAAAATTGAGAGAGAGAGAAAGAAAGATTGGTGTAGTGGGTTTGAAACTTAGGTGGTATTAAGTTTCAGTAAACTCCAAGGGTGGCGTCCAGATAACTGGGGAGCTTGTTTGTTTTGCTTTTTGTCGTTGCTCATGATTCACAGTATTTTTTTCCCTCCTCCTGATGTCATCATCACGATCAAGTTGCATTTAAGCCATATAACCACCCTACTGCCAGAGTTGACTAAGCTTTCGCAATTGATCGACGTTTTTTATTTAGTTCAGACGAAATAATTAGATGATTGTTGAGATCAGGATTTGAACCGTGAACCAAGAGCATGACAAGCGTTGATGTTACCACTACACCACGGCCACGCCTACTTTGTGGGAGCGTTTTCTTCAAAAAACCTGATACTGTTTTTCTTAAAGCTACTTGCGATGATGGATAAGCCTTATTTTCAAGATTTCATCAAAATCCATGAACTTCGGTAACAAATATTGTGGTTACTGCTTTTTTATGAGAAGAAGCCATAAAATCAGTTTTTCTGGTAAAATCTCTTTAAACCGCGAAAGTAGACACGCACATCATTATTCTGCATTAAAAATTTCACGCCCACTTTATTAGGGATAGGTTAGATAGATTGACACAAGTCAAATAAGAAAAAGAAAAGTAGAAAAAGAAAATAAATGGATGAAATAGACACAAGTGGGAATAAAATGCTGTTCTAAGGCATTCCAGCGTACGAGTATGCACATTTTTGGTTTCACAAAAGTTCCTGAAATCTACCTTATGCACAACTATTGTTATTTAACGGATTCCCTAATTTTTTTTATAATTTTCACCTTTCGCTGAAAGATTTTCCCCCCTAATCTTTATATTTGCGATTTTACAAATTTTAATGCAGTAAGCAGTTCGCTGTGTCTGCCAAACTACAAATGACGGCGCTCTGGAAATTTGACAGTTGTTAATTGATTTCATTGTTGACAAGAGTGTGTAAGGTTTTTTTTTTTATCGCGTGTTTAGTTCTATCGACAATGGAATTCAAACGTAATAGTGTTATTGGCCTTTTTTGGCTAGAAAATTACAACCAGCTATTGTTCGTGAGCTGAAACATTGGAAAGTGAACTAAATGTTTGTGTATCGCACCATATCGCGTTACAACGAAACGCTATAGAGGTGGTCCGAAAAAAGCAGCAACATTGTCAACAGGCCAGAATAGAACGAAATTCATAGAAATCCTATGCGCGTAGCGGGAGAAAAATGGCTTCTGAGCTAAACATATTCAGAGAACGGATGCAACACATTTTGAAAAATGAGCTCGGACTTAAGGCCTTAAAGTTCCAAAAAGTGCACGATCTCACACCTGATCAAAAAAAAGTTAGAGTGGAAAGAGCAAAGGAGTTGATCCGCTTGGACGCAAGTGGCCAATTGCCAAACATCGTCTTTTCTGATGAAGCATCATTTCCAATTGAGCAACTTGTCAACAAGCAAAATGATCGAGTTTACCTGCCAGAGGAGTCGTACGATAATTTCGACCAAAGAATGGCCACCAGGAAGCAAACGCCACCGTTTTTGATGGTTTGGGCCGCAGTGACTGACGATGGTCTGTCTCCGCTCGTATTTTTGGACCGTGGCGTTAAGATAAACGCGATAGTTTATCGTGAAACTGTCTTGGAAGCTGTGTTGATGCTATGGGCACGCAATCATTTCGGATAAAGACCCTGGACATTCCAACAGGACTTTGCATCTTGGCTGCGAAAAACGTTCCGCACTTCATTTCCTCGAACAAAGGCTATCGAATTCTTCCTATGCGAATCCATTAGATTTTTCAGTCTGGGGCATTTTGAAGGCCAAGGTTGGCACTAAAAAATACCAAACAACGGACGCGCTCAAGTTAGCGCTTCATCGGGAATGGAAACACATTCCACAGACACACTTGCGTGCAGCATGCGATAAATTTATTGACCGTCTCAAGGAAATTGTTCGTGCCAAAGGTGGCCATATCGAAAATATTAATTTAATCATTGAATTTGAATAAATTTCCAAAATGTTTTTTCTTTGCATTCAATAAAAAATATTCACAATTAAATAAAAAAATATCTATTTGAATTAGTGACAGTTCATGTCAGTCACCCTGTATTTATTTGTTAAGTGTATCGTGTGCTTAAATGGCTAGTGTAGCTTCTGTCCATGCCAAGAGTAATACCGCCAAACTTAATTTGTTTGTATGGAAAGGGATACTTCTAAATTCACCATTGTACAAAACTAGAAGAAACACTTACCTAGAAAATATGGAAGAGAAGACTGAAGGATATGTCCGAATGGGGATCAGCAACCACAGCCACCCGAGAAACTATAAAATCAAAGTTTCTCCATCGAATAGTAGTACAATAGACTGAAAATTGAGTCTGAGTGCTCTGGAATTTGGAAATTTCCTTCAAAAAAAAAAAAAAAATTGATAGCACACACAAGTGGAAAGGGACCTCAATCAACATTGTGTACAAAACTGGAGGCATGTAGCACAAAATAAAGCTGGTTGGAGACGCTTGTTGATTGAGAGCTAAGTCTACCTCGGTGCCTACTCACACACCAATTTAAAGAACCAATCTGTTTTGTATTAGAGTGGGGGAAATCATGTACACAGCGCTGCCAATTTGCTACTTTCTACCCACTAAAAGATCTATTGTGCCTTCTCGTGTTAATGGAGGTCGTCGTCGTTTAATCTAGTTTCCGCTAGGAATTAGAGGTACTGTATTGGATCTCGAGTTGGAAGGTTTGTCCCATTTATCTGGCTATTCCCCAGGCAAGTTACTATGTTCTGAGCCAATACCCCACAGTTCATCGCAGAATCTAAATATTCCTTTGTTTTATAGGTTTAACTCCCTGAGCTGAGCTAGTGGAAGTTTTTGATCTTTTTTCTGTTAAAATTCTCTTGGAGTGGTTTTCCTTGTCTTAGTTTAACGTTGTGTCTTCCCCTCCCGCAAAAGACTTCTGGCTGCTTCCCCTCTTGTGTACCGGTGTCCCCATTACCATCCACATAAACGTGGCCTGGCACCCAGTATAGGGTAACTTTGTTGATTTTGTATATATGACATTTCCCTTTATATTGGGCATATTTTATCGTCGCGTACTGGAGAGTTTGCCCATTGGGTCCGAGTGTTTGGTTCTTGATCCAAATACTTTTATCACAGTTACCTTAACTGTCATTGATTCACCAGTATACCATTGTACCTACGATGTTATCTTTGAGGGTATACATACTCGTACATAGTTTATTGGTGAAGTTTTTGCGAAGCATCATTAACTAAGAAACCAAAAAAGTATTGCACGGCTGCTATACATGCTCAGTCCACCCTGACAGGCTTGGCTGCCCAATTCTACTTGAGGGACCAACCAAAGGGTGTGTACCACAAACATGTTGAGACTGGCCTGAACGGCAGTAGCTGGTGAAACTGTATTTATTATTATTTCATTACATGTTTATGATACCATAGTACCGACCATTAACTTCTAAGTTACCATCCCTTCCAGAGCATTCTGGGAAGAAGGCGGTTTTAAGGAAGATAAGGTGCATTTCTATACCGACGCGACGGTTCAAAAACTAACGACGGGGTGGGTGGTAGTGTCTTCTCTGATAGGCTTAATTTAAACCTCTCTTTTCGTCTCCCAAACAACTGTAGCGTGTACCAGGTGGAGATAATGGCAATAAGGGAGGTCTTGTCTTGGCTAAAGAAAAACGTAATGTCGTCCGTTGATATCCGCATCTTTTCAGACAGCCAAGCAGCAATCAAATCCTTGGAATCATCCTCAATAAATTCTTTAACAGCTCTTGACTGCCGATCGTCTCTTATGGCGGAGCAGTTTAATATGGCGGAGCAGTTTAATATTCACCTAATTTGGGTGCCGGGGTGTAAGGATATTCCAGGGAATTGTAAGGCTGATGAACTTGCCAGATATGGAACAACAATACCCATCCTTTCAGGCAAAAATTCACTGGGTATGCCTATCACTACATGCAAACTTAAATTAAAGCTAGATGCTATAGTAAAGACAAATTCTAGGTGGACAAGGGGTACAACTTGACAAAACAGATTTGGCCTAAGCTGGATCTGAAAAGCTCTAAGAATTTGATTTCTCTCAATAGAAAGCATATCAGCGCTGTTATAGGTGTCATAACTGGACACTGTCTAATAGGCAAGCATGTAACAAGGCTTGGCGACTTTTCAAAAGATTTTTGCAGAAGCTGCATGGACGAGGAGGAAGAAGAGACTATACCTCACCTTCTTTGCACCTGCCCAGCTCTCTCCCAAAGAAAGAAACTCTATTTAGGAACCTTTTTGTTTCACGGACCTAAATGATCTGAAAAAAATAAACGTTAGGGACATTCTACGCTTCATCAGAAGCTCCATATGGTTCAACGAGTAGGCTAGAGGCCGCGTCCCAAACCCATGTGGTATCACAATGGAGCTATTACTCGTCTAAGTGTGTTGCCTTTTTTTTTTTTTCTTTTCGCTGACAGCCACCTCAACCTAACCTAACCTATGGTCGGTGTGTCAGGTAGCACTGTTTAGGCAGATCTGTATTTTAGTGTGTAGCGGGCTTGATACTTTTCGTTTCTTTGGAGGAGAGAGAATAGCTAGCCTAACCTTTATGAAAAACCCTGTATGTGAATTCTGGTATGAAGAATTTGACTTTTGCTACGGTGTAAGACTTTTTGCTATGCTGTTGTGGTACGGAAATTTGTTTCTTGGTGGCATCACTGTTCACACGTTCCAATTTGCGCAGGCAATCCTTCTCTTTTCCAACATTTATTATCACAATATTACACCCCTACTTCTTCCTTGGCTGCCCGATGCCAACTGAAGCAAATCACCCCATATTCAGAAAATATGGGGAGGAGTTTTGAAATTTGCTCATTCGTCCTGATATCAGGAGAGCAATAAAAAAAATTATCTGATACACATGCCGATTTGGAGTGTCCTTACAAATTGATCCCTGTAAATTGGTGTTTGCGTACGCATTGTAAGCAATCGATGTTTAAATCCAATGAAGATGTTTAACTAAAAATCTCATATATCATACGAAATATTAAATACCTGAAGCTAGTCGAAGAGCTAGTTTCAACCTTTTAGGCTGAATTTTTGTTAGAAAAGAAATGATGAAGAAAATTTCCTTTTAATGAAGATAGATCCTCAAAAGTGTACATATACTGAAAACTATGTAAATCTCTCTAGGGCGTCATGAAGCAGTGTAAGTTGAACTATTTTATTGGGACTCTGTTAAATTAAGTGGAATTGATTAAATCTTCTTTTGTAGTGTACTTTTTTTCCTATTTAATTTTTTATTAATTTTTTTTTTATTTTAGATATGATGTTATAAAAGTAAATTTCAAATATGACTCAAATGTTGGCATACAATTTTCGTCCTTCGATAAGAATGACCTTACAATTGATTTTAAGAGAAAGAAGCAAACCCAGAAAAGTAATTAAATAATCAAACAAATGTTGAAACATATGCCACCTATACAACCACCAGGGCAACCTCGTCCACACGCTAGAGGCCTTCACTCAAGGCCTCCGCAACCACTAAATATATCCACTCTATCTTCATCGACGATACCATCGAAGGGCATTGCCAATGGAGGACCAAGATTAACAAATTTATTGAACATTGCCCCAACTACACCGACAAGTATTAGCAATAATCTTAATCTATTGGCGACCAATGGTTGCAACAATCCGTACAGCAACTGTAATAACTTTAACCTGGGATATCATTCTAAACAAGGTCCAGGTGTTCGTGAAGCCCTCACAAGTTTGGGTCTCCTATGTTTGGGTATGGTAAAACAAATTAAAATTTGTAACAAGGAAACATGTATTTTTATTTATTTTTTCAGTCTCACTATTATTAGCCTTGCTCTCGCTTATTTTCTTGTTGAAAATATCGCCCGGGGGAAGGGAGCTCCAGCTACAACCTCTAGGACCAGCTACGTCCGAGGATTATATTATAGTGTATGATGTTACTTTGGCATTGTGTGCCTTGTCATTGTCACTTAACTTGTGCTGCTTACTCGTATGTGCCATTCAGTTCTTATTTGCAGTTAAATTGATTAGAGGGTCTGCAGCAAGTGGCCGGTAACTATTCTGTGGCACAAATAAAAGAATCAATAATATTTAAAACTCACCAAGATTTTGTTACAGAAGCAACAAGTACTTGCAGAAATCCAGTGTCAGCAGAGTCTGTGCAGTTGGTGGATTTTTCATATCTATACCGATATTTCTTACAGGTAAGTGTTTACGAGTATATCATAATTGAATTAGACCCCCGCAGGGTCAGGGTCAAGAATAGCCCCGCGTTAAGGTATGCCCGCCCTGGGTATGATTACAGCGTATCGGTAATGTTTTAATGATTTTAAAATAAATTTGTTATAAGTATGAAGTAATAACTTTACAAAATTGTATTAATTACTTTAACATTCATTTCACATTTCGAGAAATGTAGATTTTAAATATTTCCGATTCGCCATCACCGCAGTCGTACTGTATATGCTCGTACGAGTATGAAAAGAAAGTATGCTATGATCACTGTTCTCCGGGACACAGGGTCCCTGCAGGACCTCTCTTCGAAGTAAGGTAAGTAAGTTGAAATTCGAAACTGGAGATAAATTCCAGTTGAATCTGTCACACAATTTCTGGAACACTAGTCAGTACCTGACCTCTGAGGGGCGGCTGCTGGACACCCAACCCCTTGTCGCCCTATGTGATACCACTACATATTGCTCTAGGCCTTGTGAAGTAGTTGTGATTACTTTTAAGAGATTGGCAAATGGGTCGGTACTACAGGCATCTTGCAGCGCTGTCACTGCGTTATAGGTTTGCCTTTTCTAAAAAAAACAAAAATATAAAAAAACGTAAAGAAAATTTACAGTCCGTCTGGAACGGAACGAATATCCTATAGCCCATCCCTAATAAAGTGGGCATGGGTAGCGAACTTTCTAATGCAAATGCAATGACATCAATTATAAAAGTGGGCGTGGCTGTTTCCGTTTGTAACCGAAGTTCACGGATTCTGGTGAAATATTCACAATATGACTTAATCATCTTCGTCAATAGCTTAGAGAAATCAAAGTACGGTTTTTTGTAATAAAACGTCTAGACGTATAGACGCAACGCCCTCAATTTGTGGGCGTTGCGTCTACACGATATTTGGATAAATTGTGGAGAATGGCAACGTCTATATATCCTATGGGATGAAAACTTTAACTTTATGAAATCCGGTGTCAATACTGTTGATGAAGCGTGAAACAGGAATGGGGCAAAATTGTTTCTCAATTGATATGGATAGCACTGCATTGAACCTATTATTTGCCATTCTTCTGGGCAGTTTAGGGGTGGAATTTTCAGTTTCTATCAGTAAGATATCTGCAGTTGCTTGTGACAGTGGGCCTAAGTAAGAATACACAACATCTGCCTGTAATCTCGTTTAAAGATCCACGGCATGGATTTATCAATTTCAGTGGAAATATTGATGATTCAATTTACTTTTTCTGCTTCTTATATATTCTTATGTAGTTTCAGAATATCCTTACTTACTTGGGCCCTTGTGGCTTTCACAATGTATACGCGCCACAGCGTATAGCTTTTAGCAATGCACTTGAGGTCTTGAGCTCTCTCCAACTCTTTCCCTGTTATCGTGATTCCTCTTTATCTATTCTACGCCATGTGGTTACCGGTCGGTTAGTTATTCTGCCACTCAGGGTTAGTGAGTCCCACTGCATTGCATATTTAGCAATGGGGCTTGTTGTTGATTTTGTAGCAGCTACATATTTTCTTAGCGAATATGTAACTGAAGGATGAAATATAATTATAGTTCATCTTAACGAGGGCGACGCACCTTGGTCGAAAGCAGAATTGTTGATTCTGGCATCGAGTTGCTGTGGTGCGTAAAACCTATCGTTATGAGAGCAGAATGCTTAAGCTAATCACATTACTTCATCATATTGTGGACAGCATTGCGTACGCTAATTTTGCTTCGCCGATTCTGCTAATGAAATCTCGTTCATCAGGCGAGACGATATCTTTTAGATATCGAAATCTATCTACCCTCTCGACCGGTTGTCCAGCTATGCTTACTGTGAAAGAGTAACTTGCAAGCCAGGGATATTTTATTTTTGTAGTGTTTATTTTCAATCCCACAACTTTCGCTTCCCTCTCCATACTTGAGTTCATTTGATGAAAATCCATGATCCTATGAGAGAGTAAACAGACGTCATCGGCGTCCAGGTATTTGAAGAAGTATATATATATTTGAAGAAGTATATATATATATTTTCAGTTGAGCTTGATGATCATTTCCTACTTACACTATTTTGATCGCGGAAATGACTTCTTCTTTACTAGGAGTTGTGGTCCGGATTCGGAAATTCGGTATGTAGCAGAAAACTATCTGATTTGGGTCCACATCACCGGCGAATATACGTCCTTTCATCGTTCAAGCTGGTCCTCATCCGAGGTAAACAAAGTACCACCTAAGCCTTTTACCTATCACCTCTCTATTGGTTCTGTAAACCTTCTCGCTGCTTTCTCTGCTTCTGCAGCCATCCCCTTGATGTAATTGAGTTTATCACGCCGCACGATACGTAGTGACATGTAATACTACGCGAACGAAAAAATAATCTGCGACAAGATAACCCAACGACAAAATATCCCCAGAAAATTAACCCCAGTTGGGCATCGAGCTCGCTACTTCCTGCTGCTGAGGTACCCGCTGTGCGTGCTTTAAGTTCATTACGTTCTTCGTTCCCTTTTGTTCTGCCTTCTCTGCTATCTACCTATAAAAGTTTGTGCTCCAGAGGTAAATACATATTTTAGAACATTCTAATGCTCTTGGATGATTGGCAACATTGAGTAAAACAATTTATTTTTTCCCCTCGATCGCGACTTTGTAGTCATCACTTGGCATGCGATCCAACGCAGTTTTGAACAACCAAACCAATGCATGATGTTCATGAAGTAGTTGCTGCAGATCTTGAAGAATTGCTCTTTTCATTGCCGTATTAATCG
This sequence comes from Pocota personata, assembly GCA_963082735.1. Classification (NCBI taxonomy): domain Eukaryota; kingdom Metazoa; phylum Arthropoda; class Insecta; order Diptera; family Syrphidae; genus Pocota; species Pocota personata. The sequence continues at coordinate 79,712,594 of OY720430.1, forward strand.
TTTGAGGCCGATGAATTTGGTCCTTCATATTGCCCATGAAGTAAATTTGGATGAATTTATGCTGCGCGTCTTCAAGCGGTTGCAATGATCCAATTCGATGGTGAATTTGGACTTGGATCTTTAAAGTCGAAGGCGAAGTCAGAATTACTTTTTAAATCTATGATCACCAAAAGAAAATGAACATTTACTCTCTCGAGCAGAAATTACCTTGAATGTCGGATTGAATCCGCATTCTTCGATAATGTTTGCTCCATATTAAGTCATTTGGAAACATCCATTGTACTCGTATCTTTGAGTGTTCGATAGAAAATGTCGTGATTCTGGTGTTTCGCCACGAAGCAGTGAATGTAATGGCTCAGGTGGCGGAGGAAATAGTGACAATTTCACCCTGCCACTGAGACAGCACAATCCAGGCGTTTCTCCAGCGAAATCCAATGCACCGCAATGGTCGCACATAACTTCCATTGAGCCAATTCGAACGAAAGGATGCGAGCTGTCAATTGTCAATTGTGCAATCGTATTGAAACGCTACTCGATTCAAATCAACACTTGAAGCATTTCTTCATGCACGTCGAAGATTAGCACGTTGTTGATCTCATTGCCAACTGAGCCGTTTAACGTACTGCCTCTCTTTGTTCTTGTGTTTGTGATGCATGAAGTAGGGCCATACTAACGCGGCGCTTTTCTCGTGCTTTTCTTGTTCATCTGCAGTGGATTGATTCGCAATATTCCGAAGTCTAATTGCATTACGGTTTCGTTGTGAAAGATTAGATCTTCTGGCTGGCGGCATTGTAAATAACTCTGGAAAATTAATTACACAATTTCAAATTACATAATGAAGCAATTATCGATGCGCGCACAATCACAAATGTGATAACCTCACAAAGTGAACATCTTCGAAGGCAACTTACCATTTGAAAATCACGATCGAAAATAGAATTCCACAGAATTACGAACGAATCCGCCTGGAAAATCAAATACGCAGTCCAAAATTACCAAAAACAAACTACATAACCTTTGACAATGTGCACTTCATCAAACTGAACTCACCTCTTTGAAATCACTTTTCGCTGATGAATTTCAGAAAAAATCGTTTGAAGAGAATTAATTGAATCGAATTCAAATGTAATAACCGTCGAAAACTGAATGAAAATTGGTGAAAACTCGAAAAAAAATGCTGATAAATCGCGGCGCACGTCTGCACAGCTAGCTCAATGGTATGCAATGAAAGGACCGCGCAACTGAATCAGCTGTCAAAGGATAATGCACACAACGCTATCTACTGGCATTACCGGAACCAGCATACAACGACATGTTCATTATTGTTTCTGTCTTGTATCAGAGATGGCTTTGTATACGGATTTAATTTTCATGTGATTTTCTTACTTTTCTAATGCGCGAAGAAACTTCTCGAGGCCGAGACGGACAAAAAAAAAATTCATCGAAATCAGTCAATCCATTCTCGAGATATCATCAAAAAGCCGTTCCATACAAAATGTATGAGAAAATTAATTTTGTTCATAATTTTTTTTTTTCGTGAATTTGTCCGATGATTTAATAGTTATTCTGCTATTCGGGACAGAGGCACATCCAACAAATCAAAGATCATAAAAATCGGTCCAGCCGTTCTTGAGTTATAAATATATAATATAAATATATTAAGATATGTATAGATGGAAATATTTAAACAAAAAATCTTACGAAACGAGTTCCTCAACCCTCCATCCTCCAAATGAGAAAGTACTTTAACAACAATATTTTTGACTTCGTATTTTTGACTCTTCGATATCATTGCATTCATTTTTTCATTACAAGGCGTGTTTTTTTTGCAAACTGTATACACAGAAAAGTTCGAATTTACACTGTCGGGTCGGTGCTTTGATCCCACATGGCTAAGGTGGCATTGCATCTATCAGTTAAAGTCCTAATCTGGTTTAGGGGACATCAAGCTTCTCTCGGTAAATCGAATGCAGGTTGTCTATTTTCTTTTCTGAATATTGGGCTTTGTCTGCCAGAATTAGCCCATGATGAAGACCAGGACTTGAAATTTTCAGCACTCAACTTTTTTGCAAGTTCTATAGCAGGATTCCCTGAGCGCAGTCTAATTCAACTGGTGTTGGTTGTAGAGTACCCGATAATAACCTCACGGTGGTGTTCGAGCTATCGATGGTGGTGTGGTGACTGTTTGGCCAAATTGAGGCTTCATACTCTGCAGTTAAATAAACTAGCGAGAGGGCAGATGTGCGTAGGTATTTTGCAGAAGCACCCCAAGAAGTGTCTGCCTGCTTTTGGATTACATTGTTTCCTTGTATTTACTTTTTGTGAGGCTTTGATTAGATGGAAGTTGTGTCTTAAGTAGAACCTTTAAATATCACTCGTAGACAAACAAGTTCAGTTTTGGTAGTATTTGGTTGTAAGGGCCACTTCTTGCAATATTTTGATAAATGGTTCAAGTCTGATGGGAGTACTTGCTTCAGGGTGTCAAAGCGCCTGTATTGGAATACGAAAGTCATGTCGTCAGCATATTTGCGAGAGGCCGTGGCTGGTAAGTCGCAGATGTATTAATTGTACAGAATAGGAGCAAACACTGACTCTTGCGGAAGACCGTTGTTAAAGTTCCTTGACTTGACGTTGAGAAAAACATTAACCAGTCATGAAATGGATAAAATTATCTTAAGAAGCTTATAGAGGAAGCCTTTTTTCAACACAATATCGTTGGCTGCTGTTAAGTCTATGAAAAAAAAACACTGGTTTTCATTTTCCGTTGAAAGCCATCCTCGATGAAATTTGTTTACCGCCAGGATTTGTCGGTGCAGCTTCTGCACTTCCTGCAACCTGCTTGCTAATTGGGGATGTATTTTTCGTCATTAGCACCTATTCGATTCAGAATCATGCGTTTAAAGATCTTTAGGACTAGGGATGGAAGGGTGATTGGGCGGTAGCTTTGTGGGTTATCTGTGGGTTTGCTTTGTTTGAGGAGAATGATTGTCTTTGCTTTTTTGAAAAATATAGTAACCTTTCCAGATGATAGTATTTCGGAATAACTTTATAGCAACTATGTTTCAAAAATGCTGGGTAGATTCCATCTGCTCCAGCTACGGTTCCAGATTTTATGGATGTAAGAACAATGTCAACTTCGGTTGTGCTAAAAGGAGATGAATACGTGGCATACGAGTTTAATCGTATAATGCTTTCGACAGCTTGACAATATGGGTAGCTAAACTATTCGGTAATTCCTTATATAATCTGAGGCTATCTTCATTCCAGCACAGAATATATTCCTTGCCAGCGAATCGTTGAAAGCTGGAAGGTGTTGGACGGGTGAATCGAATGGCATGGTCAACTTTCCTTTCGTTTCAGGGTCCGTTTTCCGACATTGTCAGGACTGTAGTCTTTGCCCCAGCTGGTTGAGTGAAAGTTAGTTTTATCTTTAGCATCAAATACCAAGTGAAGACCATACTTGTGCACCCATTCCATTAATTTTTCGTCGTCTTTTTGGTTTCACCAGAGATCGTGGTGGTTGTTGAAATCTTCGGTGTAGATAGATGGATGGGGGTAATGGGGAAGGACGTTGACGATATGGGTGTCAGTAACCTTTATAGCGGTTGGAAAAACATTGTTAAACGTTTTGCAGTCGACTACCTCCACTTCGTTAATATTGCATCTGACGCAAGTGGCGATGCCGTACGATTGGTGGTTGAATGAAGCTATTATTTTCATTTCATTTTCATTTTATTTGTTTCATCAATTAGAGCTATAAACTCAATTAGACAACTTAAAAACTATTATAATTAAGAACTTAAAAATATTACTGTGATTTAAAATATTAATTATTATGATAGAGAACAGACATTATTTGATTCTTAAAAGAATTTCTAGAATAGTTTCCAAAAACATCAATGCGATCAATAACTAAATTTAATTCGCTGGTGCAATGCTCAATCGGTTCATTACTGCCATAATTTGTTCTGTGAAACCGACCTCGAAGATGAAATTTCATACGCAAATTCCTTTCAGGAAAAAAAAGTTTATCCGCTCAAGTAAACAGGGGCAATTAATGTGGTAATTAATTACATCTCTTATAAACATAATACTGAAATACTTGCGCCTATTTTCAAGAGTGAGTATATTAAAAAGAAGGCATCTAGTTAAGTAGGGTGGAGTTTCTATATTCCACCTAAGCTTTTTAAAAACAAACCTAGTGAAACATTTTTGCACCCTTTCTATCCTGTAGCACTGGTTTTGGTAGTAAGGGTTCCAGATTATACAACAATAATCTAATACCGATCGTACTAATGCAAAGTATAGAGCCTTCAGTGCGTAAGGATCAGAGAATTCCTTTGTATTACGCCTAATAAACCCAAGCATTCTAAAAGCATTACTCACAATGTAGTCGATATGAGGCTTAAAAGTGAGTTGTGAGTCCAACACGACTCCAAGGTCTTTTTTTCGATGTACTTTTTCAAGCTGGACATTATTAATTTGATAATTGAAGGATATTGGACCAATGCATCTTGCACAAGTAAGTGTTTGACATTTAGATACGTTTAAATCCAGAAGGTTGTGCTGACACCAACTAGCTAGACTGTCAAGATCATCTTGAAGAAGCAAGCAATCTTCAGCAGTTTGAATGCAGTGAAAGATTTTTAAGTCATCAGCGAATAAAAGACAGGTGGAATTACGAATACGAGACGGAATATCATTAACAAAGAGGACGAAAAGCAATGGTCCAATGTGACTTCCTTGCGGAACACCTGATGTTGCAAAGATAGGCTCCGAAAGACAACCACCAATCTTAACGTGTTGAATTCGGTCTCTTAAGTATGACGATATCCAATCTAACAGAGGTGAGCCGAACCCAATACATTTTAATTTTTGAATCAGCACACTATGATTTACTCTGTCAAAAGCCTTAGCAAAGTCGGTGAAAATTATGTCAGTCTGAAAACCGCGTTCAAAGTTTGTTACAATTTTATCGCACAGGATTGCTAGGTTAGTGGCTGTGGATCTACCTTGAACAAAGCCGTGTTGAGAATCAGATATGATTTCCTTGACAAAGAAATTTAACTTATTACACACAATCATTTCCAAAATCTTGGGAATGACTGATAGCTTACATATGGGCCTATAGTTAGTCACTTCACGCTTGGATCCGGCCTTAAAAATAGGTGATATGTAAGACACTTTCCACTCGTTAAGAAAATTGCCAGTCCTAAGGGATACATTAAAAATTGTACATAATGGTAATGCAAGTGATGTTGCACATCCTTTCAAAAAAAATGGAAGAGATCCCATCTGGACCGACACCCTTTTTCACATCCAAACCTGTTAAGGCACTAAAAACATCCGCTGGGGTTAACTGCAGATTTCCTACAGAAACCTGATTTAAAGAACTGAAATCTTGACGAGTAACTCGAGAGGATGGGCAATACACGGATTTGAAGTAATTTGCAAAAAATGAGCAAATGGTGCCAGTATCGCTCGATGCCTCTTCAAGATATTGCATACAGTTTGGGAGGCCAATGCATTTTCGCTTATTGTTAATAAAGGTCCAAAAATGTTTACTATTTTCTTTGACTTTAGCCTCAGCTGACAATACATAACTACTGTAGAGAAATTTGTTAAGATAATCAAACTCTTTCAGAGACTGCAAGTATTTCAGTTGAAGAAATGAATTTTTTTTTGTCACGTTTATATAATTTATATGCCTTAATCTTTCGATTTTTTAAATTGGATAATCTTTTATTAAACCAAGGAGGATTAGAATTTGACTTTATTCGCTTTTTTGGAACAAACTGTTCTAGTGCATAATTTACACGGTGACTAAAAACTTTGTATGCATGCTCGAGGTTAGTTTCTGTAAGCAAGTTATTCCACGGTATAGCAGTAAAAAACCGATTAATTTCATTAAAATTAGCGTGTTTGAAATCCAATGTTTGAGTACTTGGTTTTTTTACATTTTTAATATAATCAAAAAATGTTACTTCTAGAAAAACACTTTTATGATGAATTGTGTTTTCAATAACTGGAATCTTAACAAGGTCTAAAGAAGTATCAAATTCCCTATCAACAAATACTAAATCTAGTTGGCGATTTAGGCTATTACAAAAATTATTTATTTGAACAAGATTAAATTGACTAAAAAGATCTATGACCGCAATTTCTATGTTTGACCTGACATTAAAAGGAACTAGATATTTATCATCTAAGTCAAGTTTCCATTCAATATCTCCTACATTAAAATCACCCAAACAAATAATATGATCGCTACTGTTTAAATTACTTAAAAAAGATCCCAAATTGGATAAATATAAATTATACATCTCTAGAGAGCTACCCGAGCGAATGAAACACACAATTATATATAAATCCGCATGACTGGTAGAAGACAATTTGATAATTAAAAGATCTACATCAAAAGTAGGAAGATTAATCTTAAACGGAATTTCATTAGCGGATATATGGGTTCCAACAGCTACAAGAACTCCACCACCTCTAGAAAGCCCAGTTTTTATATGACAGCGATCCTTACGGAAAACTTCATACTGCTTTTCGTTAAACATTTCTAAATTCTTATGATCATCGTTAACCCAAGTTTCAGTGAGAACTATAATATCATAATCGCGCGCAGAAAAATAAGAATACAATTTATCCAATCTGGTTCTTATACCCCCAGTATTTTGATAATATATACTCAAGTTACTAAGTTTTGAGTCAGAAACAGCTCCGACAACAACAGAATCAACAGCATGATAATCACAATTTGAAACAGCAGCAGGTGTAGCATCAGGAGAAACGAAGAAGGGAGCGAGAGTGGTTGCGGTAGGACTATCCACAATATGGACTATGGTCCCGGTGCGATCCGAACGCTCTCTTCGTTTTTTGGCCAGAATTGAAAACTTCGCACACGAATTCCCTACATCCAAACATTTGAGTTCAGAAAGGAACCGATTAATTCCTCAGGTACACCGAGTTTGAAATTAATATGAGTTAAAGAACCCAAATCAGCATCAGTTTTTACTAATTTGTGACAAGCGAGCATTGATATGTCAACCTTAAATGCCATTGACACATAATCAAGAATATGTTCACAGCTTGTAGTAGGTTTGAAAGAAGACAGGTGGAGCCATTTGAACTTGTTGATTACATCCAATTTTATGCCATTATTTTAAACCCATGAATTTGTCCACGTTAAGCCAAAGATTCATATGTTGTGGTGTGGGTTTCCTGGATAACTACTACGTCTATATTTTAGAGTTCCCTGAGATTTAAGTGTTTCTTACGGTTTGCAATTTTAAAACAAAAAGGAAATAAATTACGAATGGATGTGTATCGGTACTACTATTTGAATTTGTTCATTCAAAATTATGGATGCATATTAGATGCCAATATTATTTATCGTCAGTAGTATAATATTGAATGAATTGTTATTTAGTTTTATACAAATATTTTGCATTTTACAGCAACTGCTACACCGGCATATTTGAACAAAGTTGTATAGAAGTATTTTATTTTTTTCCTGATTTCTCGGTATCTGGAAATTAAAGAAATAATTTTTGGTCTCCGATTTCAAAACTATCACTTGAACTTTCCATTTAAGGTGAACAAAAAACAAACACTTTTTATTTCGCGTCTCTCCGAACACTCCTAATTCAGACCTGATTCTAATGGATTTTGGTTCCTATGCCCGGCCTAGAATGCGAATGGTCTTAAATCTATTCAAATGGTCTAGTTTTAGCATTAGATGATCCCATTTAAATATCATCAAAATTAGTCAAAATATCTTCCACATATTTAGTTAGAAGTTTGATATACGAGGGCAAGGTGAAAAGTTCTCGCCCCACAATGAAAGACTGCGATTTTCAGTTAAAAAATTATTTTATTTTTCTACATAATCTCCCTTGACTTCAACACACTTGGTCCAGCGTTTCTCCAACATCAGAATTCCTTCTCGGAAGTGAGAGTCTGGAAGGCTGTGAAAATATTCATCTACGGCCCTCTCAACTTCTGCATTGGATGAGAAACGCTTCCCAGAAACAAATTTCTTCAAGTTTGGGAACAGATGGAAGTCTGAGGGTGCCAAATCAGGTGATTAGGGGGGATGGCCGAGCAAATCGTACCCCGAATCCCGCAGTTTTCCCATCGCCAACGCATACTTGTGTACAGGTGCATTGTCCTGGTGAAAGATGATTTTTTTCCTTCTTCAAGCCAGGCCTCTTCTCGTGAATTTTGGCATCCAGCTGGTCAAGAAGGTTGGAGTAATATTCGCCTGTAATTGTTCTGCCTTTCTCAAGGTAATCAATTTGGCATCCCAAAACACACTGGCCATGACCTTTCCGGCAGATGCGATCGACTTCGCTTGGTTGGTTGGTTGGTTTGAGAGGGTGAGCTTATGCTCTTCACTTAGGCCTCCATTGGGCCCGTTGTGTTCCCCTCATCCGCGTAACTGTAAGGAATAGTGATGTGTTTTGGGAATTATGTATTGAGAGGATTTAGGTCTAGGGATCATTGGTAGTATCAACTATATCGTATAGTGATCGGGGAATCGTAGTGTTCGTCTGGCGAGCTCCAGTATATCCCCGATTCCTTTCTTATTGAGGTGTGTAATATCCGGAATCCTTGGAGATCCCAGAATTTTCAGCCTTAGCCTCGCTGTAGCGGGGCAGTGACAGACGAAGTGTTCTATATCTTCCTCCTCCTCTTCACAGTTGGCACAGATTGCTGTATCAGCTATCCCGAGTCTGAACGAATGTTTGTTGAGATTGATGTGCCCTGTTAAAAGTCCCACCATCAATCTCAATTGTGTTCTGCTTGAGTTAAGAGCTCTTTTTGCTGTGTTGTTACTCGGTTTGGTTATTACAGATCTAGCCACTTTGCACGTGTCTAGATTCGTCCAGTAGTTATTGAACTCCTGTCGTATCTTATCATTGATTATTGTTTTAATAGTTATCAGAGGGACCCCTATTGTACTATCCGGGTTCAGTTCTGTATTGCCTGCTCCTTTCCTTGCTAGTTCGTCTGCCTTTTCGTTGCCCGGTACACTCTCGTGCCCCGGTACCCATGTATTGCGTCTGGCAAGTAAGTTCAATTTAGTTTTGCACTCCCTTACTAGTAGTGATTTCGACATGGGGTTTGTGATCGCGCTTATTGCTGCTTTGCTGTCCGAGCAGATGTCAATTTGCCTTTCTTCGCTGGTGTCTTCTGCGAGTATTTCGGTTGCCTTCATAATTGCATAGACTTCTGTTTGGAACACCGATACAAATGGTTCTAGGTGAATAGCAAGTTCAATCGGTGGGTTAGCACTAAAGATGCCAGCCCCTGATTCCCCTGATATGTTAGAGCCATCTGTATAAACTACTATTCGACTTCGCTTTCTATGGCGCTGAACCACCGGCTTCCCCCACTGCTTCGACTGCTGTTTCGTTTCTGGTGTGTAGTGGTGGACCCATGTCTCATTCATGGTGACAAATCGCCGCACAAAATCGGTCGGATGCCTATTGAATCGGTCCAAAGATTGCCGCGAAAATCGTTTGCGCATTTGCTTTTGATCGGCATTCAGCAAATGCGGCACCCATCTTGCGCACAGCTTTCGCATCCCTAAGTTTTTGTGCAAGATGTTTCGCACCCTCTCTTCCGATATACACACAGCCTCAGCTATCTCACAAACCTTCTCTCGCCTATCGTCCAACACGATATCATGCACTTTTTCGATGGGCCATCCTACACGTGGGTCATCTTCGAGGGACGTGCGACCACGTTTAAATTCAGCTGCCCACTTTTTAACGGTTGACAGAGTCCCCGTAAACTTTTGTCAACTTTGGATGAATTTCCTTAGGGGTTAATCCATCCAAAACGAAGAATTTTATCACCGCACGATATTCAAGTTTATCCATTTTAACGAAAAACACGCAAGACGTCTACTGTAAAAATTCGTGTAAAGAAACTACTTGAGAGAACAAGTTGAAACTTGTCATACGAACTAATGAGAAGTGCACCCAGGCAAGAAATATAAATTTTTGCTGATTGGAACGCCATCTCTGCGTCAGGCCGAGAACTTTTCACCTTGCCCTCGTAAGATATTTAGCTGATTTCTTTCCAAAATTATCAATTATGGAGTGGTTTGAATACGGTTGGTTGGGGCTCTAAAGCACTTTATTACACTCCTTATACAATAAGCAAACATTGTAAAATTTTATTGAAATTCGGTTCCCAAATTTTGTATTATTTTAGGTCATGGACGTAGGTTCTGTGTATGTGCTTCCAAAACCGTATTGTAATATTTCATGCTTGCAAATTTTAATACGAGGAAGCGTTATGACATATACATACTCGTATATGTATTGTTTTTCGCTTTCTCGTTATTCAGAGAATAGTTAGGCCATTATCCTTTTTTAATTCAAATGAGTTTTTTTTTTTAATAAAAATGTTCTTTGTTTACAGTTTATTTTTGAGTTCTTTTAGTCACTTCTTCTGCCCCGATTAAAAATGTAAAAATAAGTTACATCTATAATACTTGTTTTAGGTTATCTAATGTCGTCTAAAGCAAATTCTAATTTTAAGAAATTGTTTTCTGCAATTTTAGTTCACCTCCAATTAAATCAAAAAAAAATTAGTTCACTCAGCAATAGACTTATCAAAATCAAAGACTAACTGAAGGACTTCTATACAATAATGCAATGCAAATAAAGCGCATGACTAAGTTTTACGTACTTTTTCTTTTTCAAATTGCTCAAATTAGAATTGAATTATGTACTCGTACTCGTATCTAAAACAATTCCAGCAGAAATATTACATTTATTAAAAAATCCGTTAAAACTCTTTTATATTTTGTTTCCAAAACTTAGTTCGTTTTGTCCTCATATAGTATATTACATTTTTCGGCTAAGATACGAGTGTGGGTCAATAAGTCCCTGAAAATTAACACAAATTGTGTCGTCACCTTAAATTTATTCCTTTTTTTGTCAAGAATCATCTTTCAAAAGAACGCACCCAAATTTTCATATCTGTCAAATAGTTTTGTTGGGGCAGCCATTTTATATAGACGAATACTAGCATTTTCGTTAAAATGGAAGAAAGTGAATTTCGAGTGCTCATTAAACACTATTTTTTGTGAGAAAAAACTATCACGCAAACCAAACAAAAGCTTGACAAATTTTATGGAGACTCTTCACCATCGATTGGAACCATTCACCACTGGTTTACTCAATTTCGGTGCGGTCGTTCAAGCACAAGTGACGCCGAATGTTCTGGTCGCCGAATTGAAGTCACCACACCCGAAATCGTCGACAAAATCCATGGTTTGATAATGTACGATCAGCGAGTGAAAGTGCGCGAGCTTGAAGAGGCCACAGGCTTATAAGTGATTTCGATTTTACATAAATATTTGGACATGAAAAATCTTTCCGCAAGATGGGTGCCGCGTTTGCTCACAATCGACAACAAACGCATTCGTTTGACAACTTCAAAGGTATGTTTGGCGATATTCCAGAAAAATTCGGCTGAGTTTTTGCGCCGTTTCGTAACCGTGGATGAAACCTGGATTCACCACAACACACCAGAAACCAAGGAACAGTCAAAACAATGGACTTCTCCTGGTGAATCGAAGCCGAAGAAGTCCAAGGCGGGTTTCTTAGCAAACAAGGTCATAGCTACAGTTTTTTGGGACGTGCACGGTGTTATTCACATCGATTACATTGAAAAGGGTAAAACGATCACCGGCGCATATTACGCAGAGCTGCTGGATCGATTCCAAGCCGATTTGAAGCAACAAAAACGGCCGCATTTGGCGAAGAAAAAAGTTCTATTTCACCAGGACAACGCCCCGGCGCACAAGTCCGCAGTCGCAATGACAAAATTGCATGAGTTAGGCTACGAACTCCTCCCTCATCCAGCATATTCCCCAGATTTAGCCCCCTGCGACTATTTCTTGTTTCCAAACATGAAGAAATAGCTCGGAGGTAAGAGATTTGGGTCGAATAAAGAGGTCATCTCTGAAACAAACGCTTATGTTGAGGTGCTCGAGAAATCATATTATTTGGAGGGCATCAAAAAATTGGAGAAACGTTGGGTGAAGTGTATAGAGCTAAAAGGAGACGATGTTGAAAAATAAAATGTTTTTATACCGAAAAGAGTGTTCCTTATTGACCCACCCTTGTAGTCTACGACATAGTGATTATTCAAAAATTCGCTTGTAAAAGTAAATTACAGTCAAAAAATCGTACTCGTGGTCAGATTCTAACGATACTATACTCAAAATGTCCAAAAAAGTGTTTTTTGTCGCATGGCGTGTGTCTATCTGGCTGTGCGCCTGTCTGTAGCATTGCCATTCTTCCTTTTCGTTCACGATAACTGTTGCAAAATGAACCGATTTGAATGGTTTTTGCTGAGTTTTTATATAAAGTAAGACTGGATATCTATATTGATCTTGGTGGCAATCGGATTAATGGTTTTAAAAATATATCGAAATTATTGTGTTTTTGAGTAATTTGTTTTCTTTCACTTTAATTTGAGAAAAATCGCACCGATTACGACGGTTTTTCTGCATGGCATTTGCCATAGTGAGGACTGGAGAGGTATAGTTGTTGGTGTCAAGCGGATTAGCGGTTTTGAGTATACAGCTAATTTTGTGCTTTATGAGAACACGAGCACTATTAAATTTGGTGTCATTCGGATTAACGGCTTCGAAAATAAAGCTATTTCTGTGCAATTTTGCATGCTTCTTTCGTTTACTATGATTTCTCCAAAACTGAACGGATTTGAATAATTCTTATTACAGAATACTAACTCAAATCCTGTTGATTTTGATGTTATTTGTATTAGCGATTTTGAAAATACTGTTAATTTTGTTCAATTGCAGCAAATTTGTTTAAGTTAACTCTAATTTGTGCAATCAATTTAGAACAGAAATCAAGACAGGCTGGTTAATCGAATTTGTGGTTTTATACGTGCTTGTACTTATTCAATCATGCCTTGCGTTCATTCATGATTACTTTTATCAGAATGTACAGGTTTGGAAACACCATTTATAGGTCAAAAAAGAAGAGGAGAACTTTAAGCGTACCAAAGTTTTTATCAATCGGATTAGTGGTTTTGAAAATACTTACAAAAAAAATGTTGCTCAGTGACCATAATGGAAACCCGCCCCCAAAACACTTACAATTTCATGAAAATTATTTCGACTTTTTTTCAAATATTTCAAACACTAACCCTATTTTTTTTTTTTTATCTTTTGTTCAACATGAGTGGCAAAGATTTTTCGAGTGTCCGTTATCTATGATCATTCGAAGTGGTGCCAAATTTCTTAGTAGTATTCTTAAAGGAGCATGACTACAACTATTTGAAACAGGATGTCGTTGTAGTCAATAAAGGGCGAACGACAAAATTATTGAAAATATTTGTAACAAAATTGTGACCCTATTTTATTGTCCATAACTGTATGTATGCTATGTACTGTACTAACCAGTGACTTGGTAAATTCCACTGACATTTTATATATCAAATATTATTTTAAAATGTAATTTCGTAACATGGAAGTCATGTGTGGTTGTCAATACCGATATTTTAAGTTCTTCTATTATAGTAACACCGGGACTGATAAAAAATATCGAACAATTTTACGAACCAAATTACAATAAATGAGCCTTTTTTCGTAATTTGTTATCTACACTACTATTTTATGAATATTATCTTTACATTTGTGAATACGAATCAACTATTTTCAAGGCAATTTATGAAAAAATAAGATCTAGCCCTTTTGAATCAAATCTAGCCCTAATTTGTCCTTAATCTATCCCTGATGTCAAAAATATTATTAGCATCACTTCTTCCACCTCTTCTTCTTCATTCCCTATTTGCTTCTAGGCGGCGAGGTAGCTTCGAAGTTTCCAACTCCTCCATTGGACTCGGTCCCGACTATTTCGTCTCATTTCCGCTAAAGTGTTGCCCGTCTTCTTCCACACAATCTGGATCCCATGTATATCTCGGTGCAGTGCCTTTCACTTTCATTTCATATATTTGTTTAGCCCTTTTTGACTCGTCACCCGTTCCAGGTGAACGAACCATTTTAACAATTTCTTCTATAATGGATTTCTTCTGATATTCTTTCATTTCTCAATATGTCTCTTCTGTTTTTTCCTGTGACTCTTTTCGCATACCTATTTCATTTCTGTGGCTTGAAATTTACTTACACTCCACGAAATTAATATAGAGGCACCAGGTTTTTCAAAATAAAATAGTCAAGCCAGGGTAAATGAACAATTTTGATTAACAGCATTAGTATATCGATAACAAGTCAACCAAAGAAGAACAAAATAATGTATAAGATACAGACTGAAAATTTATGAAACAAAATATTGCTAAAACACTGCGAAATTATGTTAGAGGCAGCGCATTTTAATTTATAAAATTGTTTTATTTAAAAAAATTATTTAACTTATTTCAATATTTTAGTAATGTGTGTTTCCTCCTTTATTAGTTATGACCTAAAATATTAAATATAATAATAATAATATTTTGAGTTTTTTTTTTTGTAAAACCAAAGAGCTTGCTTTTTCGTTCTTCTTCAACAATTTGGTTTATTTGTCGGTTAGTCACCTTTTTTGGAGCACCTTTCGCCTTCTTTTGCCCATACTGTTGTCCTAAATTGATAAAATGATCAACCACGTTTAGAGATCTGGACAATTTTCCAGCAATTTGTCGATTGGACAAGCCATTTTCTTTGTAAAACGTAATTTTAGCTTTCTCCTCCTCCGTAAGGCACTTTCCGCGTCCCATTATGTCCAATTAAACAACTTTGCTTAAAACTGCAATAATTATTTACCTAAATTCACAAAAAAAAAAAACAAAAACTTCTTACTATACAATTGATTTTCTTCAAAATAACTGCTGCCTCTATATTTATTTCGCTGCGAAACCTCGATTTTTTCTGTGGATCTGCAGAAACATCCACGCAGTTTGACAACACAGTATCTGATCTAAAAGTGAATAAAATGCCCATTCTTGCTTCGATTAACAGAAAAAAAAAAAAAAACTGTTTTATTTTTCAGACGTGCTGTAACGTGAAATATCGCTGTAATTGTCAGTGATGCCCCTATGCCTCTATATTAATTTCGTGGAGTGTATACTTAACAATGGTAAGCACTCGGTCCAATATAGAGCAATTGGTACAACGACAGCATTTGATAATTAAGTCCCATTTACTTATAGTGGAGACAGACTGCTGGTGTTGATACCATGGTACGAATACCATGGTATAGTGAATACTACGACCCCTGACAGACTGCATTTCGTAGTATTCGGTGACTTTGGCGTTAAGTAGTATACTTTGACGTTTGTGTTGTTTGTAAATAAAAATAGAAAATTCAAGACAGGATGAATAAAAATGATTCACTTTTGTGCCAAATGATGAATAAAAAGAAAATTCAAATACTTGAAAGCGAAAGTGCATACCTAAGAATTGTCAAAGAAACTACGAAGACTAGCCAATAGAGAGATATTGGCGCTGCAATCAGTAAGATGGTGGTATACCAGCAAAAAATTGCGAATCTCAATACCAGGTATATTTCACGGTATACTAGCTTATTACGTAGTATTGCAGTGACAGACATGTGGTATAGAACGTAGTATTGTTATAGCATGGTATCAATACCAGCAGTCTGTCTCCCACATTACTATAATAAAATACGACAAAATGTAGAAAACTCTTATTTAAAGCACTTTATGTTACATGTTTCAATTCATCGTAAAATTTAACTCTTGTTGCAAAATGTGTATAGTAATTTAAAACTCTTTCAAACCAGATCTTTACTTTAATTTTATTTCAAATTTACTTGTTTGATTTTATTATTCTTGCAATTTCAGGTATAATACTATACACCTTCACGCAGTTCCACTCAACACCAGCTATAATCACAAGCGTACTAATCGGAATCGGAATAGTCTTTTGTGGCGGAGCCATGGTACACAATGTATTTGTCTGGCAAAAAGAGAAAACTATTTGTGTACGAAATCATTCTTTAAATATGTCCGCCCTAAGCGCTATAACGCCACCCGTGCAATTTTTGAATCAATCGAACTCAAATCACATCAATCTTAATTCGACGAGTCATTCGAATGCTCCAATTCATCCTACTTCGGTTACACCTCTTTCGCCGAATCATTCTCACGGAAGTTTCAACCATTCTTGTGCCGCTGGATACTCCATAAGACCGTCCACTGCCACTCCACCCACTCCAAAAGTGCTTTCAAATGGATGTGTTCCTATAGGCGGACGTGAGGCAAGCGGATCTGTGAGCCCAGGATTACCGCAGACTTTAGACATGAGCAATGTAACAAGTACATCACAACATGAACTGTCGACTTTAGTGTAGTGATTTATGTTATACATAAAATTTAAATTATTTTATATTTATCTTGCCCTATAGAATTTTGAAAAGCGTATATTTGTTCTTCTTTCCAAACTCTTATACTACGTACCTGATGTGTTGTCAATATAGTTTTATGCATAAGGGTATTCTTCAAAAGTTACATTGCGCTACAATTTTCCCCTTTTTGTATTATTGTAACTTGCCTAATTGCTTCATATCTTTAATTTCGTCTATTATAAATATATAATGTAAAAAGGAACTAAATGTATACTTGAAGAAGTAACTATAAGTACGATTTTTTTTTTATTTTAGGAAATATTTATGATATAACGTAGAATATGATAAACACTCTAGTATTTAATCTGCTGTAAATACCTTTAATGGCAATAAATTTGAATGCCTAATGTTTTGTGTATGTTATTACAAAGAATTTGCTTTGCTTTTTTCTAGATCATTGTGTTTACAAAGAATATATGCATCGTCAGCATAGACACAATAATCTAGATCTTTGTATTTTGAAATGATTGTACTTAATTCATCGAAAGCAATGACAAACAAAATAACAGAAAGCGGTGATCGCTGGGGGATACCGTTGTCAAGTGGAACTATTGTATTTTGGAGAAAGTTGTTTTAATTCTCACAGAGACTTTTCTGTTAGTTAAAAAGGATTTGATGTATTCAAATATTTTGGGACCAATTCCCCATTGCTTTAATTTGTTTAAAACGAGGTGAATGCCTATTCGATCAAATGCTTTCTCCAAATCAAGTGCTAAGATCGAGACGTGATTCCGGGTGGAGAGAGCATTAGATATAACGTAGTCGAGGTGGAGAAGGACATCCATGCATCCTTTTTTCGGTTTAAAGGCAACTTGATGGACACTTAAGACTTTCTTAAATTCGGTGAACCACAGAATACGATTAGCGATTATTTTTTCTAGGATCTTTGATATTGTAATATGCAGGCTACAGCTCGAGTAGATAAAACGATATTCTGTGAAATTTATTTCTTTATTTTCTAGTCTATAGAACAATTCAAGTTCACACTATACTATTCTTCGCAAATTCTTTTCTTACAAGGTCTCTTTCCTCTCAAATCACTTTATCTCCTTTCAATTACTTAATTCACAAATCCAAACTAATTACTTTTTCTTGTTCACTCTCAACTTTCAATTTATCACCAAATTACAACTTCACCCATTATCACTTTTCCAATCTCTTCGCCACGGTTCTAAACCAACTGTGTCTTTTTTTTTGATCGCCATCTGTCCTTATATAGCAGAAGTTTCTGATAGCCAGAAACTTCTAGCAAATTCTTCGACCAAAAACAAAAATACCTAAAAACAAAATCCCTAAAAATTATGACAATCATTTCGTGCAGTTATAATTCTCTCTTGTTCTCTTTTATCCGAGCTGTGGTGACTAATTTCAGACACGAACCTCAAAAGAAAGCAATGAAAAGACACTTCGGAATTTGTTGCCTGTTCGAGGGCGTAGTTATTATGCTACATTATGTTACACTGCCCTCCTCTTAGACTTGTTCGTCCCGAACAAGTGTGTCCTCACTTCGGCCATTGTATCGACTCAGTCGGTCCACATGAACCACTTTCATTTTGGCCCTTGGTCCTCGCTGAAGACCTGGTCTTCATGCGGTCGCTCGTCATCTTAATCTGGCTTCTGGTCCTTTGGTGTATGTCCCTAAGCCTTTCCCTCAGGTCCGCCACGTACTCTTCTTCATTTCTGGGCTCATTGGTAGGAGATCCAAATTTCACCTCACTGGGTAAACGAGCTATTCCACCAAATAAGATTTCGAACGGCGTATGTCGAGTAGTGCTATGCACGGCACTTCTATAGGCCATCAAAAACAAGGGAATCTGCCGGTCCCAATCCCGTTGGTAGTCACCTACGACCTTCGAGAGATGTTCGTCCAAAGTCCTATTGAAACGCTCCACCATACCGTCCGACTGTGGATGAAGCGGGGTTGTCCTTGTCTTTTTGATTCCGAGTAGTTGACACATCTCTTGGAAGATTCTTGACTCGAAGTTCCGCCCTTGGTCAGAATGCAATTCCAAGGGCACACCGAATCTGCTAACCCAATTGTAGACGATCTGCTCCGCCACGGTTCTGGCTTCCTGGTTAGGGATCGGAAACGCTTCCGGCCACTTACTGAAGTAGTCCATCACTACGAGGATATACCGATTACCATTGTCGGTTTCCGGAAAGGGCCCTGCGATGTCAATGGCGATTCGTTCGAAAGGTGCTCCCACGTTGTATTGGTGCATCTTACCTCGAGTTTTGATTCTCGGACCCTTGCTAGCTGCACACACGTCGCATTTTCTGCACCAGTCTTCGATATCTTCCTTCGCTTTTAACCAATAAAAACGTTCTCGTACCTTTTCTAACGTCTTATTCACTCCCAAGTGGCCTCCGGTCGCCCCGCCATGCATTTCCTGTAACACCTCCTTGACCCTCGTCCGTGGTACGACAAGCTGCATTACAAACGACTTTCCGTCGGAGGATTCCCATTTTCTTCTCAGAACACCTTCTTGGACATGGAGGGAGTCCCACTGCGCAAAATATGCCTTTAAGGTCGGGCTTCTGTGAGAGATGTCCTGATGATCCGGTTTCTCCATGTTCTCCTTCCAGGCCAGAATCGGCTCGATATCCGGGTCTTCCTTCTGAGCGTTCCGGATCTCATCTACGCTCCAGCCGGCGATAGGTTCGGCTCTCATTCTTTGGATGGAAACCAGCTCCCGTTCTTCCTGACGCGCACAATGTTTACAATCCGTTCTGCATGGTCTCCGGGACAGTGCATCCGCATTAGAGTGGAGTTTTCCTTTACGATGCTGTATTTCGTAGTCGTAGATTTGCAGCCTTTCGATCCATCTTGCGACCTGACCCTCGGGACTCTTGAACTGTAATAGCCATTTTAAGGCTGCATGGTCTGTGCGAAGAACGAACTTCCTCCCGTAGAGGTATTTGTGAAAATGCTTCGTAGCCAAGATCAAAGCTAGAAGTTCCCGCCTTGTCACGCAGTAGTTCCTTTCTGGCTTAGAGAGCACCTTGCTGAAGTACGCAACCACCTTCTCTTGGCCGTCATGCACCTGGGAGAGTACGGCTCCTACCCCGACATTACTAGCATCTGCATCCACAACGAACGTTTCCCCGGGAGTGGGGTAAGCCAGTATCGGGGCATCGCATAGCCGTTGTTTAAGTGCCTTGAAGCTCTTCTCGCACTCAATTGACCATTTGAATTGTTTTCCCTTTTCCGTCAACTGGTGCAGGTTCTTTGCGATCCCGGCAAAATCCTTCACGAACCGTCTGTAGTAGGTGGCTAGGCCCAGGAAGCTCCTTAGTTGGTGTTTGTCTTTGGGGACTGGCCAGTTTTTCACCGCTTCGACCTTCTCCGGATCGGTTCTCACTCCTTTCGCTGAAATTATGTGTCCCAGGTACTTGACTTCCGCTCTAAACAGGGCGCACTTCTTGGGGTTGAGCTTCAGGTGGGCACTTCGAAGCCTTTGAAATACATCCCTTAGATTGTCTCGGTGTTGCGCAAACGTTTTTCCTACGACGATGACATCATCCAAGTATACCAAACAGGTTTTCCATGTTAACCCTTGCAGGACACATTCCATCAATCGCTCGAAAGTCGCCGGAGCATTGCACAGCCCGAATGGCATTACCGTGAATTGCCATAGCCCATTTCCTGCGGTGAAGGCGGTTTTCTCCCGGTCTTCTGGATGGATCTGTACCTGCCAGTAGCCACTCTTCAAGTCGAGAGTGGAAAACCATCGGGCTCCTGATAGTGTGTCTAGCGTGTCGTCAATCCGTGGCAGAGGGTAGCTGTCTTTCTTGGTGACGTAATTGAGCTGCCGATAGTCCACGCAGAACCGCGTGCTGCCATCTTTCTTCTTAACCAGTACAACCGGTGATGCCCACGGACTTTTGGAACTTTCAATCAGACCTTCTTTCTCCATTGCCGACACCATCTCTGCAACTTCTGTCTGCTTTGCCAATGGAAGGCGCCTAGCAGGCTGACGAATTGGTCTAGTATCACCAGTGTCTATTCGATGTTCTACCAGGTGTGTTCGGCCGTATTCACCGTCCTGTGAGGCAAATACATCAGCGTACTCATTGATAAGATTCTCTGCCATAGTTCGCTGCTCCTGATTCAGCTCACTGGACTGGAGAATCGTCTCTCTCGTTTCCGCTGTCCAAGGTGATGGGAGAGGTTTTGGAGCATCACGTTCAGATATTGTTGCGACGGCGGTAATCGGCGTGCATTTTCCAGTCACCTCCCCTCGCCTTAGTTTGACAGTGTGTGGTCTTGCGTTCAAAACTCTTACTGGAACCATGGTGTTCTTTGGTTCGACTAACGTCTTTCCCACGATGTAGTCTTGAGAATTCTTCTCTGGGTCTGGTTCTACTATGTAGAATCGGTGGCTCCCAAGATCACCTTCCAGCTTCGTCCAAATGATTGTCTCTGAAGACGGCGGCAAAACTTCGTCTTTGCTGATGACTGTCCTGAGAGTTACGGCATTCTCATTTCCGTACACCATCGGAATCTCCACATTTCGATACCTCAGTACTTGCATCCCGATGTCCAAGATTACTTCATTTGCTTTCATGAAGTCTACTCCGATGATGCACTCGTCGCATATATCTGCCACCAGAAACGCATGGGAGAACGTCAGTCCTGCCAGAGTAATCGTAAGTCGAACTTCTCCAAATACCTTCGCCATTTCCCCTGTTGCAGTCTTCAGGCAGTAGCTGTTGGTGTTGTGCAGCCAGGAGCTTTTGACGATATCTCTTCTTACAATGGAGGCAGTGGCACCTGTGTCGATGGTGGCTACGCACTTCTTCTCGTTGATTAGCGCCTCCACTGTCAGGCTCTTGTTACCCCGTTTGGTTTGCGAAACTTGAATGGTGGTCCTGGGGGCCTCGATTCCAGTAACCAACTTCTGCCCCGCGAAGTTGGTCCTTACGCATCTCCCGACTGCTGGTTTTGGGAAGTCTGACCGACAGGATGCTTCCTCTCTGCTTCTCCTACTTCCGCAATGTGGACAATTTCCTCGTCTAGGTGCACTTCTGCACTGCCGTTGTAGGTGTCCGGTTTGGTTGCAATTCCAGCAACGGATTTGACTTCCGCGAGCTTTGACGGCTGTTCTCTGGCATGAGCATTCCACGACGGACATTTCCCTGACACGGTGTATTCCCTGGTATGCTTGGTCCGCAGCCTTCATTGACAAAGCGAATGCCAATGCCTCGGGGAGTGTTCGCTTTTCAGCCATCCTTACAGCCATTTGCAGTTGTCTGTCCTCTATGGCCTGAATAAAAGCTTCCACCGCCATTTCGTTGATAAGCTCCTCACCGGCTTTAGGGTATGAAAGATGGGCTAGTCGCTCTATATCCGCTTGCAACTGTTGGAGCGTTTCCCCCCTTTTCTGGACTCGACTACGCAGCTGAACCCTGTACACCTGTTGCATGTGTTCATCCCCAAACCGCATCTCGATAGCCTGAACCAGAGAGTCGTAGTTCTGCTGTTTATCTTCCGGGATGGTCTGCAAGAGCTCCGCAGCTGGACCCCTCAGTGCAAGTGTGAGTGCAATGGACTTCTCTTCATCGTCCCAGCTATTGGTCATTGCGGCCGCTTCGAATTGCCTTTTATAAATTGGCCATGATGTTTGACCATCGAAGATAGGAGGCTGCATCTCCTTTCTTCTCAGACCGTCGGTGGAATATTCCCGTGCTTTCTGTCTCTTCACGTTGCTGAGTTCCTTAGTAAGATTTTCGACTTGTTTTTCTACTTTTTCGAACTGAGTCTCTATTTTCCCGAACTGAGTTTCATGCTTCTCAAAGTTTTCATCGAATCTAGTTTCGACTTTTTCGAGTTGCGTCTCTACCTTCTCGATTTTCTCTTCGATCACTTCGAATTTGGATTCCAAGTTCTTGTTTTGCTCATCAAGTTTACTTTCCAGAGCATCTAGAGAATTCTTTTGTTCGTCCATCTTAAGTTCTAGAGAATTCTTTTGTTCGTCCATTGCTTTCTTTTGTTCGTCCATTGCTTTCTTTTGTTCATCCATTGCTTTCTTTTGTTCATCCAACTTAAGTTCTAGAGAATTCCTTTGGTCATCGAGCTTATGACTTTGATCTTCTATTGCTTTCTTTTGTTCGTCCATGACTAACTTAAGTTGCAGGAGCAGACTTGTTATACCCGGGTCGGCTACTGTACTTGCTGGTTCCTCTTCCACGTCAAACTCTATGTCATGCGGATTTTCACCTTCCTGCGTTACTGCTTCTTCCAGACGAATCAGTAGGGCATCTTTTCCCCCAGTTGTGTCGAGATTCCGCTTACTGAGTTCTGCCTTTAGTTGAATTATAGTTAGTTTTCCCAACTTGCGACCCATTTTTGCGCAACTAATTAACTCAACGCAGAAATCGTTTTTTTTTTTTTTTTTTTTTTTTTTCTTGTGCAATTTCACACCACGAAAATAGTTATTCACAGAATAAGTTTTATCCCAGCTTCTGACACCAATGTAATATGCAGGCTACAGCTCGAGTAGATAAAACGATATTCTGTGAAATTTATTTCTTTATTTTCTAGTCTATAGAACAATTCAAGTTCACACTATACTATTCTTCGCAAATTCTTTTCTTACAAGGTCTCTTTCCTCTCAAATCACTTTATCTCCTTTCAATTACTTAATTCACAAATCCAAACTAATTACTTTTTCTTGTTCACTCTCAACTTTCAATTTATCACCAAATTACAACTTCACCCATTATCACTTTTCCAATCTCTTCGCCACGGTTCTAAACCAACTGTGTCTTTTTTTTTGATCGCCATCTGTCCTTATATAGCAGAAGTTTCTGATAGCCAGAAACTTCTAGCAAATTCTTCGACCAAAAACAAAAATACCTAAAAACAAAATCCCTAAAAATTATGACAATCATTTCGTGCAGTTATAATTCTCTCTTGTTCTCTTTTATCCGAGCTGTGGTGACTAATTTCAGACACGAACCTCAAAAGAAAGCAATGAAAAGACACTTCGGAATTTGTTGCCTGTTCGAGGGCGTAGTTATTATGCTACATTATGTTACAATATACATGGGACCAGAGATATAGGGCGGTAACGATGTCAATGTCCTTTTGGGATTTGGCAATGGGAACAACAACTGCTGGGGTCGAATTACAACATCAGTTAACGAGTGAATGAAATCCATTCGCTATCGAGTGATCGAGTAACTACATTGGGATGATCACATAAGAATGGTCACGTATCGAGTGCACTTTGAAGATTGTACTAGTACAATTCTATTTCATTGAATTAAGATGGCTGACAAATGTCAAAACTATTTATTTTTGTGTGAGGAAAAGTTTTGTATTTATCGTCTTCAATTAAAAATTTAATATTTACTTTATTTTTGATCTTCTGATTCAGAGGATAATCGCTATGAGTGTATTGAACGAGGACGTTTAAGAGATAAAAGCGATCCCTTTCCTTTACAAGACTCTACTTACGTATACGAAACTATAATTTTCTGAAAATATCTTTCACAACATACTGTGTCGGGGAGATTTTTTAGCGGTTGGTGTTTTACCTTTGACTCTGCTCAAGCAGCTTTCAAGCTCTAATAAAGTCCATCCGATTTACCCGTCAAACATTTCCAAGGATAAGATCACCAACTTCGTTCGACTTCGATTGGGACATACCTGCCTGACACATCAACACCTCTTCAAAAAAAAGAACCACCACCGACGTGCCCCACCTGCTAGAGTAACCTCACGTCACCTGATTGGTCCTTGCCTCCTCTCGTCAAATCAATTATTGAAACACCTGAATCAAAACCTAAACATCATAGAAATATTAAAGGAACCTACCCAATCCAATATAGAAGTTATTAATAATATGTTATCTATATTTAGAATTAAGCTATAATATAGTATCTTATCTTTCTTTACCAAAGAGCCGATAGTTCTTCGCTGCTAGTGCTCTTAATCATTACTATTAATAATAGATTTTAATGTATTATTGATAAGAAATAAATAATATTACAAAGATAAAAATTCCAGACAAATTTTTGCCAATATACAGGTACCTATTGGTACCAAACTTCTTAAACCTACTACAAAATAACAAATACTAATAAAAAAAAAAAAACAGATAAAACAAATTAAATAAATAAATATTTAACAGTAATTTATTTTGTATAAGAATTTACAAGTAAAATTTCAATATCATTGAAATATTTCCGAGAAATAAATTTCAAAAACCCATACCAATTACCGACTAAATTAATGCCTGACACTCCCTTTCGAGTTCGGCAAGTTTACATAGCTCTTTCAGAATTAATGTGCTTATATCAACATTAAAATTATAATATTGCTCTAGGTAATTTAATTTATTCTCATCTAATTTTTCATTATTACTCGTATCTCCGACGTAGTATTGTCCACATCTTGGAGACATTTTTGAGTTGTTTTTATGACGTCCGTTCGATAGATCAGAATGTGTTTTTAATATACTTTCAAGAGTTTCCTTTCTTTCCAGGATACTTAAAATAATATCCCACATTTCCATATGCTTGCCCTTTATTCTATTCTTGTTTTCAGATGGTTGGTCCTTGATTCCACTTTGTATTTCTTCTGCTGCTGAACTGTAAATAATAGATATTTAAATTACGGTAGGTTATCAAATCAAATTTAGTGCATGAAATTGGCCCATGCAATAAATTTAGTGATTTTTAAGTAGAAAATTACGAATATTAATGATAAAATTTTTAAAATATGATACAAAGAAAACAATATTTGAAGAATGGACAAATATTTTAATTCACTTAAATCAACAAAACTAGTGTGTATGCCGTGTATCTCACCGGACGGCGCAGAAGTACTTGTAATAGAAAAATTTGTCTAATGGGTAATTCCATGAAAAAGCGGACATAAAGTTAGAAAAAAAGAATTTAATTTTTCGACTTGCTACTTGTTCCTACTTATTAAGAAATACGGCAACACTACTGAGAACTGTCCAATGTAAGACTTATCGGATTATGGGGTTATAAAATCAACGCAAACTTGCGATTGCAAATGACCAACAACTGCTGGCGTAAACGTGTTTGAAAGAAAATAAATTATCGTGAATATTTTATTAAAGCTGGTAGTGAATTAAGGTGACTAGTTTTATATTATTTCAAGCGATCAATATCATGTGAAAAAAGTTCTTTAGAATAAGGTTTAATGTGTAAAATAATAAATGCAAAGCACCATTTTTTTTTTGTAACGCGAGTTACCACTGCAAACATTTTTTTGCTATATTTTGATTTTTCCTTATTCAAATTAATTAATTACTCTGTTCCTGTTTTAACGTGTTATTTTATATCGGTAAACAAACGATAGTTTCTCTGTTAGACCTTACTTCCATTAGAATTTTCGTTAAATTTTTGTAACGTGAGTTACCGGTAACTCGCGTTACCAATTTGCATCGCGAGTTACCCACACTTAGACTTTATTCCCTTTGGATTTTTTTTCTAATTCGGGTATTTTTAGGTACAATGCCACTTTCAGCCGCTGAGAAGATGAAAAGGAGAAGGGAAAAATTAAAAAGGGAAGTTAAATATGAAGAATTTAAGAAAAAACATGTAAAAAGAACCGTATAAAGAAGAAAACAGAAATTGCCAAGCTTCCGAAATCTGAGCAGAAACGAATAATCAGTGGCGAAAGAACGTGTAGCTAAATTTCGATTAAGCAAACAACTTCTTCAAGTTGACTCAGACCCTACATCAACCTACATCACTCCTCAGTCCTTAGGAAAGGCGACAGCACGCGCTCGAAAAGCTTTACCCAAATGTCCAGTGAAGAAAAAGTTAGTCCTGGAAAAACTTCTCAATGATACTGGTGTTGCAGAGCCCTCTTCCTCTAATTTCATTCCGCAAAAACATGCACTAGCTTTGAGTGAGGAAATTAAGGAGTTCTACCAACGCGACGATATAAGCCTAGAGCCTGGCTTAAAAGATTTCATCATCATTCATCACGAAAAGAAATCAAAGGAAAAAGTACAAATTCGCCATTTATACTCTTCTCTTTCTGAAACCCATGCTTTGTTCATAAAAAAACATGGTATGATTGTGGGGAAGAGCAAGTTTTCAGAACTAAGACCTAAACATGTCTATCTTTCGAATAAACTTCCTCACAACGTATGCCTTTGCAAATATCACGATAATTATGCTCTAGCATTAGACTCGCTGCATAAAGTAATTAAAAGTCCAAGGTATAATCACGGTTTCATTGGTGCTATCATTTGTGATAATCCAAGAAAAAAATGCTGGTTGAACGTTTGTCATTCCTGCAAACAATTTTTAGAAAATTCTCTTAAAAGGTGTGTGTACAAGCTTCTGATAACTTGCATGCGGAAGTTTCTTGGTATGTGTGGAGAGATTTCGATGGCAAACTGAACAAGGTTCAAGAAACTGGTACAATCAATGAACTGATTGAACATGATTTGAATATGACCCCAAGTTTTTTCGAGCACGCCTACATCAAAAGGTGTCAAGCCGAATCACACCAAATAGACGAACTTGCTATAACGTCGAAAACATATGATCCAGCTATTGCGTTAGTGCAGGTGAACTATTCAGAGAATTACACATGTATAGCTCAAGATGAAATTTAAAGTTTCCATTGGATGCAGCCACAGATTACTCTGTTCACTGTTTCAGTATGGTATTATGGTGAACAGTACCCAATAGTCATTGCATCAGATAATCGGTATCATGACAAAAAAACGTCAGTGATATATATTGATAGAATTTTCAAAGAGCTACCAGAGAGTATAAAAGAGGTGCACCTGTGGTCCGATGGCCCAAGCTCACAATTTAAAAAAAGGTACATTGCTGAAACCTTAAAAATGCTTGAAACGAGAAATAATATACACATAATATTGAATTATTTTGCAACATCACATGGAAAAGGTCCTGTTGATGGCATAGGCGGTGCTTTAAAAAGAGCCGTGAGAAATAAAGTTATAAAAAGAGAATCTGTAGTCTTCAATGCTGAACAATTTGTTGATGCAGCCAAATATTTGTCTGTAAAAGTGATTAACTTTTCACCAGAAGAAATTGAAGAAACTGCAAAGGAAATGAATCTGGAGGCGATCTTTTCCGACGCACCAGCAGTAAAACGCATATCAAAATGTCACATAATGTCTTGGCTTCAAATGGCCCAAACGTCAAAAGAGTTGAACGTGAGCGTCAAGGGAAAATTGAGTTTCTACAGCCAGGTATATACATCTGATAGCGACAGTAGTGATGATAATATACATATATCAATGTTAAGAATTATTAAATAATAAAAACAATTCGTTTAACCCTTAATGTATTTTAGATAAATTTTGGTGATTTTGCTTCTAAATCCTTATTTTTTGAAGTGAGAAGGGGAAGTAACACAAGTTACCGATTTTGTGTAACGCGAGTTACCGTAAAATTTTTAAATTTTCTTTAAAATTTCGGCATAAATATTAATTTTCTCATTAATGATGCACAGATATGGTTATCTGCTTTATTTTAATTCTACATAACAAATTCATTTTATTGGTAAATTTCGCAGAAAATCCTTACTAAACTATATTTGCAAAACCCAGGGTCTAAAAATGGTAACGCGAGTTACTAACATGATTTTATTTTTTATTTAGTAAGTATTTAGTTATCACTAAATATTTGTTTCTACCTCGCTCTGCAAATGGTTATTATATCCAAAAATTATATGATATGTAAAATTGAATGTTGGCATTGATTTGCAAATTTCAATCCATTAACTATGAATTGTTCCGAACGTAACGCGAGTTACCATGGAATTACCCTAATTCCTTTTTTACGATGCATGGGGAGAAGATACTATAACGAACTGTACGAGTTGTGTAATGATATAGAGCTAGTCAAAAGAATTCGAATTCATCGCCTTAGATGGCTAAGCCTTAAGATATCAGCGCTCGGAGAGTTTTCGAATTTATCCCGGACGGGTGACGCGGTAAAGGAAGACACCACTGAAAAAAGGACCCCAAGTAATTTAAAGTAGGAAACTGAAGGCGGTTGCATCCATTATGGTAAAAATATTACGCAGGCTGAGGAACATTTTTTTGATCGAAATTCAAAGCTCTACCAGATACAAGCTTTTGATGGACTAATAAAAAATGGAATGAACGAAATTGGCGAAGATATTAAACTCACCAAAGAAGAGGTAATATTATTAAAAGCGGAAAACACGGAACTTAAAATCGAAGTGGAAAAGCTGAAGAAGGAGAGACTAGAAGATAGAAAGCGTATTCAACAAATGGAATCAGCATCTAAGAAAAATAATTTATTAATTATGGGTCTAGCGTTTAATAAAGGTGCCGCTGTAGAAGTGCGGAATCTATTTATACAAAAGCTTCAAATACAGGAATATGTACCTATAAGGGACGTTAAAATAATCTCAAACCTATATGTTTTGATGCAGTTGCTAAAGTCCTTAGAGAAACGAAAAAACTAACTGGTACCAATATTTCAATTCAGAGGGACGTGACTGAAGAAGGAAAGAAACGACGTTCGTCGATGATGTACCTTAAGTCAGAAATTTTGAAAGTGGATAAATCGCATCTTTTGGTCGTGCAAGGAGATAAACTGAAGGTTGGCAAGGCTGTCTTCTATTGGCGTGCTGGAAATCTAATGTTTGAAGACATATTAATATACTATAAATTAAATTAAATAATAAGTTAAATAATAAGTTAATGAAAATTTAATTTTTTAAATTTATTCAGGAACTCTATACGAAACATTTAACACATATTTTAACAAATATAAATTACACTGGATTCCAGTTATAAAAACAAACAAGAAAGGAAGAACAAGCGGAGGTTGCTTGTACGGATGCAGACCAGATAGAATAGTTGGGGATTTCGTAAATGCTAACGGAGTGGTATTATTAGAAATAAAATTTAATAAGGAAATAGGACACATTCTACCAGTTTACATAAACTACAATCACTGGACAGCAGACTTCAATAAAATTGCAGAATTTGTACCAGCAAGTGGAAAAGAAAATTAATGGTAATAGGAGATACAAATGCGCGTACAGGAGAACTTCAAATATGTACAAACAACAACCCTCTACCAATATGGAAAATAAAACAGCACAGGACTTCAAAAGATAAAATTTATTGAACTTTGCCAGGATATGTTTTTAAATGGCTGTATTGAGGGTGACCTGGATGGTAACTATACTTTTCTCGGCAATTCAGGTAAATCTGTAATTGACTATTGTGGAATTTCTGGTAAATGAGTAGAACTGATACAATCATTGCATGTGACCCCAAAAATTCATATCATAGTTCCGTTTTAAAAGAGACAAAAGAATCCTCCCATAAGAGCGAAAAAAGATACGATCACTTGCTCACTCTTATAACATCAACCAACGCTGGAATTGGCGAAATTAAGAATAAGAAAATCAATACCAATAACCCCAAGTGCTCTATTACCTCCCCAGTTCCCAAGGATATCCACATCGATATGTCATCCATATCTGAGACACTTTCCCGCCACACCACCTCATTAAAGGAGCTTGACACGAATATTACCCATCACGCGGATTGTATTAGTGAAATTCATCTAGCTTTGAATTCCGTAATCGAAGAATTAACTACCACGAAGCTCTCAAGGTTAGCAACGACGACATCATAGAAGAACTCAAATTAGTGTCGAGTAAACTCAACTTCATCCAGTCTGTGAAACACTCTTCTCAAGATAAATCACTGCATGAAGAGTTTCTTAAAGCTAATTCCGCTGCACTCATCGATC
This sequence comes from Pocota personata, assembly GCA_963082735.1. Classification (NCBI taxonomy): domain Eukaryota; kingdom Metazoa; phylum Arthropoda; class Insecta; order Diptera; family Syrphidae; genus Pocota; species Pocota personata. The sequence continues at coordinate 79,742,782 of OY720430.1, forward strand.
TCATTGACACCGCATCACTCTCAACTTCCAAGTCTTTGACTGCCTTCCCTGCCCGCGTATGCGAAGACCAACCCCAAACCAGCAACCTACCAGCAAAGACCGCTAATTCTACTTGCACCATCAACACCATATCTGAATTTAGAACCACGTGGATGCCATCTGAGTGGAACAGTAGGCTCAGAAAACTAACAATTTCTAATGAGATAAACGGCCATTCTGTTTCTTACTTCCTGACTGGTGCTCCAAAATCTGCCGATGAGTCCCGGGTGCGTACCATGTTCCAACAACAGTATCATATCACCGATCTCAAATGCATGAGGATTTTATCCAAAACATCTGGCAGAAATATTGCAAGTGATCTGTCCACTTTTGCTTCTCATGTTGAATCTAAACGTATCTCACATCTACAACGAACTCGCACAAACTTAAAAAAATATTTTCGTTCCAACTTGTATAAAACCACACCTTACTAACACTGTTAAACACTTATCCATTTACTACTTATCCATTCCACTGTGTTCCTTAATTCTCAAAAGTTGCCCTACGATGTTTTCGCCCTCTCTGAAACAAATCTCTCCCCTGCCTTCAAGAGTAATAAGTTATTTACCTCCGAATTTAATATATTTCGCGATGATGGTCTCGAGAAAGACGATGATTCTTCTGGCCGTGGAGTTCTCCTGGCTATACACAACCGCTACGACTCAGCACTTTATAAATCGTCGCATACCGCTGATTTTGAGTTTATTTGCGGTAAAATTACCATTCTTAAACGTAATTTGTACCTACTTTGCTGCTACATTCGCCCCTCCCAACCAATTCAAGGCTACCAATTGACTCTCTCTTTGATGTTACGAATCCCAGCGATGATGTCATTATCCTTGGGGATTTCAATCTTCCATATCTCCAATGGGTTCAGTCTGAGGATAAGTCTCACTTTGTCCCTTCAAATGCAACCTCAGACAAAGAAGTCCTTTTCACAGATTGTCTCTCCAACTCTGGCCTTCATCAAATCAGTGGCATAACTAATAGATTTGGCAGACAACTTGACCTTATCTTCTCATCTGATGCTGATAATTATATTGTAACAGCAAGTAACCATCTTCTCTCTACTTTAGACCGTTACCATCCACCCCTCTTTCTTTCATTTTCCAACGGTGACTTAAATTCTAATATTCATACGCAGAACTCATATAGCTTTAATTTTCGGAAAGCTGACTTCGCCAAACTTAACAACCTGCTCAGTAATGCTAATTTTAACTACGCACACGTTGCTGCGGATACTGCTCTCGCATCTTTCTACACTGTAATTTTCGATTGTTTTCTGCAAGCTGTTCCCTACTCACTCCAAAAAAATTGTTCTTCATCCCCACCCTGGTATAACAAGCAATTGCGCTTACTTTGTAACAAGAGGAATAAACTTTGGAGAGCATACCTGAAATCCCGTTCTGGCTATGATTACACCATCTATCAGCACACATATACACACTTCGCCGAACTATGCGAAGCTCTCTACCAGGATTACGTTGACCGAATGCAATCCAGTCTTATCACGGATCCAAAGCGTTATTATCATTTCATAAATGCCAAACGAAAATCTGATAATTATCCATCTACCCTTAAACTCGCCAACACTTCTTCGTCAGACCCTAAAATTGTCGCAAACTTATTCGCTCACTTTTTTAGCCAGTCGTTAACCGACCGCATCCTCGAACCAGACCATGATTACTTCTCTTATATGGACAATTGTGCCCAAACGTCATTAGTTTCGGTTGATATCACTTTATTACTTGTCGCAGACAAGATTAATAAACTCAAGGATGACTACTCTCCTGGTCCTGACGGGTTGCCCGTAATTGTTCTAAAAAATGCGTGACCCATTTGGCCCAACCGTTGATTTCCCTTTTTCTTATGTCCATTTCCCAGGGATCTTTCCCGCTTCTTTGGAAGAACACATTCATTATCTCTATTCACAAGAAAGGTCCAAAAAACGAAATTTCCAACTATCGACCTATCGCGAAACTATCATGCACACCCAAACTCTTCGAGAGCATAGTGTACGACTCAATGTTATTTCATTGCAAATCCTTATTTTCTTCTAACCAACACGGATTTCTTAAAGGTAGATCGACAACCACCAACTTAACCGAATTCGTTTCTCAGGCGCTGTGTGCATTCGAAGATGGCAACGAAATTGATGTTATTACCACTGACTTCAGTAAAGCATTTGATAAAATCTCGCACCAAATTATCATTCTTAAGTTTAAAGCACTTGGTTTTCAACCCGGTTTTATCAATTGGATCAAATCTTACTTGGAAGGTCGACAGTACGAGGTTATATTTAGATCTTCTGCCTCTAACCCCATTAAGGCCACTTCGGGTGTCTCTCAAGGCAGTCACCTTGGTCCTTTAATCTGCGTCTTGACCATCAATGACGTCGACTGCATTATCAAAGACTCGTATCTCTCTGTCTATGCCGATGAAATGAAAATCTTTAGATACATATCTTCCTCCATCGATTCTCGCCCACTTCCAGATGACCTTAACATGTATTGTATACATTAATGTAAGCAAATGTCAATTCATCACCTACTCCCGTAAACGCCTTCCACCAACCCATAGGAACTACTTCCTCTGCAACGAGCTCGTCCCACCAGTTTCATCTTTGCGTGATTTAGGTGTAATCTGCGATAGGGAACTTAACTTCCGTTCTCATATTGACCACATAATAAATAGAGGCAATTTTGCGCTCGGCTTTTTAAAACGTTGGTCCAAGGAATTTTCGAGCCCATACGTCACCAAATCACTTTATACCACCATCGTTAGACCTAGACCTAAGCTTGGTCGCCACACTATGCTATCCACATTCGACGTATTGATGCCATCCAGCGCAGGTTTATCCGTTTCGCCTTACGCGGTCTCCCTTGGACTGATAGATACAACTTGCCCCCCTACTCTGATCGCCTAAAACTCATCAATCTTCAATCTCTTAAAAATCGTCGCGAAATTGCCGACTTACTCTTCCTTCATCAGCTAATTACTTGTCACATTGATTGCCCCGCGCTCCTTCAACTAGTCTCATTTAATACCAATCCCCGTAACCTGAGGTCCATTCCCCTCTTCTGTCTCACTTATCATAGCACCAATTATGCTTATAACGCATCACTGTCCAGAATGTTGCGTTTGGCTAACAATATGGAAAACACCTTTGACTTCCACTGCAGCAGAACTACCCTTCGAAACAATCTTCAGCATCGCCTCAATTCCACCTAACCAAGTCTTGGTTTTGCTAACACCCCTTCCTATTAACCCCCTCTACCACCTACTTGCTCTTCCTAGTAGTTTTAAGTTTTTTTGTAGTTTTAAGTTTAGATTGTTTAAGTTTCCTTGTGCTTGTATTAAGCTAATAAAAATGCCGGTAGAGCCGGCGTCAATCAATCAATCAAAAAAAATATTCTCTGACCATGTGCCAATAATCGTGTCATTTTCGATAGGTCCACAAAATTGTTATAAAGAAATAAAACTACCACAAAGCTTGTTTGGAGTAATACTAATAAGACATATTATGAATACCATCTGAACCAAAATTTACGGAAAGTTGACTGTAACTTAGATCAGGATATAACAGAGCAACTAGTTAATTGTATCATACAATCCTACCCATCCACATCTAGTTATCACAGAAAAATAGGAAAACAAAAATGGTTCGACAAAGACTGTAATAAAACAAGGAAGTTATCCTTTACTCTCCTAAATACAATAAGAAAAGCTGATGAGGAGAATGGTTGTCTACTATCTCAATATAATTTAGCAAACATTAATTTTAAAAAGATATGTCGAAAAAATAAACGAAGCTATTGTAGCATAATAATAACTAAAAGTATGATGCACAAATTCCGAAGTGTCTTTTCATTCTGGCAGAATTTTGGTTCGAAGTGTCCTTTCATTCGAGGTTCGTGTCTGCGGTTTCCACAGTTCATGTCTACGAAAGAGACGGATAATATCACGGATGAGAGGGAATTATAACTGCAAGAATGATTGTCATCTTGGATAATAAGCGAAGTTGTAATTTTGTGATAAATTGAAAGTTGAGAGTTAACAAGAAGAAGTAATTAGTTTGAAAGGAGATAAAGTGATTTGAGAGGAAAGAGACATTGTAAGAAAAGAATTGCGAAGAATAGTATAGTGTGAACCTGAATTGTTCTATAGACTAGAAAATAAAGAAATAATTTCACAGAATATTGTTTTATCTTCTCGAGCCGTAGCTCGCATATTACACTATTATTAACAACTTGCTTTAGAGCTTGCTTCTGAAAGTAACATAAAAGAGTATTGGAGCAAAATTAAAGCTTTACGAGGCCGTTCTCACACCTGCGGAGATAATTTGAACCCAGATTTATTAAAAAGTTACTTCAGTAATCTGCTAAATCATGGACCGGCAACAAAGACAATTCAGTATGCGGAACCAAGCCTAGATGATCGCAGAGAATTAGATGAAATTCTTGCCGCAATTCGTCGTTCAAAAGATGGAAAAGCACCAGGGCCTGTAGAACCAAGCCTAGATTATCGCAGAGAATTAGATGAAATTCTTGCCGCAATTCGTCGTTCAAAAGATGGAAAAGCACCAGGGCCTGATCGGGTATCAGCGGAATTCTCTAAAAACGCTTCAAACGAATTTCTGAAAAAAAAGTCCCAAACAGTTTCAAAGAAGCTATAATATTCCCTATATATAGGGTCAATAACTTAATTCGTGCGGTTTGCTAAGAGATGGCGTAACTTGAATTATTCCATTGTTATTATTCCATTGGAACATGCGTTGGAAAGCTACTGTCATTTTACGTCATTTCAGTATATGTCATTCATTTGAAGGGTAAACAACAATAATTTTTTTTCACTCAAATATGTCGAACTTTGTGCCTGAAAAAGTGTTTTTGCGGGGAGTTCTTCTTCATTACTTTAATATGAAGAAAACTTCTGCCGAAAGTCATCGTATTTTGGTGGAAGTTTATGGTGAACATGCGCTAGCTGAGCGAACGTGGTGATTTTGGCTTGGAAGACGATGAACGTCCTAGGCAGCCAAAAAAGTTTGAAGATGAAGAACTGGAAGCATTACTCTATGAAGATTGTTTGCAAACACAAGAAGAGCTCGCAGAATCTTTGGGTGTCACTCAAGCAGCCATTCCAAAACGTTTAAAAGCAGCTGGATATATTCAAAAGCAAGGAAATTGGGTTCCACATGAACTCAAGCCGAGAGACGTCGAAAGGCGGTTTTGCATGTCCGAAATGCTGCTGGAACGCCACAAAAGGAAGTCATTTTTGCATCGGATTGTTACTGGTGATGAAAAATGGATCCATTACGACAACCCCAAGCGCAAAAAATCATATGTGAAACCCGGCCAACCAGCCAAATCAACGGCAAAGCCGAATATCCATGGCGCGAAGGTAATGCTCTGTATTTGGTGGGATCAGAAGGGTGTGCTGTATTATGAGCTGCTAAAACCGGGTGAAACCATCAATGGACAACGCCACCGAACACAATTAATCCGTTTGAAGAGAGCAGTAGCCGAAAAACGCCCGGAATATGCGACCAGACACGAGGCAATAATTTTCCATCATGACAACGCTCGGCCCCACGTTGCTATTCCGGTTAAGAACTATTTGGAAAACAGTGGATGGGAAGTTTTACCCCACCCGCCTTATAGCCCAGACCTTGTCCCTTCTGACTACCATTTGTTCCGGTCGATGCAGAACGCCCTCACTGAAAAACAGTTCACATCAGAGCAGAATATCAAAAATTGGCTTGATTCATTCTTGGCTGCCAAGCCGGCGCAGTTCTTTTGGGATGGGATCCACAAATTGCCAGAAAGATGGGAAAAAATCATAGCTTCAGATGGGCAATACTTTGAATAATACATGTTTTTCTTAAAAAAACGTTCAAATTTTGACAAAAAAAACCGCACGAATTAAGTTATAAACCCAATATAAAAAAGGAGATCCAAACATACCGGCTAATTATTGAGGAATATATTTCACAAATGCTATAGCCAAGATATTTACCGCAGTTCTACTCAACCGTATAACTAAAAGGGTCAATGATAAACATATTCTAAGCGAATTTCAATCTGCTTTCCGCTCTGGATATTCTATTACAGACAATATTTTTAATCTAACTGTAATTGCCCAGGACTTCATGCGTAGAAATCGTAAGCTGTATATCTTCTTCGTAGACTTTAAAGTAGCATTCGACTCAATTGACAGGAACACGCTATATTACAAACTAAGCCAACTGGGTCTGTCAACGAAGATGCTATCTGTGACAAAAGCAATGTATAAGGGAACGCGTTCAGCTGTATGGTATGGTGAATATGTATCAAATTGGTTTGAATTTAAGACGGCCGTTATAGACAGGGATGTCTTCTGAGTACAATCCTGTTTACATTATTTATAGATTACATAACAACGTTTCTACCAGCTGGAGTAAACATCGCGAACACTCAAATTAAAGATTGATATTGCCTTTTTGACGGGGTTCGAAGGATCTCTCCTTTGAACATGATAATACCAAGTGAGCCGATGGTGCTCCATCTTGCTTGTGATGGGTTCTTTTACATGAAGGCGTACGTATGTGAGCGCCGGACGTACAACTGCGGTGTAGAATCTTCCTTTAAGCTTAGGGGGCATTTTTCGATCACAGAAGATAGCGGAGTTTTCCCGCCACTTCATCCACCCTACGCTTACGCGATGATTGATGTCGTCATCACAAGTTGCTTCGCTATTGATCATAGATCCCAGATATTTGAACTTTTCATACTTGGGAACCACTTTTCCATTCAAGAAAATGTCTGGAATAGGCCGGTGTGGATCAGAGAACGGGCAGCACAGATACTCTGTCCTTTTCGAACTAATACGGTACCCATTTCCCTCCAAAACATCCACCCATACATCAAGTGCTCGTTGCAAGGCCATTTGATCTTCGCTTATGATAGCTCCATCGTCAGCAAAGAATAACTGATGCACTTTGGGGTCCGTTCGATGGCTGCCTAAATGTTCATATAAATAATGATATCAATCTGCGATACAATATTATCCGCCAATCAGTCAGCGGTAACTTCGGGTTTGAAAACGATACAATCGCTCGGATGGTTAAATGAGAGGTGAATGTCCAGGTCCTCCGAAACAGTACCAACTTCCTTGTAACCTTGCTCGCGTGGACTTCGCCATTAGAAAAAAATGCTTTAGAAAGAAATGTAAAAAGGGTTATTGCAGACGCGGCACATTACGCATACCGTGTCATTGAATCTGGATACTTGAGTAGCATACCAGTTATAATTTAACGTGGAGTCTGTTATAAAGAGTAACAATCTTTTATGGAATAAATATGTAAACAGATCAATACTTAACAGTTTTATTTTACATAATAGGCGAACCAGCCACTACGCCGGGATTATAGATAATATCTTTAAATGTACGGGGTTGAGGTACATACATATATAAAAGAAAAAAAAAAAATATCAATGTAAAGAATGAAACATTGTTGGGAAATAGCACAAAGAAGAAAACATTTGATCCAAGGGTGGTTTTAGCCACCCACGCTCTACAAACTGAGCCATGCCCGGATAAACGTAAATACATATATGTATTTGGAATCAGGAGGTTATGCCCTTTATAATTGTACCCAGCTTGACAAACGTGGGTTCCCTAGGCTCCACTATGGAAGCTGTGTATGCCCTAGACTGGGTGGAGGCCCAATATAAAGAGTGTCACTTTCTAAGTGGGAAACGTATCTACATATTTATGTGCAAAACTGTGTTGAAGAATACTGAGGCCTATATTTACTTGAACGGCAACAAGTGGGACGTGGAAGGTAGGTAGATAGAAGTGGTAGTTCAAACGAACCCAATTATTTTTGATACCACATCTTACGTGACATGGTTGTAGACATGTGTTGTTGGGAAATCAGAGATTCCTAAATCCATCCTGTGGATCATTTCTTGTATCCCTTTTCCTGAGATATCTTCGAGTGAGTTGAAGAAGGGATTTCTTGATGCACGTTGCCTGGCTCTGGCTAGTGCCCGGTAGTTACGGAGAGAGTGGGAGCTAATCGCCGTTATTCTGGCGATATCTGCCTGAGTTCTGTTCAGGTTATTTATTTTTTCGCTTTTATATTTGCGCCAAATCTGTCAGACGAAAATCTGAGAGTTATATAATCTATAGGAAACGAACTCCTTCCAAAACTTATCTGGAAGAATCAGTATGAAAATGCATACAGGGAGAAACTACAAGAACATATTATTGCGAGGCAAGGGCTAGTAATTTGGACAGGAGAAAGCATTGTTGGCGCAGTAAAGGATACTATAGGATCCAGAGACACGCAGAAAGAGTTAAAGGAAGATGATATAACGCGACTTATAAAAAGGTCAGAAGGAAACCGTTCAGTTGGCTTAAAGAACTGCGAAAAAACCTAGTCCATGTATAAAAGAAATATAACTTCGCTTCAACAAAATATTCAAAGAACTCTGTAAAGAAAAAAAAAAAAGTTTACTATCAAGAATTGAGCACTAAACTTAAAGAAGTCAGAAGCACACCGGAGTGGTGGAGATATTTACCAATCTCCACCACATGCAAGATTTGAAAACAAAGAAATTCATAAAGGAAAACAATATTAGTAGTGACGATTTCAGGAACTATTTGCATGATCTGCTTTACCCACAAATGGGCACGAAGGAACATCCAACAAACTCGGACAAATGAATTGCTTAGAGAAATCTCATCTGCGGTAATAAGGGAGTTCCTGAGCAAAACAAAGGGCAACAAAGCGCCAGGTTGTGATAGAGTTCCTTATGATCTACACATACATAATATTTTTATTTATTTTTTGCCAAGAGGGTGAAAATCTTCTAAAGACACCATAAGGCCCGCCCGCGCGTGCTTATGGTAGTGTCAGATTTTTGCTCACTAAAAATACCACTCTTCAAGATTAATACTACAACTACGCCGACGCATATCAAGCAGTTTTATTTTCGCTTACGGGACTCGTGATTTTTGGAAAAAGATGTTCGTAATCATGATGACACAACTTTTCAAACCCATGCTCACAAATGGAAAAGTAAAGGGCGACCAGATAGCAATAATATCATGGCTTCAGTACGCAGGCAATTCGTCGCACTGTGGAAAAGTTTGAGCGTGAGTACACTCTTTCGGTCCTTAAGCCCCCAACCAGACAGAGATCGGTGCGAAGTGAAGAAAACGTAGCCGCCGTTGTGCCAGTATCGAAGAAGACCCAGAAATGTCGATTCGGCGCCGGTCAGCTGAATTGGGCATCGCCAGAGAGTCAACCAGGTTTATTTTGCGGTTGGATTTGGGCCTACATCCGTATAAGATTGTGCTGACGCAAGAATTGAAGCCGGACGACCATAGACAACGCCGTGAGTAATTGGGCGCTGCAAATGTTGGGCGGAGATCCGGATATTGGCCAAAAAATCATCTTCTCGGACGAGGCCCATTTTTGGCTCAGCGGCTATGTCAAAAAGCAAAATAGCCGTTATTGGAGCGACCACAATCCACAAGCGTTCGGCCAAGCATCATCACATCCACAAAGATTGGCTGTTTGGTGCGGTTTATGGCACGGCAGCATCACCGGACCTTATTTCTTTCGAAATGAGGAAGGAGAGACCGTTACCGTCATTAGTCCTCGGTATAGAGCGATGTTAACCGACTTTCTGTAACCAGAACTCGACAACATCGATATATCCCACCTGTGGTTCCAACAAGATGGCACTAGATGCCATACAAGCGACGCAACGCACGAACTGGTGAAGGAGAAATTTGGCGACTGGGTCATCTCCCGGCGAGTGTTCATCAATTGGCCGCCGCGACTTGATACCCCTCGATTATTTTCTCTGGGGCTGTGTCAAGTCCTTATCTACGCTAACAAGCTAACCTTTTCGGATGAGCTCGAAGCCAACATTCGAGACGTTATTGCCGGAATAACGCAGCACATATTCGACGGAGTCATCAAAAATTGGACCGACGGCTTGAAGCACTGCCAGCGAAGCCGAGGCGGCCATTTAAATGATGTGCTATTCCATACATAATGGCATGAATGTAGTTTCAAAATAAAGCCAGAATCGTTTTAATATCCCACACCGTTGTTGTTTTATTTAAATTTATTTTCCTATCGTTCTTATCTGTGGTTTACCCCTGGATTAAGTTTATCGGAGCCCTTCAAGGAACGAGTAAATCAAGCAAAACTCGGCTTAAACTTAACCTGGAACAAGTTGGTCATAAAGAAGAAAAAGTTTAGAGTATGGTAAGTGATGTAGTTTCTGCAAGAATCAATAAAGTATGCTGACCAATTTTAGTACCATGGGAACAATTTATTTTATGATCATCTAGCTCTTCTCGGAAACTGTTAAAATTAAAAGAAAAATACTTATGTGTACTTATTTAAAATATCGGCTCTCTTGGTTAAACGGTTCAAAAGTTAAGTAAGAAATATAATCAACATTCGCCTGCATATCTTATCATACAACACATAATAAGCCCAGCATAGATTCGTTAAATGTTCGTTCACTTTTGCAAACATGAGCGAACATAAGAGAGAGCAGTCTCAGTCGTTCATTGCATATATAAATCTGACAGTTGTCATGTTTGTTATGAAAATAATGTCAGACTACGAATTTGTGCACAGGTGCCTTTTCGATAAAAAAAAGATGCCTTTTATTTTAATAAAATGAAAAAGGAAAGGCATGAGATGATGTTTCAAAAGAAATTGGCGAATCATGAGAGAGAGAGAGAGAGAACAATGAGAGAAAATAATACAGGCAAAAGTATTATGGTCATCGGTTGAAATTGACAGAACATAGGGAAGAATTCTGTGCAGTTATTATGACATTACATTTACATTTACCTGATCTTATATTTCTTTCCGAAATTTGGATTTTCGAAGAAGATATTTCCGACTATGAAATACCAAATTATATTTTTGTAGCTAATTGTAATGACTCTTATGCAGCCGGCGGTGTCGCTGTATTCTACAGAAGTTATTTAATAGGATGTGAAATTAAAAAACTCGAAAATGGAAAGTGCCGATATTATTGACGTTTCTTGTGAAATCTCTGGTGTTCGCTATTGTTTTGTATGTATCTACAGACTTCATAAGTGTACCGTAAGGGCCTTTTTGAATGAGTTTTCAGGATACTTGGAACTTAAATTTTGTAGGAACATGATTTTGTTGGGTGATTTAAATATTAATATTTTGTCTGATTCGGCCGATGTTGACAATTTCTTATCGATTGTGGCTTCGTTTGGTTTTGATTCTCCTTTGAACCAACCTACAAGATCAGAGTCTTGTTTGGACCATATTTTCATAAGGCTTCATAGAAACAATAATGTCAATTATAAAGCGGTGACCTATGATTTGAGAATAACGGGCCATAGATTAACTAGTATTCAACTTGATTGCAAGGTACCTAGAATTAAACAATCCTTGAATAAGAAATTCAATAAAATTGACTTTGCCGCTCTGAAATCAAGTCTGAATTTTGAGCTTTGGGTTGATGTCTTTGATTCACAGGATCCATCCGTTGCTTTTGATTTGTTTCTTAATAAGCTGTAGTTTTATTTATCAAGTTGTAGCCAGAGTAAGAATAACAAGTTAAGGTGTCTTAAGAAGTGGATGATCCGTCCTTTACTCATTAAAATAAGAAAGAAAAAACAATTATATTCACGAGTTAAAAAACATCCTAACAATAATAGACTTAAAAATTATTATAACAAGCTGTGTCTAGAATTAAAAACTGATATACCACTTTGTAGGGATACCTATTTCAGAAATAAGATAGCTGAAAATATTGGCAACGCTAAAAAGGTATGGGGAATTGTTAACGAGATTTTAAACAGAACCAAGAAGAATGACGATATAATTTTAAGCAATAATAATGCTAATGTGTCTGAGCCTTTACTAGTTGCTAACTTGTTTAACGACTTTGTTTCCAAGTTGAACTCTTCGCTTGGTTTTGTAAATGATGATAGTTCTACTTGTCATTGTGATCACAGTATAAAAGAAGCATGTTCGCATTCACAAACCTTTTTCTTTGAAGAATTTTCGGCATTTGAGATTCATAAAATCATTATGTATCTTAAAACTACTAATTCATCTTCTTTTGACCAGATCTCCAGCTATGTCTTGAAGAAAATTTCTTTTCAGATTGCAGATATCTTGAACTTCATTTTTAATCACTGCGTCAAGCGTGGAATTTTTCCGGAGGCACTGAAAACAGCGGTTGTGATACCACTCCATAAAAAAGATGAAATGACAATTACCATCCTATATCCCTTCTGTCAGTGCTTTCGAAAATTTTCGAAAGAGGCATGAAGACTAGAGTTTTATCTTTTTTAAACAGCACGAAGTTTTTCAGTGATTGCCAGTTTGGTTTTAGGAGTGGCAGATCTACAGAGAGTGCTTTACTTAAATTAAATGGAGGAATACATAATAGTGTAAATGCATCTAAGATCTCTGCTCTTAAGGGTTTTATCTATGAGTGGTTTGCTTCATATTTAAAAAACCGAATGCAAATGGTAAAGATAAAAAACTGCCTCAGTTCACGAAAGTCTATTAACATGGGTGTTCCACAGGGTTCTGTTATGGGTCCCATCTTATTTTAAATTTATGTAAATTCTTTATTTATCCAACTCTTTAAAGGTAAAATAACTGCTTTTGCTGACGATACTGCTCTTTTGTATTCTAATACCAATTATTTTAATCTATTTTTGGATGTTAATAATGATTTAGATATCCTAAGAAAGTGGTTCAAGCAGCATAGACTCATAATCAGCACGAAAACCAAATTTATGTTCTTTAATATCAAGGGTACAATCTGTGATGATTTCCCTGTATATTTTCATTCGCCGAGTTTACAATGGTTTGTTAAAATCCAAGCTGCCGTATGGATTATCTTGTTGGGGTGGTTCATACTTTATTAATATAAAACCTTTTTTAATAAAACAAAAACATGCAGTTAGAATTATGTGTAAAGTAAATCGTTGCACTCCCAGTTTTGAGTTATTCATGTTCCTTGAAACTCTTCCATAAAGGCACTTATATTGTTACAAAGGTTTAAAAATATTGTAGCATAATAATATCTACGCTCCTATGTCTATGCAGCAAATTCTGAAGTGACTTTCCATTCTGGCAGAATTTTGGTTCGAACTGTCCTTTCATTCGAGGTTCGTGTCTGGGACGAAGTCTCCACATGTCAACGAAAGAGACGAATAATATCAGAGATAAAAGGGAATTATAACTGCAAGAATTATTTCGCTTGTTCCAGTGGTCGAAGAATTTGCTAGAAGTTTCTGGCTATCAGAAACTTCTGCTATATAAGGACAGATGGCGGTCAAAAAAGACACAGTTGGTTTTAGAACCGTGGCGAAGAGATTGGAAAAGTGATAATGGGCGAAGTTGTAATTTGGTGATAAATTGAAAGTTGAGAGTAAACAAGAAAAAGTAATTAGTTTGGATTTGTGAATTAAGTAATTGAAAGGAGATAAAGTGATTTGAGAGGACAGAGACCTTGTAAGAAAAGAATTGCGAAGAATAGTATAGTGTGAACCTGTTCTAGAGACTAGAAAATAAAGAAATAATTTCACAGAATATTGTTTTATCTACTCGAGCCGTAGCTTGCATATAACATTGGTGTCAGAAGCGGGATAAAACTTATTCTGTGAATAACTATTTCCGTGGTGTGAAATTGCACAAGCAAAAAAAAACAAAAACGATTTCTGTGTTGAGTTAATTAGTTGCGCAAAATGGGTCGCAAATTGGGAAAACTAACTATAACTCAACTAAAGGCAGAACTCAGTAAGCGGAATCTCGACACAACTGGGGGAAAAGATGCCCTACTGATTCGTCTGGAAAAAGCAGTAACGCAGGAAGGTGAAAATCCGCATGATGTAGAGTTCGACGTGGAAGAGGAACCAGCAAGTACAGCAGCCGACCCGGGTATAACAAGTCTGCTCCTGCAACTTAAGTTAGTCATGGACGAACAAAAGAAAGCAATAGAAGACCAAAAGAATTCTATAGAACTTAAGCTGGACGAACAAAAGAAAGCAATGGACGAACAAAAGAATTCTCTAGATGCTCTGGAAAGTAAACTTGATGAGCAAAACAAGAACTTGGAATCCAAATTCGAAGTGATCGAAGAGAAAATCGAGAAGGTCGAGACGCAACTCGAAAAAGTCGAAACTAGATTCGATGAAAATTTTGAGAAACATGAAACTCAGTTCGGGAAGATAGAGACTCAGTTTGAAAAAGTGGATACGAAATTCGAGATAGTAGGAAAGCAAGTCGAAAATCTTGCTAAGGAGCTCAGCAACGTGAAGAGACAGAAAGCACGGGAATATTCCACTGACGGTCTGAGAAGAAAGGAGATGCAGCCTCCTATCTTCGATGGTCAAACATCATGGCCAATTTATAAAAGGCAATTCGAAGCGGCCGCAATGACCAATAGCTGGGACGATGAAGAGAAGTCCATTGCACTCACACTTGCACTGAGGGGTCCAGCTGCGGAGCTCTTGCAGACCATCCCGGAAGATAAACAGCAGAACTACGACTCTCTGGTTCAGGCTATCGAGATGCGGTTTGGGGATGAACACATGCAGCAGGTGTAGAGGGTTCAGCTGCGTAGTCGAGTCCAGAAAAGGGGGGAAACGCTCCAACAGTTGCAGGCGGATATAGAGCGACTAGCCCATCTTTCATACCCTAAAGCCGGTGAGGAGCTTATCAACGAAATGGCGGTGGAAGCTTTTATTCAGGCCATAGAGGACAGACAACTGCAAATGGCTGTAAGGATGGCTGAAAAGCGAACACTCCCCGAGGCATTGGCATTCGCTTTTTCAATGAAGGCTGCGGACCAAGCATACCAGGGAATACACCGTGTCAGGGAAATGTCCGTCGTGGAATGCTCATGCCAGAGAACAGCCGTCTTGGATGAAGACAAAGCTCGCGGAAGTCAAATCCGTTGCTGGAATTGCAACCAAACCGGACACCTACAACGGCAGTGCAGAAGTGCACCTAGACGAGGAAATTGTCCACATTGCGGAAGTAGGAGAAGCAGAGAGGAAGCATCTGGCGGTGATAACATTCATCCTGTCAGTCAGACTTCCCAAAACCAGCAGTCGGGAAATGCGTAAGGACCAACTTCGCGGGGCAGAAGTTGGTTACTGGAATCGAGGCCCCCAGGACCACCATTCAAGTTTCGCAAACCAAACGGGGTAACAAGAGCCTGACAGTGGAGGCACTAATCAACAAGAAGAAGTGCGTAGCCACCATCGACACAGGTGCCACCGCCTCCATTGTAAGAAGAGATATCGTCAGAAGCTCCTGGCTACACAACACCAACAGCTACTGCCTGAAGACTGCAACAGGGGAAATGCCGAAGGTGTTTGGAGAAGTTCGTCTTACGATTACTCTGGCGGGACTGACGTTCTCCCATGCGTTTCTGGTGGCAGATATATGCGACGAGTGCATCATCGGAATAGACTTCATGAAAGCAAATGAAGTAGTCTTGGACATCGGGATGCAAGTACTGAGGTATCGAAATGTGGTGATTCCGATGGTGTACGGAAACGAGAATGCCGTAACTCTCAGGACAGTCATCAGCAAAGACGAAGTTTTGCCGACGTCTTCAGAGACAATCATTTGGACGAAGCTGGAAGGTGTTCTTGGGAACCACCGATTCTACATAGTAGAACCAGACCCAGAGAAGAATTCTCAAGACTACATCGTGGGAAAGACGTTAGTCGAACCAAAGAACACCATGGTTCCAGTAAGAGTTTTGAACGCAAGACCACACACTGTCAAACTAAGGCGAGGGGAGGTGACTGGAAAATGCACGCCGATTACCGCCGTCGCAACAATATCTGAACGTGATGCTCCAAAACCTCTCCCATCACCTTGGACAGCGGAAACGAGAGAGACGATTCTCCAGTCCAGTGAGCTGAATCAGGAGCAGCGAACTATGGCAGAGAATCTTATCAATGAGTACGCTGATGTATTTGCCTCACAGGACGGTGAATACGGCCGAACACACCTGGCACAACATCGAATAGACACTGGTGATACTAGACCAATTCGTCAGCCTGCTAGGCTGAAAGTTCCAAAAGTCCGTGGGCATCACCGGTTGTACTGGTTAAGAAGAAAGATGGCAGCACGCGGTTCTGCGTGGACTATCGGCAGCTCAATTACGTCACCAAGAAAGACAGCTACCCTCTGCCACGGATTGACGACACGCTAGACACACTATCAGGAGCCCGATGGTTTTCCACTCTCGACTTGAAGAGTGGCTACTGGCAGGTACAGATCCATCCAGAAGACCGGGAGAAAACCGCCTTCACCGCAGGAAATGGGCTATGGCAATTCACGGTAATGCCATTCGGGCTGTGCAATGCTCCGGCGACTTTCGAGCGATTGATGGAATGTGTCCTGCAAGGGTTAACATGGAAAACCTGTTTGGTATACTTGGATGATGTCATCGTCGTAGGAAAAATGTTTGCGCAACACCGAGACAATCTAAGGGATGTGTTTCAAAGGCTTCGAAGTGCCCACCTGAAGCTCAACCCCAAGAAGTGCGCCCTGTTTAGAGCGGAAGTCAAGTACCTGGGACACGTAATTTCAGCGAAAGGAGTGAGAACCGATCCGGAGAAGGTCGAAGCGGTGAAAAACTGGCCAGTCCCCAAAGACAAACACCAACTAAGGAGCTTCCTGGGCCTAGCCACCTACTACAGACGGTTCGTGAAGGATTTTGCCGGGATCGCAAAGAACCTGTACCAGTTGACGGAAAAGGGAAAACAATTCAATTCAATTGAGTGCGAGAAGAGCTTCAAGGCACTTAAACAACGGCTATGCGATGCCCCGATACTGGCTTACCCCACTCCCGGGGAAACGTTCGTTGTGGATGCAGATGCTAGTAATGTCGGGGTAGGAGCCGTACTCTCCCAGGTGCATGACGGCCAAGAGAAGGTGGTTGCGTACTTCAGCAAGGTGCTCTCTAAGCCAGAAAGGAACTACTGCGTGACAAGGCGGGAACTTCTAGCTTTGATCTTGGCTACGAAGTATTTTCACAAATACCTCTACGGGAGGAAGTTCGTTCTTCGCACAGACCATGCAGCCTTAAAATGGCTATTACAGTTCAAGAGTCCTGAGGGTCAGGTCGCAAGATGGATCGAAAGGCTGCAAATCTACGACTACGAAATACAGCATCGTAAAGGAAAACTCCACTCTAATGCGGATGCACTGTCCCGGAGACCATGCAGAGCGGATTGTAAACATTGTGCGCGTCAGGAAGAACGGGAGCTGGTTTCCATCCAAAGAATGAGAGCCGAACCTATCGCCGGCTGGAGCGTAGATGAGATCCGGAACGCTCAGAAGGAAGACCCGGATATCGAGCCAATTCTGGCCTGGAAGGAGAACATGGAGAAACCGGATCATCAGGACATCTCTCACAGAAGCCCGACCTTAAAGGCATATTTTGCGCAGTGGGACTCCCTCCATGTCCAAGAAGGTGTTCTGAGAAGAAAATGGGAATCCTCCGACGGAAAGTCGTTTGTAATGCAGCTTGTCGTACCGCGGACGAGGGTCAAGGAGGTGTTACAGGAAATGCATGGCGGGGCGACCGGAGGCCACTTGGGAGTGAATAAGACGCTAGAAAAGGTACGAGAACGTTTTTATTGGTTAAAAGCGAAGGAAGATATCGAAGACTGGTGCAGAAAATGCGACGTATGTGCAGCTAGCAAGGGTCCGAGAATCAAAACTCGAGGTAAGATGCACCAATACAACGTGGGAGCACCTTTCGAACGAATCGCTATTGACATCGCAGGGCCCTTTCCGGAAACCGACAATGGTAATCGGTATATACTCGTAGTGATGGACTACTTCAGTAAGTGGCCGGAAGCGTTTCCGATCCCTAACCAGGAAGCCAGAACCGTGGCGGAGCAGATCGTCTACAATTGGGTTAGCAGATTCGGTGTGCCCTTGGAATTGCATTCTGACCAAGGGCGGAACTTCGAGTCAAGAATCTTCCAAGAGATGTGTCAACTACTCGGAATCAAAAAGACAAGGACAACCCCGCTTCATCCACAGTCGGACGGTATGGTGGAGCGTTTCAATAGGACTTTGGACGAACATCTCTCGAAGGTCGTAGGTGACTACCAACGGGATTGGGACCGGCAGATTCCCTTGTTTTTGATGGCCTATAGAAGTGCCGTGCATAGCAGTACTCGACATACGCCGTTCGAAATCTTATTTGGTGGAATAGCTCGTTTACCCAGTGAGGTGAAATTTGAATCTCCAACCAATGAGCCCAGAAATGAAGAAGAGTACGTGGCGGACCTTAGGGAAAGGCTTAGGGACATGCACCAAAGGACCAGAAGCCAGATTAAGATGACGAGCGACCGCATGAAGACCAGGTATGATGCCAAGGCAACAACGTCAGGATTCCAGGAAGGAGATCTGGTGTGGCTGTATAATCCCCATCGCCAAAAGGGGAAATCACCTAAATTACAGCGGAACTGGGAAGGTCCCTACAGAATAGTAACCCGCATCAACGATGTTGTCTACCGCATCCAGCGAGGACCGAGGGCCAAAATGAAAGTGGTTCATGTGGACCGACTGAGTCGATACATTGGCCGAAATGAGGATGCACTTGTTCGGGACGAACACGTCTAAGAGGGGGGCAGTGTAGCATAATAATAACTACGCCCCCTAAAAATATGACGCAACAAATTCCGAAGTGACTTTTCATTCTGGCAGAATTTTGGTTCGAACTGTCCTTTCATTCGAGGTTCGTGTCTGGGACGAAGTCTCCACAGCTCATGTCAACGAAAGAGACGAATAATATCAGGGATATTATAACTGCAAGAATTATTTCTCTTGTTCCAGTGGTCGAAGAATTTGCTAGAAGTTTCTGGCTATCAGAAACTTCTGCTATATAAGGACAGATGGCGATCAAAAAAAAAAGACAGTGATTTTTAAACTGTGGCGAGGAGATTAGAAAAGTGTGCAGTGGGCGAAGTTGTAATTCTGTGATAAATTGAAAGTTGAGATTTAAGAAGAAGAAGTAATTAGTTTGGATTTGTGAATTAAGTAATTGAAAGGAGATAAAGGAAAGAGACCTTGTAAGAAAAGAATTTGCGAAGAATAGTATAGTGTGAACTTGAATTGTTCTATAGACTAGAAAATAAAGAAATAAATTTCACAGAATATCGTTTTATCTACTCGAGCCGTAGCTCGCATATTACAATATCTTTAAAACAATGACATTTAAGAACATACATACATAATCAAACAAATTACTTCGTTCAAACAAAACTTTGCTCACAATTATTTTCTTTTCTATTTTTAACAGTTTTCGAACAAATCGAGGTGAATTTATTAAAAAAATCTCTTCCCATTTGTACTAAAATCGGTGATCAGACTTTATTGATTCTTCCAAAAACGCCATCACTCACGAGTTCTGTTCTACAGAAACTTTTGTTCCTTCCATCCTCAAAATGTTGATTACAATTTTTTTGATGGATACGAAAAAAAATTGTACGCAACTAAGGTTGTACATACCTATGTGTAAATTGCCGATTCTTTCACATTTTGTCATTATAACAAGAAACAAAGATCCCACCAATTTTTTCTCGGAAAGCAGAAATGAATGTTTCATCGCCTTTTAATAGAATTCAAGTCTCTGTACAACAGATTACCTATCCCCTTCTATCAAATAGTTAATAAAAAATAACCGAAATCGGGAAGTATAGTAACAAAGGCAAAACTATCTACCGGTTAGGAGGTACGTGTGTTAAAAAAAATGTTTAGAAGAGTAGTATTATTAGCTTTAAACATAAACAAAATCACTCACCTGAGTACTAAAAACAACACCAAATTTAAAATAACAAAGTAAATAAACATTTTTACCCGTTACCGCAAGTAAAGCAAAACCATAAATAAAGTAATTCTCTAGCAAGTAGTTTGTGAACAAAACTCAATTTTATGGAAAACAAAAAATTAAGAAATGGAAAAAAATGTATAAACCACAATGGCAGCAAAAATTCAATGCTATACATATGATGCATTCAATGTCAAGAACAGAGACCAATGTAACTAGATCCGATAATTAACTGGTAAGCGTGAAATAGTACTTATGTACCTCCTCATCTATGTACATGTCGAGATATGAATTCGTTACATTATGCTTAACAACATACTCGTCGATATTAAATGATTACTTTATATAAGTGTGCTTCTAATCCAATTATTCACAAGCTGTTTAATATGCTTCATACATAATATCTCCCCAGCATAGAACTAACATCAATCTATACTTTTGTACTACCCGTATGTAATCACTTCACTGCGATATTCAAATCCACCGATCGGATTTTGATGCGGTTTTGATTACCTGATATCTTATTGCTCGAGAAATGTTTAGGTACAAGTATAAAACAAATTTACGTTGTGTTTTTACTGAAGATATGAATGCGAGATATGTGCAATGTACCTATACACATGAATATACAGTTACGGACAAAACAATAAGACCATCGAACATCTTTTTCAAATTTCGTTTAGAATGTCAAATTTCCAAAAACTTTTTAATAAATGTTTTTCGTTTTATTCAACATAGTTAACAAATTAATAAATAAAATCCAAATTGTCATATTAAATTTTAATTTTAAAAAAACATAAATTAGTTGTATAATAAATAAATGTCAAGGACAGAAGAATAGGACCACTTCAATAAATTTGCGCTTATTTGTTTTGTTTTAATTGCAAAGTCGTTTTTCTTCAGTATTTTGTAGCGTATGACAAAGATTTGACCAGCATGAGACAAGTACGAGTAGCTGTGGGATCTTGCTCTACCATTCTTTATTACGTGATTATTCCTTTAGAATTTCGTCAAGTAAAATACGATCCAAAAATCTAGTCTCGCATACCTCGACGGGTAAGTGCAGTTAGGAGGAGATACACCCCGCGCAACAAAAAAAGCCGCATTTCAATTTCCATTTTTTGCTCTAATTACCTTTAAGGGATTCGCCGAATTATATTTTATTGCTTCCGGGTTAGGTAATGCACATTTTGGAATGTGTCGGAATTCATTCTGCCAGTATTTAACAGTGCGTGCAGTTGTATTTCTTAAATAAAAGTGAAAAGAGTATATCGCGATGTCTAAAAGGGTACAATTGAGTAAAGAAAATAAGGCAGTTATCGTCGCCTTATCCAAACAGAATCAGTCATTTCGTGAAATTGCTCGACAAATTGGATGCAATGAGAGTTCTGTAAGAAGATTCTGTAACAAATATCGTTGGGATCACAATCTGGACAGAAAAATTGGCACAGGATTGAAGAGATGTACCACTGTTCGGGAGGACCGGGAACTGAAGAGGCTAAGCTTGAGAAACAGGTTTAAAAATGCATCGGAGTTGAAAGCTGACCTGCGAGAAGCTACTGGGGCTGAAGTTAGCGTCAGAACTATCCAGAATCGTCTCAACGAGATGGGTTTGCTAGCAAGGAGACCAGCGAAAAAGCCACTTCTGACCAGCAAAACGCGCCTTAGCTGGGCTAAGGAAAGGCAAAACTGGAGTGTTCAAGATTGGTCAAATGTGGTGTTCTCTGATGAGTCCAAGTTTAACCTAATCGGACCGGATGGGAAGCAGATAGTTCGTCGTAGAAAAGGGGAACGCTACAGCGACGAATGCATAGCTCACACCGTAAAACATTCTCCTTATGTTATGGTGTGGGGATGCATCACCGCAATCGGAGTTGGATCTCTAATTATGCTCGAGGGCACTGTTAACGCCATGCAGTACAAACAAATTATCTTAGATGGTGTTGTACCGAGTATGGAAATGATAACAACAGAAACATCTAAACCAATTTTTCAAAATGATTCAGCACCTTGCCACCGAGCAAAATCTGTGAGTAATTCGAGGTTTTTTTTTTTCATATTTATGGGTGTTTTGAAAATCTTATGATTTTAATTTTTAAATTTCCTCCACAGATTAAAACTTTGAAAGAAGAATTAGGAATAGAATCCCTAATTTGGCCGGGAAACAGTCCAGATCTCAACCCCATCGAAAATGTCTGGGCTCTTATGGGAAAGAAGATCCAAGATAAAAAACCAAAAACCATGCAGCATCTAAAGAGCATCATTGAAGAAGTGTGGTTCTTCTTTCTTCTTTAGGTGGCGCTACAGTCCGGGGTGGACCTGGGCCGCAACCAATACGCCTCTCCAGTTAGTGCGATCTTTGGCTAACTGCCTCCAGTTGCGCACTCCAAGTAGATTGAGGTCCCCTTCCACTTGTGCGCGCCACCTAAGGCGAGGTCTTCCTCTACTGCGTTGTCCCTCCGGGTTGAAATCGAAGACTCTTCGGGCCGGAGCGTTGGTGTCCATTCGCTCTACATGTCCTAGCCATCTTAGACGACTGATGCGCACTTTTCTGACCAGGTCGATGTCGCTGTACAGCTCGTAGAGTTCGCTGTTAAATCTTCTCCTCCAAAGCCCGTCAACGCAAACGGGACCAAAAATCACTCGATGAATTTTGCGTTCGAAACGACCAAGAAGATCTTCATCCGCTTTTGCTAGGGTCCATGCTTCTGCGCCATAGAGCAGGACAGGGATGATAAGGGTCTTATATAGAGTCTCCTTAGTGTTTCTTGACAAGGCCTTACTAATCAATTGCCGTCTTAGGCCAAAGAAACAGCGGTTGGCAAGTGTAATTCTTCGCTTGATTTCTGCTGAGGTGTCATTATCAGAGTTTACCGCGGAGCCGAGGTAGACAAAGTCCCTAACTACCTCAAAATTGTAGCTGTCTATCGTGACGTTCTGTCCGATTCGTCGATGTTGTGTGTCCCTTCTTGTTGACAGCATATATTTTGTTTTACCCTCATTCACCACCAAACCCATTTTTGCCGCTTCTGCACTAATACTTGCAAACGCACCAGTGACAGCTCGCTGTGTTCTGCCAATAATGCCAATGTCATCAGCGTATGCAAGAAGTTGTACAGACTTTTGGAAAATTATGCCCCTGGTGTTGGCTTGTGAGTTTCGCACAATTTTCTCAAGAAGGATGTTGAAGAAGTCACATGACAGCGCGTCACCTTGTCTAAATCCTTTTTTGACATCAAAGGGTCTCGGTGAGATTGTTTCCAACCTTTATGGAGCAGCGAGCGTTCTCCATCGTCATTCTGCACAATCTGACAAGTTTGGTAGGGATGCCAAAACTAGACATGGCTCTGTATAGCTCGTCTCTATAAATGCTGTCATATGCGGCCTTAAAATCAATAAAAAGATGATGAGTATCGATCTGGACTTCTTGGGTTTTCTCCAGGATCTGCCGTAGTGTGAATATTTGATCGATCGTGGACTTACCGGGCCTAAAACCGCACTGATATGGACCTATCAGATCGTTGACGAATGGTTTCAGGCGCTCACATAGTACAGCAGACATGATCTTATACGCAATGTTCAGGAGACTGATGCCTCTATAGTTGGCGCAGTTTAGAGGGTCTCCTTTCTTGTGGATCGGGCAAACGATGCTGAGGTTCCATTCATCAGGCATACTTTCTTCTGACCAAATCTTGGAGACGAGTCCACCAGGTCATCTCCCGCCGCCTTAAACAGCTCGGCAGTTAAGCCGTCCGGTCCAGCAGCCTTGTTGGATTTAAGCTTAGATATTGCTATCCTCACTTCATTTTGGTCAGGTGGACGGAAATCTTGGCTTTCATCGTCCAGGTTGAATGGTTCATTCTGCCTGACAGCGGAATTTGTGTCCTCTTCGCCGTTTAGCAGTCTGCAGAAATGGTTTTTCCATGTCCTCAGCACCGACTGTGACTCTACTACAAGGTTTCCTTGTTCGTCTCTACAGGTTTCTGTTCGGGTCTTTTTGGCACGACACGTTCTTTTTACCTTTTGGTAAAACTTCCGAACATTATTCCTGGAGTAGCACCTCTCTATATCCTCGATCGCGCGCTTCTCATGCTCTCTCTTTTTTCTCCGGAGGAGCCGATGTTTTTCCCTCCTTTTTTGCTCGTAGAGCTGACGAGCTGCTCTCGTCCTTCTATGCAGTGACGCTTCGTAGGCACTTTGTTTTGCTGCATGTGCTTGCCGACACTCTTCGTCAAACCAGGGGTTTCGTGGGGGTGGACTGGTGAAACCGAGCACATCAGTTGCGGCGTTTTTGATGGCTTCTTGGCATCGATGCCACTGGTCTTCGACATTTGATGCTGGCAGCATAGGACTTCTCGAGAGGTTTAAGGATACGCGATCGACAAAGATTCTGGCGGTTTGTTGCGTTTGTAGCCATCCAACGTTAAATCTCCTCACAGTATTTTCTCGTTGTTTTGGCGTCCGGGATATCCGCATCCGTACCTTGGCTACAACAAGGTAGTGGTCCGAGTCAATGTTGGCCGCTCGGTAAGTTCGGACATCTAGAATACTGGAGGAGTTCCTTGCGTCGATCGCAACATGATCAATTTGGTTGACGGTTTGATGATCTGGTGACCGCCATGTTCCTTTGTGGATATTAAGGTGAGGAAACCGTGAACTAGCTATGGTAACATTACGTCCCGCAGCAAAATCAATCAGCCTAAGTCCGTTTGCAGACGTGGTGTCGTGTAGGCTGTGCTTTCCGATTGTGCTACCAAAGAGGTCCTCCTTTCCTATTTTGGCGTTGAAATCACCTAAGACGATTTTAACGTCATATTTAGGGCATTGCTCATATGCTTTATCGAGTAGCTCATAGAAACAATCTTTGGTAGCATCGTCTTTATCTTCTGTGGGGGCGTGAGCGCATATAAGGCTGATGTTGGCGAATTTAGCCTTGATCCGGATAGTTGCAAGGCGTTCACTTACGTGTCGAAAGCTCAAGACTTCTTGCCTAAGTCTGCCGCTTACAACGAATCCGCATCCAAATAGACGCTGCTTCTGTTCCCTGTAGCAATCACCGTAGTAGATATCACAGTTTTTCATCTTCCTTTTGCCTGGCCCATCCCATCGCACTTCCTGGATGGCGGTGATATCTGCTTTGTAGTAGTCTAGGGCCTCCGTTAGTCGTTCGGCCGCACGCGGTCTATTCAGAGTTCGAACATTCCACGTGCAGATCCGAACGTCATTGTCCTTATTTCGTTTAGCCGGGTCGTCAACAGTAAATTCATCCTTATCCGAGGCTATTGGTCGCTTCGTAACAAACATTTTTTTCCGCGGTAGGGTTGTTAGCCCCACGCACAACCCCCAACCTGGAGGACCAGGCCCTTTCTGCGACCCCTTGTACAAAAGGAGCCGGAATATTCCGGAGTCAGTAACCCGCTGCGGGGATGTGAGAGCTGCCGTTGACCCATTAAGGGCTCTTCCGCCACCATCTCTATTTCAACACCCTGACTAGTGTTGAAAATCCTCAATGACCTCAGCTCCAAGTACGTCGAAGTAGCTCATTGAGGTAACTGCCATGTTGACTGTTGACGCCACCGTTGATTCAACCATGTGAATTCATCCGCCGTACGTCCTCTTTCTGAGGGGCTCATGTTAGACTTCTGAGACTCGAGCAGACAGTCAACTCCGACAGAGCATTATAGTGTTGCTTTATTTTCTGCTTTATCAACACTCGCACTTATAAGTTCAGCAAGTCAAGTCCGGATGGACATAGACCAGTACCCGGTGGTGACCACGGGGAGGTAAAATAAGCACAATTGATGAGTGTGAGATAGTTGCGACACTGGACATCGTCAGGTTGATGCCAATCAGATGCCCATCCCTATTCACACAACATCCAACCACTGTGGTTCAATGAAATTAACATTTATTTTAACAATTACCTCGGTAATCTCTATGCCTCCATGCCAAACAGGGTTCATGACGTTGTTAGGGCGAATGGTGGTGCTACGAAATACTAGAATCATTTTTTAGTATTATGAAAGTCTTAAATTATGTAAAAAGGTTTCTTAGTTAATAAAAATATGAAAAAAGAAATTTGCTTTTCAAATTGTTGCTCTTTTGTTAATTTATGTATATTGATAGTACTTGGGTAATATCTGATATTTTGTAGTCTGATCTTCACGATCACTACTTTTTTTCAATTAGGCTACGAAATGTATTGTCAAATTGGGGAATGTGTTAACTTAAATGTTAAACATCAAAAATACAAAATGACTACGCAGTGATTAGTCATCATTTATTAGATTTCTTCCATTTTGTTAAAAATTACCATGTGCGACTTTTTTTGTTGCGCGGGGTGTAGTTATTTCGTAAGATATAATGAAATTGGATCTATTTCCAGAGTCTTTGGAGCAACATGCAGTACAAAAACCATAGCCTATTCGGGGATAAACGAGACATTCAACTTCGATGTTTCGATTTAAGTTTATTGGAATACTATTCTGTATGGCTTACTTCAATATTCCGAATACAAGACACTCTTGGACAAATAAATTTAAATGTCGTGTACCAGTTATAAGTTGCCCTTTGGGTCGATTTGAAAAAATACGGCAGTTCATGTGTATATTCAGGGTCATGCTGCTCGCGCAAGATATTAGTTGTTTGTCGGTTCTTATTGGGTATTGGTAGGGAGTAGAAATAGAGTTGGTGAAAGTATAAAACGTAGAGATGCTCCAGCGTTTATAGCAAAAGAATATTAAGACACAACATCGACCACAACTTGAATTGATGACTTGAAGAAAATGTTCCATCCATCCGCAAATGTTCCATCCATAGGAGCATACGAGGGTGGGTCAATAAGTCCCTGAAAAATTAAATAAGTAACACTCTTTCCGGTATAAAAACATTTTATTTTTCAACAGTCTCCTTTTAGCTCTATACTCTTCATCCAACGTTGTTGATGCTCTCCAAATAATACGATTTCTCGAGCCCCTCAACATAAGCGTTTGTTTCAGAGATGACCTCTTCATTCGACCCAAATCTCTTACCTCCGAGCCATTTCTTCATGTTTGGAAACAAGAAATAGTCGCAGGGGGCTAAATCTGGGGAATATGCTGGATGAGGGAGGAGTTCGTAGCCTAACCCATTGCGACTGCGTACTTGTGCGCCAGTGAGGCCGTTTTTGCTTCAATACGGCTTAGAATCGATCCAGCAGCTCTGCGTAATATGCACCGGTGATCGTTTTACCCTTATCAAGGTAATCGATGTGAATAACAACGCGCACGTCCCAAAAAACTGTCGCCGTGACCTTGTTTGCTGACAAACCCGCCTTGGCCTTCTTCGGCTTCGATTCACCAGGAGAAGTCCATTGTTTTGACTGTTCCTTGGTTTCTGGTGTGTTGTGGTGAATCCAGGTTTCATCCACGGTTACGAAACGGCGCAAAAACTCAGCCGAATTTTTCTGGAACATCGCCAAACACACCTTTGAAGTTGTCAAACGAATGCGTTTGTTGTCGATTGTGAGCAAACGCGGCACAAGCTTTTTCATGTCCAAATATTTATGTAAAATCGAAATCACTGAGCTATGTGATAAGCCTGTGGCCTCTTCAAGCTCGCGCACTTTCACTCGCCGTCGTCCATTATCAAACCATGGATTTTGTCGACGATTTCGGGTGTGGTGACCTCAATTGGGCGACCAGAACATTCGGCGTCACTTGTGCTTGAACGACCGCACCGAAATTGAGTAAACCAGTGGCGAATGGTTCCAATCGATGGTGAAGAGTCCCCATAATATTTGTCAAGCTTTTGTTTGGTTTGCGTGATAGTTTTTTCTGGCAAAAAATAGTGGTTGGCTTGTTAGCTAATAGGCGTCTATATAAAATGGCTGCCACAACAAAACTATTTGACAGATCTGTCTGAAAATTTAAGTGCGTTCTTTTAAAAGATAACACAATTTGTGTTAATTTTCAGGGACCTATTGACCCACCCTCGTATCTTGTTATACAGCTCTATAACAGACTTATGTAACTTAACGCTTTTAAGATGTCCAGGGTAACGGCTCTTGATTTACATTTTATATTTTACATGTCTCAGCAGATCTCCAGTCGAACGGCAGCTACGAAAACCATACTCCCGATCGCTTATTATATGCAGTCGGGCCTCGATTTACGTCATTTTTGCGACAAGAAAAATTCGATTTAAATTAAAACAACGTATTACGTGTATATATGAAAATTGGTGTAACCCAAATGGCTTTGTTATCGACACCCGGACCTGACCGCCCCGAGGTCAAATCCACCAAATCGCTGTAAGATTATCACGAACAATATACTCGTACGTTTGAAAAATAATTATGCATATCGCTCTATATATACCCCTATTGTTGAGCGAACACATTAAAACTAAAACGATATATATTTTATATAATATTAGTATTAAGACAAATTGTAAATTAAAAATGTCTAATAAATATTGTTCACTAGCTACTAGCAAGTAAATTTTGTGACTCGTTCCGCAAGAATTTGCGGCACGGTTTACACTACAGTCAAGTCGCTTCTGCGTCTACAAGCTTTCTAGTTGCAAGTTTTTGCGAACCTGTTTATACAAAATTCACATACAAGAATTTAGTAATAAATGCTGAGTCGCAGGAATGCTGCAACTAGTACTGCCTTCCAGAAAGTGAAAAGTTAAAAGTATTGGTTGAAGATTGGATATTGAGACGGGACACAGTTTGCGAATGTTTGAAGCAGATTTTGATTTTTTTTTAAAAAAGAAAACTTCTCTAAAAGTAAAATATAATATGGAATATAATATATGAATTAAAAAAAAAGAACTTGCAATCTATAGTTCAGAAGAAACTAGAGGCGAAAGCAGGGAGCCATGTAAAAATTAATAACAAAATAAATAAAAAGATGGAAAGAAAGATAGTGGGGTCGCAAAATATATTGAGATATTTACTATTAAGTTGACAACAAAAAAAAATATAGAAAAAGATAAGTATGTGCGTACCAAGAATGAAAACACAGCAAGGAACTAATAACACAAAAGAGGTTAGAAATGTCATCATAGCTTTTATTCAAGAGCCATAGTTTTATCATCTTTAAAAATATGGATTTAATTCTAACAATTCTAATGTTATGTTGTAAGTTATTATAGAGTCTGGGAGCCAAAACAGTAAAAAAGTTGAAGAAAATTTGCAGATTATGATGTGGTACAGTAACTAGATTCAAATTGTTGGTTCTTAGGTTATAGTAATCGGAGCTTCTATTCAGTTCATAGCCTGATCTGGAAAAAAATATCTTTAAGACCTTATAACAATATAAACGTTTTAAGGGAAGAATTTTAAGGCCTCTGAAAAGTAACAGACTAGTAAAATGACGATTTGTGTTACAAATAAGACGAATAATGTGTTTTTGAGAAACTAGAAGTGGGTTCATTTTGTTTAAATGAGTTCCACCCCAGGAAACTAAACCATATTTGAGCCTAGAATGGACTAACCCATAATAGATGTACTTAAGAAGATCTCGGGAACAGAATGATTTTAAAAAGTATAACTGTCTTGTGGCAGCTATAAGGTACTTTTTAAGCTTACTCGTATGGTCGGACCAAATCATCCTCCAATCAAGTGTAACACCAAGATACTTATACGATTTAACATTTTCTATAACGAAGCAATTCTCAGAACATGTAAGGGACTCAAAATATGTTTGTGCGATTGTTCCTGATTTACAAATATTTTTACTATGTAAAAATTTTCTGTTTTACCACTAATCACCAGATTATGCCGTTGGAACCAATGACCCAGAATTTCCAGGTCATGATTCATGTCAGCAATTAAGTTTAAAGGAGAGTTACATTGAAAAGCACATGCCATGTCATCAGCACACGCATTAATCTTACTACGAAAATTCTGAGAAAATAGTGAGTTAATAAATATTAAGAAAAGTATCAGTCCTAGCACAGAGCCTTGAGGAACTCCTATGGAGATGTTTCTAAAAGAACTCATTTGCCCATTAATTTTTACATTCTGTTTCCTGTTTGATAAATATGACCTGAACCAATTGTGTATATTACCCCTAAAACCACAATTGTATAATTTTACTAAAAGAATATTATGATCAACAGTATCAAAAGCTTTCGTAATATCAATGAAAAGAGCCGCAGTCAGATTTCTACAGTTAAAACTGTCATAAATATTTGTGCAGAAATTTAACAGGGCTCCTTCAGTTGAAAAACCTGACCGAAAACCAAATTGGTACTTGCTAATGAAATTATTTTTATCTAAGAATTTGATCATTCTATTCTTTATAGCTTTCTCAAAAATCTTCGTAAACACTGGAAGTAAAGAAATAGGCCTATAATTATTGATAGCAAATTTTTTACCTTTCTTATATGAAGGTATAACTTCGGCTTGCGTAAGACCGTCTGGAAAAATGCCACAGGAGATACTTTTGTTAAAAATATAACAAAGAATATCGCAAATGTTTAGAGCTATTTTTTTAACGAAATTGTTTGAAAAACAGTTAGTTGTTGAAGAGTTCGAGTTTTTTAGTTCGAGTTTTTCGGTTCGGCAAAGAAACTATGAGCGACTGATTTATCAACAACTGTGCAGTTGCAGTTAGAGAATTCAGAACAGCTATCCGATACTACCTTAGTGCCAATCGAAGCGAAAAACTCGTTAAATTTTTCAGCCAAATCTTTGGGGTCATTAATGGTGACATCGTTGCATTTAATACTATGAACTAGTGGGCTGACCGAAGATTTATTCTGAATTTCTTTAACAAGTTGCCATTCTTTTCTAGAATCACCACTAACCTCACGAAACCTGTTAGAATAATAATTGTTTTTACGTAGAATAACATCTTTGGAAATATCGTTACATAGTTGTTTATAAGCACTTAAAATATTGACATTATTCGGATATTTCGTTTTTTTCCTGTATAATTTATTCTTTTCTTTTAAAGGGTGGTTAAATTTTAAGGGCCGATGTTTAATGTGACCCACACCTAAACGTCAAGTTTTTTTCTGCATTTCATTTGACATTTCTCAATTTCAGACTAACTCAATTTGAACCATAGAAAGATACACAATTCGATCAATGCGTTAAAGTTATTCAGGTTTATTATGAAAATGGGCGTTCAAATCAAAATGCATATCGTGCATTTCGTGATTCTTTCGGTCAATTTAATAGTCCAAATGTGCGTACAATCGGAAAAATCGTGCAAAAATTTGTGCAAACCGGGTCTGTAGTAGATGGGAAAACACCAGTGCATGCTCGTACAGCTCGTACTGCAGAAAATATTGCTGCTGTTCGCGATAGTGTGGCTGAAGAGCCGTCCACCTCAACTCGTCGTCGTGCCCAACAATTGCACATCTCACGCTCGTCGTTGATGAACATTATGCATAAAGACTTGCATTTACGCGCTTACAAGGTGCAATTGACTCAAGAACTAAAGCCTTTTGACTATTTCAAGCGTCGTCAATGGTCACAATGGTGGCAAGAAATGGCAACAGTGGATGATCAATTCTCGAAGAAAATCATCTTCAGTGATGAGGCACATTTTCACCTCAGTGGATTCGTCAATAAGCAGAATTGCCGCATTTGGGCGAATGATAATCCAAGAGTGATTGTCGAAAAACCAATGCACCCACAAAGAGTGACTGTTTGGTGCGGTTTATGGGCTGGCGGCATCATCGGGCCGTATTTTTTCCAAAATGAGGCCGGTCAGGCAGTTACTATGAATGGTGTTCGCTATCGTGAGATGATAACGAACTTTTTATGGCCCGAATTGGCAGATATGGATGTGGACGATATGTGGTTTCAACAGGATGGTGCCATTTGTCACACAGCTAACGAAACAATGGCTCTTTTGCGCGACAAATTCAATGGCCGTGTTATCTCACGTGGTGGCGATGTCAATTGGCCGCCAAGATCATGTGATTTGACACCGTTGGACTTCTTTCTTTGGGGTTATTTGAAAGAAAAGGTGTACGTCGATAAGCCAGCAACAATTCAAGAGCTAAAGGATGAGATAATTCGGCACATTAACGGCATAGAACCTCAATTATGCCTCAGCGTCATCGAAAATTTGGACCATCGGATGGAGGTGTGCCGCCGAGGTCGCGGCGGCCATTTGGCCAATATTTTGTTCAATACATAATTGAACCA
Source organism: Pocota personata (assembly GCA_963082735.1). Classification (NCBI taxonomy): domain Eukaryota; kingdom Metazoa; phylum Arthropoda; class Insecta; order Diptera; family Syrphidae; genus Pocota; species Pocota personata. Next base: position 79,774,858 of record OY720430.1, read on the forward strand.
TACCAATATTATCATAATAAAAAGAAATGACAGTAATTTCCTAAATAATTTGTGTTTTATTCAAAATCAACATCGGCCCTTAAAACTTAACCACCCTTTATTTTGATAACTAAGTCAGTATTGATCCAAGGCTTTAATCTTATCAATTTATTCCGCTATTCTTTACTTTTTTCGAACAACATGAGACATGCTTATTTAAGGTAACAATGAACTTACTGTAAGCTAAAGAAGGATCATTTTCACATAGTACAATTACCCAGCATTCATAACGTAGACTATTATTAAGCGCCCTATGATCAATGATAAAACCAGGTGAGCAAGAAGTACCACTACTAGAACTCGTAACCGAACTTGATTTAAAACTTAAGCACGTCATACAATGATCAGTTATTTGTAGATCAAAAACGGAGCTATGAAGTTTGAGTTTTTCAGAGTTGGAAAAAGGCGCCATGATGTGGTCAATGCAAGTGCCTGAAGAAATGCGAGTAGGTCTATTTATACATGATAGATTCGAAGCTAATAAAAATAAATAGTTGTCTACCGGTGCAAAATCACTTAAGATGTCTATATTCATATCACCCAATAAAATTATGTCATTTGATGAATCATTCGATAACAAATTTTCTAATTCCTTAAGAAACACATTATTTGAGTCAGAAGGCTCACTAAATCTATAAACACAAAACATTGACAACATCATATAACTAATTTACACTTTTAACACATCACAGCTCTGCAAATTTTCATAGGTAATGACAATATTTAAATCATATAACTCCTTTTTAACAAGCACGGCCACACCCCCAGAAGCATATTCATTATTACAACAAGAAATAAATTCATACCCTTCAATACCATACAAAGATTTTTCTTCCTCATAGATCCATATTTCCGTTAAGAAAATAAAACCTGGCTTATTCAAAAACGAATCAAGATGCACAAGAAGATTATCAAAATTTCTACGGATACTCCTTATATTTTGATGGATAACGAGAAAGTTGTTTACATATTCCCGGTTTAAGGCGAGATCAAATTAGTTGATATCTATGCAATTGACGGAGGGAATATTAAGAAAATTATCCCTCAGGTTTTGCATATTAAATCAAAGAAAGGAGGAAAGGCCTCCGAGTCAATAGTAATAAAATTATCGTTTTCCGTCTTTCGCATAAATATTTTCCCACCTCTAACCCACACGTATTTATAAGATTTTTCCTTCTTAGCTTTTTGTGCAACATTTAGAAGTTTTCTCGTTGAAGCATTTAGTGATTCGTTTATGAAAATTTTAGTGCTATGTTTACAGCCAAATATTTTTGTCGTTAAATTGTCTATATACGATTGTTTACTCTTCATAACACCTTTTTTTTTAAAGCGGAAACAAATTTGATGACTAGAACCTTAGATGCACTATCATCTGAAAATTCTCTCTTTTTAACACTTTTTACATAACAATTATCAATGTCTGTTACAGAAACACCTGCGCATATACCCTTTAACTTAAACTATGTGATAACTTAATACGATAAAAAGGTCCAATCCTTATAAGATAAATACATCAATTTATTATTTCAGCATAGTTGATTTACATGTAATAATACAATAAAACATAATAAGAATAATAATAATAATATTTTCTACAAATCAATTTCGATAGCGGCGCCTTTAGCCTAATTGGCACGTTACATTACACTTTTAATTGGTGCAATGTTATTAAATTAAGAAAAAAAAAGTGGCTGTGATAGATTAACTAAAAAAAGAAATAACAGAAATTCCAATAATTTACAAGAATCATGAACAATTATAATAATAATAAATAAACTAGTTATCACGTCCACCATTACCCGTGAATTTTTTTTTTTCAAATTTTAGTCTCGATACAAATATTTTAACACTACTCATACGAAAAGAGCAGATACATTAAAAGGAGAATAAAAGAGAAAAATATGAGGCTTTCTTTTTTGTTTTATATATATGAAAGAAATTTCCAAATCCCGGAGGACTCAGACTACATTTTCTGTGGTTGAAGAAAATTAGATTTTATTCATATCCCTTTTATGTACGGGTGGCTTTGGTTGCTTTTCCCCGTCCGGGCTTGAACCTGCACAGTTCGGGTCACAAGCGAACCATGGCCACCTCAATATGAGGCTTTAGTCCACATATTGATTACCACTATCCACCCATAGATGCCACTGTTGCGTTCAAAACCGTCATCTCAAGAGCTTCGATTATTTTTCGTAGTACAATGTTCGCGTCTCATCGTCCGTCTAATTACAACATTTATATTTATTTTTGTTATTATTGTTAAACTTGCTTTCATTTGAGAAGAGTACATTGGCCCAGAAAGCAGTAACTTTTTGTGAATTCTAACCTCTACTTTTGATTTGCTCTGGACTTGTAACCAGCACAATGCAGAGTTCTACGCACAGTTTTAGGATAAATTTCCTTACCGATATCTTCCTTTAATTCCTCCGGTACTTGAGATGAGGTAATTTTTGGATTCTTCTTAATTTTTCTAACTACAAATCTTTCTTCATTTGCGGTCAGCTTTCGTGGACGTCCACTCGGGCGGCTAATTTATAATGAATAATTTCTTCATTCGATGAAAATCTTTTCCGCCGAGCCATTTCTTCATATTAGAAAAGAAAGAAATATCGAAATTCAGCTAATTTTATTGCTGCTACTGCGGATGAATGAGCATTATCGTGATGAAACAGCACTTTTTCTTCTTCAAATGGGGCCGTTTTTCCATTAATTCTGCATTAAATTTGTCTAATAAATTGGCATAGTACTGTCCGGTGGTCGTTTTTCCCTTTTCCAAATAGTCAATGAAGATTACGCCGTGGGAATCCCAGAAAACCGTTACCATGAATTTTCCGGCCGATGGAACCGTTTTTGCCTTTTACGGACCACGTTCGCCTGTAGAAGTCCACTGTTTTGATTGTTCCTTCATTTCTGGCGTATAGTGGTGTATCCAGGATTCATCAACTGTTACGAATCGCCGTAAAAATTCACTTGAATTACGCTTGAAGACTTCCAAATTCTGTTTTGAAATCTTCACTCGAATCCGTTTTTGGTCCACCGTTAGCAATCGCGGCACCCAACTTCCCGATAATTTTTTCATGCCCAAATGGTCATGCGGGATTCGAATGACGGTATTATTTGAAATCTCAGCTATCTCACAAACCTTGACCCGGTGATCTTCCATAATATTTTTTTAAGTCTGTCTTCAGTCTCTTTAATGATTGTGGTGCTTTATTAAAGGACAAAACTAAATTTTTTTCATTTTGGCCAAAGCTAAGTGCTTGACATTTTTTTGTCTATGCCAAGAAGAAACACAATTGCCAGAAAAAAATATTCCATCAAACTTTGAAACGTTTGATGCTGCAAATCGCGAATCGGCTTCTTTTTACGATTGCGCCAATTTCAGCGTACGTTTTTTTCGTTTACGCAGCTCCAAAATATTTTTCCGCTCAGCTTTCTTATTGTTTTAGACCCATCGCGTAAATTTACGGGTGCTTATGCGCGTTTCACTTACATAAAACAACAAAATACTAAACTTATAACGGCACTCTTCCATATCTCAAGACATCTGATGTTGCCGTACATAAAAGTTTAACGTTAACATTAAAAGTTGGCAAATGTGTGAATAATTTTGTCCATGAGAAAAAGGCAGTTACCCACATTTTTGTTTATTTCTTTTGACTAAGCTAAAAAAAAATAAAATTTTTATTATCAATAACTGAACAAGATTGTAATGAATAAATCAATTTTTTTTATAATTTGCGCGCCAAAGAGGATATGAATACTCTTATACTATTACAGGACACGTATGTTGTGAAGAGAGAGAGAGAGAAAACGAAAGATTTAGTGTAGTGGTTTGAAACTCGGATGGTATTAAGTTTCTGTAAACTCCAAGGGTAGCGTCCAGATAACTGGGGAGCTTGTTTGTTTTTGCTTTTTGTCATTGCTCATGATTCACAGTATTTTGTTCCGTTCTCCTGATGTCATCATCACGATCAAGTTGCATTTTCAGCTATATGACCTTCGCAGTAGAGTTGACTTAAGGCTCCGTCAACAGAGAGCGTTTTTAAAGCCGCGGTGAGATCATTTTAGATTATTTTGACGTGGCGTCCTTAACGCCGCGGTTAAGAACGTCAAACAGAGAACGGTCGAAAATAATTAGGATTTTAATTTCAATAAAATGTCAAGCAGCTCCGATGAAGAATTATTGTTATTTGCCATGCTACATTCTGGAATATGAAGAGAAATGAATAAATAAATAAATAAGAGAAAGAGAAATAAAAAGAGAAATGAAGTCGGAGAATACCACCGGTTGTACCGAGAACTAGAATCAGACAAAGACCGCTTCTTTTCGTACTTCCGTATTTCTCAATATGCTTTTGAAGATCTTCATGAATTGCTTCGCCCTAAAATTGAGAAGACTCTGTCGGGCACGACGTGCCGTCGAAAATACGTTTGGAATATTGGCACAAAAGTGGAGGATATTATTCAGACCAATCGAAAGTGAAGTGGAAACAGCAGTACATGTAGTGGAGGCGGCATGTGTTCTTCATAATAATATTAAAACAAAACAGGGAACCATTACCGAAATTGAAAATCAAAATGAGCCTATTCAAGCACTCACAACACAAAAGCCAACAAACCGAAGGCCCACCACAGCTGCATTTCAAACTCGCGAAACATTTGCATCTTAATGCTTCATAAAACATTAAATAAAATGCATATTTGAGTCTTTGTAAACATCTGCTCTTGTCTTCTCCATATAATGCCAGTTTGAACAGTCTCTATTTGCAAAACTAAAAAAAAATCTGTACCTACCATTTTCATTTAACTCTTTTCCAATTGTTTCCCAGATCTCAGCCATTAAAATTATGTTTTTCTAATTTTCATCACCCATGTTGTACAAACATGGATATTTTCTAACAAATTAGATTAATTGTTCCATTTTTATGACACAAAACTTCAAAACACTTTTAATACGCCGCGCGTCAACACCGAATGATGAAAATAATCTGTAATTTTACACAACACCGCGTTTCACCTTCGCGTTCCAACGCCGCGTTGAATTTAATGTAACGCTCAAAACGCGCTCTGACAGGGGCTATGTGATGTAGTATAATACAACACGACGGTGGAACGCAGCAGTAAAACGCGACCTTAAAACGCTCTCTGTTTGACGGAGCCTTTAGCTTTCGATCGACTTTTTTATTTACTCGTATTTCATGCGAAATAAATAGATGATTCTTGACATGAGGATTTGAAGCGTGAACCAACAGCGTCACAAGCGATGATGTTACCACTACATCACGGCCACCCTAATATCAATAAAAAGGAAAAATCTGATTTACTTTTAATTTGCTAGAGATTTTACTAGAGAATACGCCTATGTGTGAATAATTATGTCCGTCTCTGCGCATACAGTGGAAATCGGTGCTCAACTTATTAAAGTTGTTTCGTGTAGGTAAATAAGGCGGTAGCGCACAAGTTGCTGCTGTAGTTTCTATTATTACGAATAAATATGTATTTCTTGTAATAAGTATTATGATACAACTTTCTCAAAGTTTCTCTTAAATGACTCGCATTGTTTGTTGATCAGCTTAGTTTATATATTTGTGGGGTTTTTCGATAAGAGGAGCCTACGATCCTCTTTTGGCTCGTTACACGAAATAAAAACACAGTACACATGTACTTGAATTCACTCTACAGTTTAGTAGAGGTTTGGCAACGCACTTAAGCTACAAGTATATAATCATATAGGTTGGCCGAGGGCCGTTGTTCCAACTATGTACTACTCTACTCGTTGGATGCATTCGTTTGAACGTGTCTGTTTTTCCCTAAAGGATCCGTTAGTTGCTGTTACTCACCCCAATTCTTAAAGAATCGAATCCGACCATAGTCGCATTTAGTTATTTAGCTATGAGGGCCGTTGTTCCAACTATGTACTACTCTACTCGTTGGATGCTTCGTTTGAACGTGTCTGTTTTTCCCTAAAGGATCCGTTAGTTGCTGTTACTCACCCCAATTCTTCAAGAATCGAATCCGACCATAGTCGCATTTAGTTATTACAAAGTCGTATTTTACGAACACACTCGTATGCCATTTTTGACAGGAGTCGTATGCATCGCGACGCATACGAGTCTCGTATTTCTCCGCTATTACGGTGTACATATTCAATTTGCCGTTTGATGGTCGTATTTTACTCGTATTTTACTCGTGTTCAAATTTGGCTACGACTCAGCTCCAACGTGAATAGAAATGGAAAAAAGAAATATGTAAGTACATGTATTTACACTAAAAATATCTAAATTTGTACTTATGTGTGCTTTTATTGTAGGAAAGTCACGAATCGTAGTCAATTTGAAACACTGGTTTCTGCTATGGAACAAAACGTTGATGAAGCTAGGGTCATAGCAAGAGTAGTATGAACAAAACGGATACAAAGACATTTTGGAGTACTCTTGCTATAAAATTAAATAGTCTTGGACCACCCAGTCAAGATGGTTCAAAGTAGGAAGTTCTATATGTGTATTTAGTGTTCAATTACTACATTGTTCGTGTTTATTTTCAGGTTTGGAACGACGTTGGTACTGATGTTGAATGCAAACATCTTTTTATGAAAGGATTGATTTCCTCCAGCAGATAGCTAAATGCCTCCTTAGATAACCAGAATGATTTTAAGAAACTGAAATTGAGAAATCCAAAAAGCGAATTTTAATTCATCATTAAATAAGGAAAGTTTGTAAATACTTGCCAAGAATTCTGTAACTCCATTGGATTTGAATGATCCCGAATTGTTCTCCGAATTGATGCCACATTTTCAACCGGCATCACTTCGTCGTCTTCTTCATTGAAAAAGAGGTCTATCGAATTCATATTTTTGAAAACTTCACTTTGCTTTAAAAAACACCGCCAAACTTTATTTTTAAATTTTCGTTTTATTCGTTTTAATAGTTTGACATTTGTATAAACCTCGATGATATGCGTTGGTTTTTTTAAGGAGTAGTATGCATCGCATACGAATCGAAGAATAAGTATTTAATTTTGATGCGACTCTAAATACGAAACAAAATACGACTGATCATTCGACTTGAAGAATTGGGGTTATTATCTTTCGTTGTGTCTTATTCGTTGGTGAGTTCTGTGTTTAGTGTAATGTTCGTTTGTTTGGCCCAATCCCACATACTGCTAAAATTTAAAACAATCAATGTTATGATATAATTAAACTTAAATTTTACATAATTTCATTATTACCTTGCAGTTGGCCGACAGTCGATTAAATTGAATAAAACGGAAAACGTTAATTGTTTGTAATTTGTTTGTACACATTTGTGTAACATTTAAGAAAATTGTATCGTCTCCAGTGTTTGTTTAGTTAATTAATCAAAAATCGAAACAGTACTTAGCCGACAGTCGATGGAATTCGGAAAAAAGAAAATCGCCAAACACATTATACATTTGTGTTACAATTAAACAAAATTTTGTAACGCCCCTAATTTGTTTAGTAAATTATTTTTTAATTAATTAACGAAGTTATTAAGAACGAAACAGACAATCGATTGCATTTGGTTTCTAAAATATGTAAAACAGTTTTTAAGCATCACCAGTATTTTTTATTTTTTTAAATAGGGCATGTTGTTGAAATTCCGAAAAGTCAAAATTCCTGTGAAATTAAATGTGTTCGCGTGGCAAAGTGCTATTGCTTATTTATGCAAAATTCTATTTAAACATAAATTACTAGGTTTAATCTATGTACGTACATATATGAGACTCACAGTCTGCTTAATCCAAATTTTTTTATTTCAATAAACAAACACATCTTTAACAAATTTAATTCATGGACGAGGATTTCCCATCAGCATCTATTTCTTTTGACGCCTGGACTTTTTGGAAGTCGGACTGTTTGCAACACCTTCTTCTGATCCTGAAAAGTAAAATCAAAATAGGTGTTGTGCGCTAGCTCTGCCATCCTCCCGCTGCGAAATGCACTTTTTTGAGTAAAATGGTAATTTTGACTTACCTGATGGGTCTTCTTCAGGGATTGCTGTTAGTACAGAAACTGGTGAAATTGCTTCTTTTATTCGCTTCCTTTTTCTTCTACCACTTTCTGATGAACTTACGATGCTTATTATATCATCGTCAATATTCTCCTAGAAATTATTAATTAATACATAACATAACTAACTTAAAGAAGCATATTTACTTTTAACGCCGAGCTTCTGGTAACTCTTCGCGAAGTAGTTGGATTCGTCAAATGGTTAATTTGCGAAGAAACCGATTCGCTATCACTTCCCTTCACCACAACCGTGGGAGGGATATCTTTCTCACTGTTACGTGATGCACGTCGCCTAGTTATTCTGACTGGTGTTATCGAAATTTGTGCTGCTAGTGCAGATGATTTTTCCATAACTGCTAGCTGGGTTCTTGTGAGCCTTCGCGACGATTTATAATCATCGCTTGGCGAAATTTCTGGCTCTGTTTCAGGATTTTCCGTAATCTCTTCATCTTTCCTTTGTCCTCTTGAGCTACTAACTATGTTAGTTTGATGAGTTGGCGTATCATTATTTGTGGAAGCCGACAACCTACGTGGTCTTTTTATAGGTGTTGTAGTAACTTCTTTATTTATACTTCTCGCACGAGTTGCTCTAGGGGTTACGACATCTTTTGGTTTAATACTGCCAACTTGGATAGTTTCATCAGTTGGTGAATCATTGTATTTGAAAGTCAATAACCTGCGCGGTGTTTCGATTGGTGTTGTAGTGGCTTCTGTAGTTAAACCTTTGACACGAGTTGCTCTAGAGGTTTCCAGAAATTTCGGTGTACTACTCAGCTCTTTGTCTGCAGACAGACTAATTTGGCGACGACTTTTGGGAGTTTGCGGATGCTCAATCGATGTTACACTTGAAACAGACAACAATCGGGAACGTTTTGCGTTGGAAACCGATGGACGGTCCTCATCTCCATCAATTGAATTTAAACGCAGCTTCGAATAAGTTCTACTTGACGGAAAATCTGGTGTCACATTAGCATTCAATGTTTCCAAAAGCAAAGAGCGTTGTCTAGTTACAATTTGATTGCTAGATGTAGGAGGCATAGAACCGGCTCTTGATTGTCTGTGGCTACTTGGTGAGACTGCAAGATCCGTTTCGGAGATGAGAGTTTTGGAAAATGATTTTGATCTTCTACCACGAGGATTTTTTGTAAGTTTTTCTTCTGGATTTACCGATTTTTCTCCTTGTTCACCTTGGGCTTTAGTCGTTGAATCCCCCAGAACTTTTCCAATGTCTAATCTTTCACTGTTATTGTTTTTAAGTGCATCTTTATCCGTAGTCACCTCTACCACTGATTTATCTGGTTCATTCTTTGTTTCCTCAGTCTGATTTGTACTGTCCTCGGATTTATTCTTTTCCTGTGTCTCGTTATTCAGTGCTGTAGTGTCCTCGAATATTTGTTCTTCTTCCACTTCCTTATTCGAAACTACAGTCTCTTCAATTGTGTCCTCTTTCTCAATATTTTCATTTACTAGGCTGGTAGACAGATTTCCTTTATTAACAACAATACTTATCTCTTCAAGATGACTTTCTTCGGGGACTTGATTTTCTACTTTTCCTTTGTCTTCCGCAGGAGAAATGTTTTTACTTGCAACTTCTTCAGTTTCAGCTACCAAACTACTGGTTTCTGCTGTTACCAGTTCATTACTATCCACTGCAGCGGCATATGGTAGCATCTGATCTTCCACAATTATGTGTGTTTTACTGGATTTAACTTCGTCTGTGGAAAAAAAAGAGAAAACAGTTTAATCTGAAAAATTATCAGAAAATATGTCATAATCATCTAACTTAAATATATCTAAATGTATCCGCACAACTTAACTCACTCACCCCCTGGGGTTGTTGCCTTGTTGTGGCGGGGGGCTGAGTAGTCCAAAAGATATGAGAAAGGCGTAAGCAACTGGAGTCTTATTCCAAAGTTACCGCGAGTGCTTACAGTCACTCAATTGTCTACTGCACGCAACCAAAATAACCCCAATTTAGTTAAGGGAGTAAACCCCTAACTAGATCCCACTTTTAAAGCCGGAGTGTTAAGGTACCCGTGCTCGGCTGCATGTCTAGTTAGTACTTAAAGAGAACTAGTGGAACGGTCCTACAATACGACAACACAGAGGACGAATTACTTCTGACATCTGAACAGAAGAGGCAGCCGTGAAACGTAATACCTTCCCAGAAAAGAAGCAACGTAGTAATTACAGGACCTCCAAAAGGTATCTATTAAAAATGCCAACAAAAGATCATACTACTCTGAGTGCAAGAGACAGGGCTCTAATAAGGAAGCATAAAAAGGGTGCTAGGAACTACGAACACAAACACACCCTCAGTTTGTTTGACATCGCAGTTCCTAGAATAAACCAGATCCCCAAAAAGCCAGAATCCACCAATGCGGATACGGGCAGTAAAGTACAGCAGGTCAAATCTAAGTCGCTCCCTAAAAAGATCAAGAACGGATCAGAAAAGCTCCTACAAGAGACGATAAAAGAAAGGTCAGTAGAGAAAAGCTGGTCAAATCTAAGCAAATCATATGCCGGCACTTCGAAGCTGACTTCAAATAGACAAAGATCGGAACATGAAGCAAAAGACCACTATTCGAAGAAAAAGAAGTCCTCATTTAGTTTCGAAGCCACGACATTAGAACTGCCAGCAGCGATAGTAGATCAGCAAGATCCTGATGGGGTTATCACTCACGAGAACTGGCTGCTTTTAGAAAACGAAATACTAAAAGCCATGATGACTACCATCAACAACGGTGACCCAGACGAATATAACTTCGATGGAGCCGGATGTTTCAAGGGAGGATGGTCGCTTGTGGAAATGCGAAAGCCCTCGAGTTTCTGACAAGAATAATCGGTAAACTGTGGAAAGGAGTCATTAAGGTTTGGACTGGAGAGCGTTAAAGTAAAAGTGCTTTGAGTCTCCCGCTCATTGATCACGCACCTAACCACTGACTGAGCCACGGCATCCACGTTAACCTATGCACATACTCGCAAATTTTTACATGCAGAGTAAATGCGTGACAATTGCTCAGCTTTTGCAGAGCGACGGAACGTAATGTTTAGCCTTGTAAACAAATTACCTAACCAACAAAGCAAGCGGCATCGAAATCTATTCAGCCGTTCTTGAGTTCAGCAACATACTACATTTTACATTATTAAGGAATAGAGCTACCGACAACTTTCTTCTCTCAACCTGATAGCACCTATGTAGTTCAAGTAACACCAAGCATTTTACATTATTTTGATACCCATCACTCTGTTATAATTTTTTTTTTTTTTATATAATCTGCGCGAGCCAAATGTAGTATTAATACCCTTTAATTGTTTCAGGGCACGGGCGACAGGGAAAAGGGGCAAGAGGAACAGAGGAGGTACCTACTTAGCTTTGAAAGTTTGAAGGTTGTAGTGATGGGGAAATACAGAGCTTGGTAGATCGTTCCACATTCGTGTTGTTCGGCTTATAAATGAATCCCTATATTTGACAGTACGACCGAAGTTTGGCTTTAGGGTAAACTGATGTGCATTCGAAGCATGTCGCGTATTGCGGATGAAATTTTGAAGGGGAGGAATGCAACTGGCTATTTCGCTGGAGCATTTTTTGTGGAAAAAACGATAAAACAGGGAGAGACAGGAGACATTTCTCCGATGTTCTAGTGAATGAATGGAATTCACAATGTCTCTATCACATATAAGTTTTAACGCGTGATACCCTATCAGGAATGTGAAAACGGTCTTGGGTGCACCAGACTAGATATGGGCGTTATATTCCAGCTTAGGGCGGGTGAATGCCTAATAAATTGAGGCCAGATCAAACGGGGTAAAATATTTCTTGCATCGTTTAAGGAATCCTAGACATTTTGCAGAATTTTTGCGACCTCGAATATGTGATCATTCAATCGAAGATGGTTATTAATAAACATACCGAGAATGGCAAGTCTTTCGGTTTCAATGATGCAAGTACCATCTATGGATAATCGTTGAGGGTTTTGGTTTCGCTTGAGAGATAGAACACAGCATTGTGTTTTGGAAGCATTAAATTCCACGCGGTTGGTTGAACCCCATTTAATTATGCTGTCCAGGTCGGAATTTAATGTGTTTAACATACGTTGCGGTTCCCTTCTACGGCCGAAGAGCAAGGACGTGAGTTAGGGAATGAATATGAAAAACTGAGGGTACTGTCATCAGCGAAGGAATGGATTGGATTAGAAGTTGCAGACAAGCCTTGGGGAACACCAGCATTTATTTGGTGAATTGTAGACTTGAAGCCGTCCAAAACAACTTGTATTGAACGCCCCGAAAGGTAATTTCTAATCCATTGAAGAAGAGACTCATCGATGCTATATGCACGCATTTTCGACAAAAGAGCCTGATGCCAAACTCTGTCAAATGCCTTTGAAATATCAAGCGAAACCATCTTGGTTTCGCCGAAGTGATGGAGACATTGGTTCCACTTTTCGGTGAGATATGCCATCAAATCACCAGTGGACCTGTTGCTACGAAAACCATACTGCCGGTCATTAAGGAGTTTTCATGAATCGAGATATTTCATAAGCTTACGATTTATCAGCGTTTCCATGACCTTGGAAAGAAGGGACGTAAGTGCAATGGGTCGGTAATTAGACGGGGAGGAAGATTCGCCTTTTTTGGGGACGGGCTGGACAAATGCTGTTTTCCATCTACTCGGAAAGAGCCCTGAAAGTAGGATAGACAGAAAAGCTTACGCAGAGGTTTTGCCAGCGTAAAAGAACACCTCTTCAAAACTATGTTGGGATACCATCTGGACCAGCGGATTTGTGTATGTTAAGACCTTTGAGTACTCCTGCAACTGTACGAGTGCAAAAGTGGACTTGTTCCATGGAAATTTTGACGCTCTCAAGTACAGGTGGAGACAAAACATTATCTGGCAGCGTGGAATTCGCTGGAAAGTGAGCAGCAAGCAGTTTGGCTTTGGGAGCTGACAGCTGGAATGTCATTGTAAATGAGCGAAGGGATGGCAGACGAGGCAGAATTTTTAATATTTTTGACGAATGACCAAAAATTCTTACTACCTTTGGGACATTGTAGGATTTTTTGTCTTAATTTTTGGTCATGTAAGAATTTTACACGACGAATATGGGCATTGCAGTCTTTTCTGGCTTGTTTAAACTTCTTTCGGTTTTCCTCAGATTTGTTGGGTTTATAAGACCAAAAACTTACTTCTTTCAACCTGATAGTCTATTTACAGCTCTGGTCAAACCACGAGTTTGCCTTAGGTTTAATGCTCTTTATTCTGTTAGAAATAAAGTCATTCATACCTAAGAGTATAGTGTTAGTGATCATATCAGCAGCGGCATCCACGTCGCTATCGAGGAAGCATAGCGACCAGTTAAAACTCCAAAAAAAGCTATTGAGGCCGCCCCAGTTGGCTTTCTCGTATTACCATACTTTTCTTTTAGGAGTTTTTTCTTTAACTGAGTGGTCGGAGTACGAGTATTTAGCTGATCAATAGTGTATTTATCAGGGTGCGAAGTAAGAAACAAGTCCAAAGTGTTGGCGGAATGACTTTCAATGTCCAGTATACGTGTAGGCTCTTTTACAAGCTGGGTCAAATTGTTTACCTCAGCGAAAAGTTCAACATACCTTCCTTCGGGTGTTGTCTGGCCAGAATGTTGAAGCCAATCCAAATTGTGTATATTGAAATCGCCCGCAATGACGATTTCAGTATGAGGGTACAACGAGACAATTCGAGTGATGAAATCGGACAGCGCATCAAATTCGTCAAAAGTTGAGTTGCTGTCCGCACTAGGGCTTCTATAAATAAAGCAGTAGTGAATTATTTGCTTACGGACGGTGAATTTTAGCCATTTGAAATTAAATTCCGGGTTGGAGCAGTGGCCATACTGTGGTGGAACTTGGTAAGCAATATCACTACGGACGTAAATGGCGAGGCCACGGTGGGGAAAGAATAATGGCACTAAGTCATATCCAGGCAGTTTCAAATTGGAAGATTCTTCAACTACCTGTGTTTCACTTAGTGCCAAAACAGCTGGTTTATGGGAATGGGCGTGGGCGTACACATCAAAGAAATTCATTCGAAGCCCACGAATTTTGGTAAGATCAACTCTAAATTCCCTCATCACTACAACATAGATAATACAAATAAAGGATTTTATACCAAGGAAAATAATATCTGTGATCATGTCAGTTTAAGCTCCTGAAGGAATTGCTTAGACTGTCTCAGTTGGCTTTATCGTACTGCCAAAGAGTTCTTTTAAGGGTGTATAATTTAACCGTGTGTTAAGAGTGAAAGAAATCGGCCGCTATGACACACTGAGTCGAAGAGCCTACAGCCTGACTAAACCTAACATTGCAAACAAAAACGTTACTATATTCTCCATACCTATCGCAGGGGTTTCCTTTTCATTCGTTTCACGTTCTTTGGGTGCAAATGTTAATCTTCCCGCGTTTAAAACCTCTTCACAATCTTCGCCTATTTCCACCTCTTGATGTTGTCTATTAGAACTTTCAGCTCGTACTTCAATTTCAGCAGCATTACTTAGGACTGTGTCAGAATTACTTGATAATGAGCAACTTGTACTAGTCCTGGAAACTGAAACTTATATACGAATAGAGTTAATAAATCACTTTTTGCTCATAAATATTACATACCTTCAGAAAATTGATTTGAAAATGGGTTACTATAATTTTCTGAGCTGTCACTGTATGTCTCTAATATATCTACTTTACTCATATATATATATATATTTTCAGAATTCTCTGAGCCTTCTCGACAAAAGGTTCGCGAGCTGCTACGAGATGAGAGTAAAATTACTGAATCACTGTCACCATCAACTTCGTTATTTTCTGACGCTTCATTATCAGAAGCATTTGATTCGGAGTTAACTGATTCCTCTTCTAGGTATCTATTATCCCCGAAATTTTCTAAACTATTAGAGTTTTCGCTCGATGGTTTCTGATGACTCTGTTCCAAACCCTTTGTTTCGTACAGGGTCATATCGCCAGTAGAGTCCATTTGGTTTATTGGTTGAGTTGAAACACTAACTGCATCAGTTTCGTGTTCAGTTTTTTCTAAAGTGGGAAGATATGTCAACCCACCTAATACAGTTGAGTTTTCCGAGTGAAACTTTGACTCAGTCTCAGAAACTTTCAACGATTCTGTGCTATCCACGTAGAACTTTGATTCTGTTGCGCAAACTTTCGATGATGAAACAGGAGGCTGGAAGTCGATAATTGTATCGGCTTTGAGAATATTTTCTGTGGACTGTAGATTTGATTTCGTTTGTAAATCCGACTCTGCTGCCATTGAAGTTTTATGATCTGTAATGCCGCTTAAAGAACTGTTAATAGACACTCGACCCTTTAGTTGTTTAGCACTAAGTTGTACAAAAGACGTTGAATCATTTGTACGTTCATTGAAACTTTCAGAAGGAGCTCTCTTTGAGGATGTAAGTTCTGTGGCATTAATGTCTTCTGATTCTAACGCACTTTCAGGTTGAGTTTGTGAACAATAGTTCTCGTCAAGAAGAATAACTGGAAGGATTCTCACATTATCTGTCGTATCTATTCCTTCAAGCTGAGGTTTTTCCTCGCAATTATCAGTCCTAACTTTTTCTAGGTACCATCTTGGCTCATTTACATTGATTGAATTGACAGATGAAGTTGGATATTCAGTTTCAATAGTCCTGTCTCCCCACAAAGACGGTCTTGATTCAATCAGTCTACTCGGACCAACATTTAGATTCGATGCAGGTTGCTTTTCAAAATAATCAGCTAAGATTTTCTCTAATATCGATGACCTTGACTCAATTATTCTGTTCGTAACACGTTCTTCATAATCAGATGTTTTTATTGCGAGGGAAGAATGTTGCTCTTTAGTTTCTAGGGTCTTGACGTTTCTCAAGGGTGACCTTGACACAATTAAACTGCTTGATATAGGCTCTTCTTCAGAATCGTCAGTGCTGGCACGTTCTACGCTCGACCGTGACTCAGTTACGCTGATCTTATGAATTTTTACATTATCTGATGAATTTACTGGGACAGATGAAGCTTGGTCTTCTGTACAAATCGGACTAACACTCGCTTTCGATAGACGTTGCTCTTCAGATTCTTCAATTACGACTTCTCTTGGAGTAGTTTTAATATAGTCTGTCGTATCCCTAGTGACAGTACTTAGATTCGAAGGAGGTTGTTCCGCAGAATATTGATTTTCAACTTTCTTTAAGGGCAACTTTGACTCATCTACAGGGACAGATGATATACAACTCGAACATGACCTCAATGATATTCTTTTGTCTGGTTCAGCATGTCTATGTAAAGTCTGTGGCAATTCCTCTTCTGATTGCTCCTCAACGCCTTCACTTTCCATCGAAACATCCTGTTCATCGGTGTGCTCTTCTGATTCATCTTCAACTGATGGTAAAATAAACCGAATGCTCTTCTCTTGCTCTGGGTCCTTCCTTTCTCTTTTCTCCAACTCAGTAGAAACTGCCCTCACTCGAGCAGTTTCACAGGTCGACGTTTTTGGGTTTGAGTGACTAACTTTAAGAATACCCCGCAACGTAGCAACGCGTTTTTCAGGGACTCGGGTGCTAGTTACACTACCCGAACTATCTATGACTGTGTTGTTCTTAATATAAGGAGTTTCCAAGAAAAATGACGTGTCTTTCGGTGATGTTTTCTGGAACTTCCTGGTAAAACTGGTCATATCTTGGCTGTGCGTCGGTGCATTTTTAAAGTGTGTCAGCAAGTTATCTACTGTAGGTTGCTCTCTACTCACTGGTTTGTAAATTGACTCTAAATCAGATTGATCATGTATTTTACGACGCTTCTTAGGATTCTCCCGTATTTTACCGATCTCTTCAACTGAACTATTATCTAGGCGACGTTTTTGAGCAGCTTTATATGGGACTGGATACGAAA
The DNA here is from genome assembly GCA_963082735.1 of Pocota personata. Classification (NCBI taxonomy): domain Eukaryota; kingdom Metazoa; phylum Arthropoda; class Insecta; order Diptera; family Syrphidae; genus Pocota; species Pocota personata. The sequence continues at coordinate 79,791,839 of OY720430.1, forward strand.
TAATTTCCTTTTGATTATAATCCGAATAATATGAAGCGACTTGAGGTCTTCTCAAAAAGGGTGCGTTAGTTGATTGTTGTAAAGTGTTTGCCTCCGACTGATGTCGTTCCCAGTAATGACTTGCGAAATGAGTGCTCAACGCAGTGCTGTGGTAAATGCCACCAAGAAGATCGTTGGCATTCTGTTTGATAAGTTGACAACTTAGGGGATATGGTGAACTACGTTCAGCTTCTTTGCTCTTAATTTTATTTTTAATCTTAAAGTATACATCCGATAAGCCCTTAGTAACTGGTGTCATCGTTGTATTATATGCAGACAAAACCAAAGTTGGAGTGTCGGTATCTACTGTTCCTTTCGACAACTCATCCAAGTAGGACACAGCTTCAATATATTTGTATTTTTGCAGTAGATAGACAAAATGAAGATTCTCAGCATTTCTGGATTTACTGTTCTTCAAGAGCGATTGTACTAAATTACCCTCACTCTCGGTAAGGGCTAAGTCACGGATTACGCCGAATTTTCCCGTACACAAGCAACGAATGAAGAACAGCTTCAACAAGTCTTCATCTTGTTTCGAACGAGCAAAATGAAATGCTTCAGATATCAAATCGTTTGCCAAATATATATTTAATTGAAGTACAGGTGATGGCGGCGATGGTTTTGCTTCCAACACCCTTAAAGCAAGACTAGCTTCATTTTGAGCTAAAAGAGACTCTAGAAACAATTCGAGTTGCCATTGTGGACAAACCTGGTCTCTGTTGAATGGTGATATAAACTCATCAACGGCTGCCTGTAAAATAATAAAATACATCATAAGCAAACGAGTTGAGAAGTAATTCATTTTCAAATATCTACGAGTATGTATAAAAGTAATTACAAATGCACCTATATTATATGCCAACTAATTTTTTATATCCCATCAAATTCTTTACAGCGAATTGTCCGTACACCCTTCTCCCCGTTTCACACATATCCGATATCAGATAAACAATGTCCAAAATCCGACCCGGGGCACCCCACAAGGCGGAGCCCTTTCACCACTCTTATGGCTTCTAGTATTGGACGAGATGTTAGATATACTTGAAAGGAATAGTTTCAACGTAGCGGCCTATGCCGACGATGTTGCCATCTTGGTATCCGGAAAGTACCTTCCGGTACTCAGCGATCGACTCAGTTATGCATTAAAACTAGTGAATAACTGGGTCAAAGGCAGGGGTCTGGAAGTGAATCCGGCGAAAACCGAGTTAGTGCTATTTACCAGGAGAAGATCGATACCAGAATACAATTACCCTCGTATGAATGGTATCGAGCTGATACCTCAAGTAACTGCAAAATATCTCGGCGTAATACTGGATTCCAAATTAAACTGGGAAGCTAACATTGACAATCGAATCAAGAAGGCATATGTTGCACTATATGCATGCAGGAGAGCCATCGGGAAATCTTGGGGTTTTAAGCCTAAAGCGGTACACTGGCTCTACACTTCGGTAGTAAGTCCCATTTTAACCTATGGTTCGATTGTCTGGTGGAAAACACTCGAGAAGAAATACCAACTTGAAAGCGTTATAAAGATTCAACGGGTAGGTTGTCTGGGGGTGACGGGATCGATGAGATCAACAAGATCAACATCGATAGCAGCTCTAGAAACAATACTGCGGGAACACGGCAGCCAAAACCGCACTAAGACTAAGGGAAGCCGGTCTATGGATAGCTAAACCCTACGGTCATGCCTCAATTCTAAACCCATGGAATATATTGAGACTCCGAACGTCTTACATCATCCCCATTCCAAACTGCAACCGAGAGTCCTCTATTAGAATTCCTAGCAGGGAGTAATGGGATGAGGGAAGAGTCTGTTTGGAGAACGAACTGGCATCTTTACTGACGGATCCAAAATGACTGCCGGTACTGGCGCCGGCGTCTACTGTGAGTCTCGAAACATACATCAAGCTGTGGATATGATTATTGGGGAAGATATTTCAGGGCAAATAATCAGCATCTATGTTGATAGTCAAGCGGCCCTTAAGGCGTTACAGTCTACATCACTAAGATCCAAACTCGTAAAAATTTGTAAAAAAAAAAAAAACGACTGGATGTTATCTCAGCGGCCAACACGGTGACCCTGTACTGGGTACCAAGCCACATGGATATCTTTGGTAACGAAAAAGAGGACGATCACTTATAAACCTGTCGCGGGCCCTTTTCCGATGCAAGTGTACCGCTAGAACCCTAGGGAGATAGACATCGAGTCTAATGAGGAGCTTATGACCGCTGGTGTAGATTAGATACATGCGCTACAGCCAGATCATTATGGCCAGTCTACGACAAAAATAGATCTATCAATCTTATAGAACTAAGTCGAAGGGCTATCCGCATAGCTGTTGGCGTCGTGACAGGACACTGTGTGATAGGTAATCACGCAGCACAGCTAGGGTTACCTCATAATGACTATTGTAGAAGCTGCAGGGACGTAGAGGAAATAGAATCCGTTCATCATCTCCTGAGTGACTGTCCAGCTCTGGCCAGCAAAAGAAGCCGTGCTTCTGGCAAATACTTCTTTTCAGAGCTGGATGAGCTAGGTAGCATTGAGCTAAGAAAACTCCTGAGATTCATACATTTATCTGGGTGGTTTAGCCTAGCGGTCGAAGATTGAAATTTTTATTTTCCCAGGGTTCTAAATATTGGGCACAATGGAGTCATGGTGGTCTAAGTGAGCTGTTGACAACCCTGTCAACAAGGGCACGGAGTTACCTAACCTAACCATCCTAAGCAACAGCACCAATAGTTATGACAAACAATGATGAAATTAGCTCAAATTTCAGCTCAGCTCACAAATTGTTTCAATTTTTGAACTAACTAACAGTTTGAGCTATGCGAAAGCTCACAAGCACAAGTTCACTTGTAAGCTAACTCAAACAATTAGCTTGTGTTATACTTCAAAAAGCGAGCTGTCTATGGATATTCTACTTACCTTACTTCCCCTAGATTTTCTCATAGAAATGAACCCAGGAAATCAGTGCATCACATAGATACGTTGCTAGGATGGAAAGTAGATTTCAGTCAAAATTTAAGAGGGATCCTCTTTGATTACTTACCTTGTCATGGTGGGGATGCTCAGTAGGATCTAGTGATTCTGGAGTGCGATTACAGCAGGTTCACCTAAGCTGTAAGGTGTTCAGAGGAAGGTCCGAAGCGAGTGAGTAATCAAAATGATGCGGTGTGAACAAATAGTAAACCGTACCCAAGGATGGAAGGCTGAGGGTTAAATCAATCGCGAACTTACCCCTTCAGGTGCCGTGGCAAAGGCCTGTCCGAAGTTTCCTTGTCGCAGTAGAACCGGCTATGCTGCAATGGACATATTCCATACCAGCTTACTCGAGGGACTTAACATGAATAATACCAATTTAACTAAAACAGAAAGAACAAATGCAGTTGAGACCGGTTCTCCTTTAAAACTGGACGGTAGCACGGCGATGAAGCTGTCTACCGGTAAAACTCCAAAGGTGTTGGTTAGCAAAAGGATTGTGGATTCATATAGTCCATCTGCTGCCAAAAGCCGCATAGAGCCTAGTATAGGAACTTTACAATCCAATACGGACTCTTCGGGATCGCGATGTAGCTCCGGCTCACGACACGTCGCTCCCTCAAAACAGACGTACAAAGATAGTCGCTCAGCTGGCTGGTATTCTTCAGAAATTCGGCAACTTTCCGGAGAACAAAATGAACTATATGTTGAAAACCCTATTCGATTGGGCCAAAGAGTCAGTACTGAACCCAGTAAGACTAACAGAGACTTCACGTCTAAAAGACAGAGATCATTGGAAGAATCCGAGTCGGATTTAAAAAGACCTAAGGTGCACAACACCAGCACCACATCCAAATCTTACAGCGAAGACCTCAAAGACGAGTTTGTACTAGCAGTCATCGATAAAAATGACATCGATGGAACAATCACTCCAGATAAATGGAGGATGATCCCAGCCAAACTGGCGACTTGCTTTCTAGATATCATGAAAGAGAATCCCGGCTCACATCCCAACTTTCGTAACGGCGGTTGGTATCAAGGCCATGTCAAGCTGATCGCTTGTTGCCTTATCGCAGTAGAACCTGCTATGCTGCGATGGTATCAAGGCCATGTCAAGTTGATCGCTTGTGCTGACAAGAGATCTTGTGATCTCTATAAGCTAGCGATTAGCAAACTAGGGGAGGTTTGGGATTGCTCGAGGTTGTAGCAAAGAAGAATATCCCATGTAGACCGAGACCTCACACCTGGATCCCAGCCGAACCCTCCAATATGGAAGATATTATCCAGATCCTCCAAATCAGCAATCCATCGCTTCCAACTCACAACTGGAAAGTCGCTAAGCTGGAGGAGCAGAGGGGCCTTTATAGATGCGCGCTAATTGTGATCAATAAGGAATCTCTTGCTCCTTTGGCGTAGGTGTAATAAGCTATGGGTTCGATGCTATTACCCTGAAGGTGTATAAAAAGGGCGAGGTGGATGTTGATAAACTTCCCCCCATCCTTCAAACCCTACCATAGGTAACGAAAACAGCTTCGGCTAGCCTTCTTCTTCGTCTCTCAAAGGACAGAGAAGACATTGACTTGATCCGAGAACCTTGGGTTGTTAAGAACCTGGTTTGTGGACTCAAGACTCCCGGATACTATTCCCTATATGTCAAGGATAAAGGTAAACCTAAATCGTGCATATTGATAAAAAGTAGAATTAAGATAATTTTACTTCCTAATTACAGTGATTGAGATATAACCGTAGCGTTGCTAGAAACAAACAAATGCTCCTACTATCTAGCATCAACTTATCTCGCCCATGATATCATAGATCCTCTTCTTGGACCCAATATGGCAAGACTGGTCGCAGACACTGAAAGACGTAAAACTGGAATCATAGTTGGCTGTGATGCTAATGCTTACCACTCCGCTCTGACATTAACGAAAGGGGTAAGTAGCTTTTTGACTATGTTCTAAAAACTAAGCTCATTTTGTGTAATGTCGATAACGATCCTATATTTATAACTAGAAACCGACAGGAGGTTCTAGATATAACCCTAGTCTCCGACAATATTAATCAAATGATCAAGAACTGGAAGGTATCTAGTGAATACTCTTTCCTGACCACCGATACATTCAATTTAGTCCTGATGATGATTCTGCAAACCCATTGGTTTACAGAAATACTGATCCTGAAACTGGCTCAAATATAGGGAAACTTTAAAGCAATTGGTTACCTCTGATACTCTAAAGTCTCCGAGCAATCCACAAGAGCTTGATTGTATGGTTAAGGACCTTACATTGGCCCTCAATAAAGCGATGTCCTCCTCTTGTCCTTTGGTTATGGATAGGGGCAAGAAAAAACCACACTGGTGGCTCTCTGATCTAGGACCACTCAGAAATACTTGCAGAATCCCTAAAAACATATAAAAAAGAATTGAGGAAAGGCAAACGTAATTTTTAGAGACTCTTTTGCGGCAAAATAGAAGAATCTTCTGAGGCATCTAGGCTGAGAAAAATCCTTCTACAAATCCTTCAATGTCCACGTTACGTTAAATTTACTTATTGATACACACTTCCCAAGTAATTCCCTAACCGCCAACAATATTGACGCTAAGAAGTCAAATGCTCAAAAAACCAACCTCTCAAGTCTGATTGCGCAGAACAAACTCCCTTGGGCGCTACATACATAGCTTCAAACCAGACAAATCCGCTGCATCAATGGCATAATACCTGCTGAACTACAAATGTCATCTGACATTACCCCGCCAACTCTAATTCTTATATTTCAGAGCTGTCTGGATCTGGTCCGTATTCCGCATATATGGAGAGAAGTCAATATGGTTTTCATTCCCAAAGCTGGTAAATATTCATACGCTAGTCCAAAAGAATGCAGACCTATAAGTCTATCATCATTCCTTTTAAAAACACTAGAATGTCTGATTGATATTCATTTACGTGACAGTATTGACACACGACTACTGTCCACGGCTCAACATGTTTACTGTAAGGGCAAATCAGTCGAAACAGCATTGCATACGAGTATGTTAGTCAATAATATCGAATACTCCATGTATCATAAGGAGTACACTATGGTAGCTTTCCTCGATACTTAAGGCGCTTTTAACAACGTCTACTCATCTGTGATAATCAATGTACTGTCAAATTTGAAGATAAATAGTTCACTTGGCGAGATGATTAATTTACTGCTTAATGGTCGGATTATCGACTCAAAGCTTGGTGGGTCATCTGTCAGAAGATATGTCAGCAGGGGTACCCCTCAAGGGGGCGTCCTATTCCACTTCTTTGGAATTTGGTGGTCAATGAACTATTGATCATCCTGGAGACTGAGGGTTGTGATGTTATCGCCTATGCGGACGACGTTGTTTGGTAAACACCTCATTACCTTAAAAGAGCTCCTACAAAACGCTTTGAATAAGCTATCTAGGTGGACAGCTCGGTGTGGTCTAGGAGTGAACCCCACACAAAACCAAACTAGTCATCTTCTCAAGGAAATACTAAATCCCACCTATTGACCCTCCATCCCTTAATGGAACAAGCTTAATTTTCTCCAACAAAGCAAAATATCTGGGTCTTATTTTGGATAGGAAACTAAGCTGGAAACCTAATATACAGACAAGTGTTAAGAAAGCCATTGTCGCACTCTTCTCTTCTTAAATTAAAGCTGGATGCTACTGAACGGACAAATTCTAGGTGGACAAGTGGTACAACTTGTCTAGCGAAAAAACAGATTTGGCCTAAGCTGGATCTGAAAAGCTCTAAGAATTTGATTTCTCTCAATAGACTGCATATCAGTGCTGTTATAGGTGTCATTACTGAACACTGTCTAATAGGTAAGCATAGGGGATCTGCATGGCGATTGATCGGGAAACTACTGACTGTCCAAAACATGGATTGGACCAGTAGCGTAACAATCAAGTTCGTAATGTAGTGCTTGCTTTACCTCCTCGTGGTGGTCCCCGAGCAACTGCATGAATAAATCCTTATACATATAGGCCAAAATTGCAAGTGCGAGATTGTCTAGGGTCTTATGCCTAGGCTAGGTAACCTGGGCCAGTAACCTGCGTTACCGAAACTTCAATCGCTACGGAAACCGACACAATGCCTCGGATAAGGACTGATAACACGTTAACGACCTTTGGCTATCGTACCCGGACTAAGATTGGTTTGTGGAATGTGAAGACGCTCCTTGACTCTCAGAGTGAAGGACCCCAGTAGGCCAGATTCCTTCTATTGGAGCATGAGTTTATGCGATATAGACTGGACAGATTGGGAGTAAGCGAGATAAGATGGTTAGATGCGGGTGAGTACCAATCCCCAACGCGTAACACTGTATTACTCTACACCGGAAGACCATCCGAAAGCCCCCGTGGATATGGAGTTGGACTGCTGCTAACGCCAACAGCACGCAGAGGCCTAATTTCCTGGCCGCCGCACGGTGATAGGATTTTAGCGGCCAGATTCCGGACAAGAGTACATCGCGTCACCATTATACAGTGTTACGCCCCCACGGATGGTTCGTCTGAGGAAGAAAAGGAGACCTTCTACAACCAGTTGGGAGCTGTTCATAATGCAACACCCAACGGCGACATTGTCATTGTGATGGGGGACCTGAATGCCAAGGTAGGTTGCGACAACGAAGGGCTCAAACATGCGAAAGATCTGTTGACTTTTGTAATGAAAATCGTCTTGCCATAGGTGGCACCATGTTTGAGCACAAAGCCTGCCATAAAATCAGTTGGGTGTCAACTGACAGGCAAGCAACCTCCAACCAAATTGACCATTTGCCATCAGTCGCCGTTTTAGAAGTAGTCTCCTAGACGTCCGAAACAGACGAGGTGTCGACATGGGGTTGGTACGAGATCACCATCTTATGATAGCTACTCTCCGATTACGCACTGCTGTCGTTCGTAGATCTAATGACGCAAGAATACCTAGGTTCAACGTAGACCGACTGAGAGTTCCCTCAGTGTGCCAAGAATTAAGGGACCATTGGTGTGCTGTGAAAACTGTTTTCACATCAGGTGCTGAAAGGATTGTCGGTCGATTGCATGGAAACCATAGGGCGTGGCTTTCCGAAGATACCTGGAGAAGGGTCAACGAACGAAAACAGCTAAGAGCTCGAATTGCAGCAACTCCAGCAGCCTGGAAGATCGAGCTTGAGTCCCTATATCGAATGAAGACGAGAGAAGTACAGCGTAGCGTGAGACGTGACGAGCGCAATTACATCAATGCACTGGCTACGGAAGCAGAAGAAGCAGCAGCGAGGTGCGACAGCAGAACCGTTTATGGAATCACTAAGGAGCTTGTAGGTGGCCGAAGCTTTACTCAACACCCATTGAAAGGCTTAGACGGTTCGTTGTTAATATCGGATGAGGATCAACTGAAGAGATGGAAGGAGCATTTTGCTTCGGTTCTAAACCGAATATTCGCCAGCAATATGCACCCAAGTCAGACTGAAGTGTCCGTAGAAAGAAATTCTCGAATTCGCACCACAACCCCCAATAAAGAGGAGATTATTACCGCAATCAAAGCACTGAAAACTAATAAGGCGGTAGGACTTGACGGCATACCCGCAGAGCTTTTTCAAGCTGCGCCAACAGCATCTGCAGAGCTACTGTTCCCACTTGTCGGGAGAACATGGAAAGCCGAGATGAGTGGAAAAAGGGAATGATCGTCAAGCTCCCTAAAAAAGGCAACCTAATGCAGAGCGAAAACTTGTGAGGTATCTGCGTGCTGCCTGCTGTGGCCAAGATAATAGCTAGAATTATCCTGGAGCGAATCAAAGAACACCTTGAAGACACACTCGACGCCGAACAAGCAGGTTTCCGCTCTGGATCCTCCTATGTCGACCACATCAACACCATGCGGATCATCATCGAGCAATGTGTTGAATATCGATCACCACTTCACCTGTTGTTCATCGATTTTGAAAAGGCGTTTGATAGTGTCAATCGGGAATTTATTTGGCGTGCCTTGCGCAGGAGAGGCATTCCGGATAAATTAATAGCAATTATCAAGGCTAAATATGATGGGTCCACATGTCACGTTTTGCACAGAGGAAGGCTGTCTAAGGAATTCGAAGTCCAAAGTGGGGTTCGGCAAGGCTGCATACTTTCAGCAATATTGTTTTTATTGGTGATTAGCGATGTGCTGAATGCGGCCTTATCAACAGGAAATGGAGGAATTCGATGGACTCTTACATCTGAACTCAAACACCTCGACTACGCCGACGATGTATGCCTACTGTCTCACAGAATAATGGACCTTCACCAAATGACAGCAAATGTGGAGAGGGAAGCAGACGTCGTTGGGCTGAAAATTAACTCGGCAAAAACAAAAATGATCAGCCTAGGACCAAACTCATCAACTCATATATGCATTGCTGGACAAACGGTTGAGAGAGTAGAGAGTTTCCAATACCTTGGGAGTATTGTCTCAACCGATGGCGGAACCGAACTGGATATAGCCAGCCAAATAGATAAAGCAAAATCTGCGTTTGGGATGCTATCCATAGTTTGGCGAAGTAATGCAATTAGCTTAAACACCAAGCTACGACTGTTCCGTTCCAACGTTGAATCCGTGTTGCTATATGGATGTGGTACCTGGAGAGTGACCGTCACTATCACGAGGAAGCTGCAAACGTTTGTCAATAGGTGTCTACGTTACATCTTAAGGATATTCTGGCCAAACCGTATCTCTAACGAACAGCTTTATCAGAGAACGGGCCATGAACCTATAGGCACAACCATACGACGACGAAAGCGGCAGTGGATCGGTCACACTCTCCGAAAGGGTGACAGGTCCATAGCTAACCAAGCGATGCAATGGAACCCGCTTACCCAGGATGGCAGGATACGCGGCGGTCCTAGGAGTACGTGGCGCAGAACAGTTGCGAAGGAAGCACGACAACTGGGAAAGAGTTGGGGAGCGCTGAGGCATATTTCCAGAAATCGCACACGATGGCATGTAGGCGTTGTAGAGGCCTTATTACCCACAAGGGGATACGGGACATAAGCAAGCAATAGGTAAGCATGCAACAAGGCTTGGCGTTTTCTCAAATGATTTCTGCAGAAGCTGCATGGACGAGTAGGAGGAGGAGACTATTCTTCATCTTCTTTGTACGTGCCCAGCTCTCTCCCAAAGAAGGAAACTCCATTTAGGAGCCTTCTGTTTCACCGACGTAAATGATCTGAAAAAAAATAGAAGTTAGGCACATTCTACGCATCATCAGAACCTCTAAATGGCTCAATGAGTAGGCTAGAAACCGCTTCCCAAACTCATGTGGTATCACAACGGACCTATTACTGGTAGTAGAAGCTCAACCTTGCCGATATTTTTCGCTTTGCAAAAGGCATGGCAGGTTTAGAGGGAGTGTCGGTTCTGGGTTAGATCGCTGAATACCGACGAATGGGACGGGTTCATAACCGAAGTACAATGAAGCAATATATCCACGTGCTTGCTATCCACAAAGACAACCCCTAATCAAAGTAAATACGTACGAGGGGCGGCTGATAAGTTCGCTGGCTGAGATACTCAACAACCAGTCAACTTTTCATTAGTGATAGCACTAACTGTGGCACTCTTTAGCAGTATAAATATTACCTCGTTTCAATAATAATCTCATTTTATTATTATCTGTGGTAGAATAAACATCACCTTATAAGCCGCAATAGGAAATTTTCGCAGTTTCGAGCACCGCGCCGTGATAAAATACCTCGTGAAAAAAGGGAAATCGCTTAAAGAAATTTTCGAAGACATGTTATCGACTCTTCAGGATTCTGGGCTCGTACACCATGGTAAAAAAATGGGCTCTCTTATTTCAACAAGCACCCTGCCAAGGGCGTCCTGTGTCAGTGGTCATTAAAGAAAACGTCGGAAAAGTTGAAAAATTAGTTCTGGTGGACCGAAGAATAAAAATGTGGCAGATAGCCGGACGAGTTACACATCAGCAAAGAATGGATTGGAGAAATTTTGCTCGAGCATTTAAACATGAAAAAAAATTGTGCGCCTTGGGTACCGAAAATGCTCACGCCGTTCTACAAGCAACGACGTCTCGAGAGCTGCAAAGATTTTTTGGAGTTAGACGAGGACAATTTCAACGAAATTTGCAACCGAATCGTAACTGTAGATGAGACTCGGGTTCGCCAATACAATCTGGAATCCAAACAAGAGTCAATGCAGTGGATTGTAAAAGCGGAGAGGCCACCGAAGAAATTCAAGGTGTAAAAGTCGGGTTCGAGGCTTATGGCGACTGTTTTTTGGAACAGCGAAAGTGTTTTGCTAATTGATTACCTGCCCGGGACTACGACGAATGGTGAATATTACGCAAATTTATTAACTCAGAGACGTGAAGCGGTCGTACGAAAGCGGGTTTCGAGACAGGCCATAAAAGACACAGATTTTTCATCGATAGACCACCCATCCTATAGCCCCGACTTGGCCCAGAGCGACTTTGCCAATTTGAAAAAGGAATTACGAGGACGGAGATTTGCAGACGAGAACGAGATCAAGGTAGCCGTGGAAAGTCATTTTGAAGGCAAAGAAAAAGAATTCGGTGGTATTAACGCACTGTATGTCCGATGTGAGAAATGCATTTTGGATCTCTTTTTCACTTAATACCTTAGACCGCCCCTCGTATATACATACATACGTCATCTTCCGAGCCCAGTCAATCCTTTGATTTATGAGTTTTGCATGCAACTTTCGCTTAATTTATAGCCAATCACTTTTATGCATACAACTGCTGAATATCAACACACAATTTACTAAAATTTGGATATTGGGTTATTGATTCGAGTGAGTTTTTGAACGCCAATAATTAAGTATTGAACACTCACAAAATAAAGATATTTAATAAATTTAAATTTAATTTTAAGTTAATTTAAGTATAAACTAAGTTTCCACATATATACATACATATGTATGTACAAAAATTAAATATCCATTAAGAAATGGTAGATTTACTTACCTGAAAACGGCAGTGATCAAGGTTCCAAAATGCCTGTATTTGCTTAATCAACGAAGCTGACAGTTTAAACACACTTGGAAATTTAATAAAGTTCTGAACTATTGGTTCGTATCGTTTATCTTCAATTTCCATATTTAAGTCCAAGAAGAAATATAAGAACAACGCACACTTATTCTCAAACGTAACCTCTGGGATGAGCATAACTCGTAGCATAGCCTGAATAGATGTTGGTGGGTATAATCCATCGCCACCACTTTCCTGCCAAATATCTCTTAAGCTATTTCCTTTAAACTCATGTTCTATAAAGGAATCGATGAAAAGCAGATAACAACTTCGAGTTTTACGAGAGGAAAATTTATCATAGAGTCGCGTGAATTCTACTCTTCGATTCTCGTAGAACCTTCGCAATGATTCGTATGGATATGGTACGAGATTCAATTCCACTTCTCGATGTCTTGTCGAGCGTGAGTCTTCGGGAAGTAATCCAATATTAAGTAACCAGAGAAGAATTTCCTGATAATCGGACGCCATTCGTATTGATTTACTCTGTGACTCCAGTACATTTAAAACTGAAATAAAATATTGATAAACTCAAATAGCCGTGATATTGTGAATGTAAATTTACCATCTGAAGGAATACTTTCACCGAACTTGGAAATTATTTCACTTAATAGGTCGGCCAATGTTTTAAGTTGTTTAGATAGACAGCCAAGTTCCTTCTGCTCTCGTTGATCTAGCGTGTAGCCCGAGTGATTAAACAGCACTTGACCCAAAGTGTTACATCGTTCTTTTATACTTGATGCTCTTGTCCACAGCCAGTCGGTAAGAGTAGACATAGATAAGCCTTCGCTTAGAGATTTTCCTTGGTGACTTCCATCTGACCAATTTTTCGCGCATTCTTTAAGCAAGCCAATGCAGTTCTGTTCGATAGCGACCGAGAGTAGGGTTTCTCTCTTTGCTTTCTGTGGAAATGTTAACATATTTTGTATGATATAGTCACGAAAGAGAGATGAGCACAACGCTAATATGCTTACTAATGAGAATGTGGATTTGTAATTCATTCCAGAAAACTGTGGTAACAACCTTGTGTTTAAGATTTCTCTGAAAATTGGATTTGGATCTAGTAACGCCAATGAACCTTTGGACTGCAGGACATTTATCACTCGATTTTGGGCACCTGGCCAGTTTAAATGGAAACATTTATTTTCCCCCAGTGCAATGGAATCTGTGAAATGAATTAAAATTAATTAAAAATTCACAAAGAAATGAATATCCTTACCGAAACTCAGCGATACTGGATAAAAATGCTCTTCTGGTCTTTGAATAGAATTAAAAAGTGTAATTGTATTTGGATTGAAGTACATCTCCAGCGAGCTTAAACCTTTGAGCACAAACGAAGCTAGATAGCTGGGATCTTCCCTCCAATCACCTATATATGGCATTTCCTCCTTGTACCATTGATTTATATCGAACAATAGTACTTCGGTTTGAATTTCTGTATCTTGCTTCCACACTAAGGCACACAGCGAAATTGTTTCCTCATTTCCATGCGAGGGTGCCTTTGTTATAGTTTGGCATGTAATCGGAACGCTCTTAGGACAGCTCAATGGAAGCAACAATCTTACAGATGATACTTGAAAATTCTTAAAAGAAAGTGTGTTATTTATGCATCAGTTAGTTGTTAAAAATATATACTTCAAAGTAACAAAATCCATCATCCGCAACTACTCGCTTCTCGTACATTAGTGAATGCATTACGGCCATAGAATTTTGATAGTTTTCATGAAATGCCCAGATATAAACACAAAAGCGCGGATCATCTAGTGGTTCCATGAAATTCATTTTAACTAGCGGTGAGGATCTCTCTTGTGGAAAGGCAACGTAAAACACCTGCATATCTGTCAGATCGTATAAAACCAGACGACCATCGGCTAAACCAACCGCCAAGCTCAATATAAGATCGATGGGTAGCAATGATTGAATGAATTTTGCATTCTCAAGTACTGTAAAAAAAGAAAGACATGAATAAAATAAAACAAAAAGAAAGGAGACTCCATAAAAGCGGCCTAATAAAATCATTTTATTAATAACTTCGTATGATGAAGTAAATTTGTATGAATTTATGCTGTGCGTCTTCAAGCGGTTGCAATGATCAAATTCGATGGTGAATTTAGCCTTGTATCTTTCAAGTCGAAGGCGAAGTCTGAATTACTTTTTAAATCTATGATCACCAAAAGAAAATGAACATTTACTCTCTCGAGCAGAAATTACCTTGAATGTCGGATGGAATACGCGTTCTTCGATAATGTCTGCTCCAAATTAAGTCATTTGGAAACATCCATTGTACCTTTGAGTGATCGATAGAAAATGTCGTGATTCTGGTGTTTCGCCACGAAGCAATGAATACAATGGCTCAGGTGGCGCAGGAAATAGTGACAATTTCACCTTGCCACTGAGACTGTTGGTTAGACAAAAACCAATCAACTGTGTAATATAATTGTTCATTGTGAATCATCTTAATTTGAAATTGTGAATTTGATTATGTTCTTTTTCTTTCTTTGTACTTTTTCCTTTTTCTTTTTTAATTCTTTGAGTGAGTTGCATGTGTGCCTTACAAAGTGCTATAAAAAAAGTTTTCATAAATGAATTTAATTAACTATAAAAATATAAGTGTTTCTTTTTAAATAAAACCAATAGAGACAGCACAATTTAGGTGTTTCTCCAGCGAACTTCAATGCACCGCAATGGTCGCACACAACTTCCATTGGGCCAATTCGAACGAAAGGCTGCGAGCTGTCAATTGTCAATTGTGCAATCGTATTGAAAAGCTACTCGATTCATTAATTAAAGCATTTCTTCTTGCGCGTCGAAGATTAGCACGTTGTTGATCTGTGCGATAAGCTCGACGATTTCTCATTGCCAACTGAGCCGTTTGACGTACTGCCTCTCTTTGTTCTTGTGTTTGTGATGTACGAAGTCGGGTCATACTAACACGGCGCTCTTCTCGTGCGATTTCTTGTTCATCTGCAGTGGATTGATTCGCAATATTTCGAAACCTAATTGTATTACGGTTTCGTTTTGAAAGATTAGATCTTCTAGCTCGCGGTATTGTAAATAACACTGGAAAATTAATCATTGAGCAATTATCGATGCGCGCACAATCACAAATGTGATAATCTCACAAAGTGAACATCTTGGAAGGCAACTTACCGTTTGAAAATCACGATCGAAAACATAATTCCACAGAATTACGAACGAATCCGCCTGGAAAATCAACACGCAGTCCAAAATTACCAATTGGATTGATTGTCGATGCGAGCATAATTACACTTCATCAAACTGAACTCATCTCTTTGAAATCACTTTTCGCTGATGAATTTCGGAAAAAATAGTTTGAAGAGAATTAATTGAAGCGAATTCAAATGTAATAACCGTCGAAAACTGGATGAAAATTGGTGAAAACTCGAAAAAAATGCTGATAAATCGCGGCGCACGTCTGCACAGCTAGCTCAATGGTATGCAATGAAAAGACCGCGCAACTGAATCAGCTGTCATAGGATAATGCACACAACGCTATCTACTGGCATTTTTGTTTCTGTCTTGTATCAGAGATGGCGTTGTATACGGATTTAATTTTACTGTGATTTTCTTACTTTTCCAATGCGCGAGGAAACTTCTCGAGGCTGGGACGTACAAAAAAAAAATTCATCGAAATCAGTCACAAAATGTATGAGAAAATTAATTTTCTTCATACATTTTTTTTTTCGTGAATTTTTCCGATGTTTTAATAGTTATTCTACTATTCGGAGCGGATTCACATCCCACAAATCAAAGATCATAAAAATCGTTCCAGCCGTTCTTGGGTTATAAATGGTGTAACTAACCCAACTTTGTTTTATATCTTAAGATTTATTTATATAGACTAACAAACATTAACATAAAAAAAAAATTAAGACCACTGGCTGCATAGGCTTTCGGCTCAATGATTCAGATTTATTAAAATTAAGCTAATTTACAATCTAATGTTAAGATTGGAGACCAAGGTTTGGATAGTTATGAGGTTTTTTATGTTAATATCTTTTAGGATTTCGTATACATTTTGGTTATTTCTAGATAAAATAAGGTTTATGTGGACTAGAAGATGATCGATATTGAGTGTTTAAGAACAGCTGGAGCAAAATGGAGGATTTTCCCTTTTCAAAAGGAATTGATGAGTCAAACAGGTGTGGCCTAAACGAAGACGGACGCAATTACAAATGGTCTCTTTTGAAGCTGCCGTTGTATATATGGGTTGAACATTGTTGACATTGATTTTCGTATAGTGATGAGTATATTTTGATCAGTTGTTTTAATAACTCTTAATAGATCCAGCTCACTATATGCGTTAAACAAGAATGTGGGTGCTGTACAGGCAGAATTAGCAGTTTTGTCGGCAACCCACATAATTTTTATTGGCACATATTCATAGATGTTTGATAAGTTCTTATTATCGAGAAACTCTCGATAATTCGAATTTCATCGGACCAAGGAAAAACTTTGAATTACAGAGGTTTCAGAGAAAACAGAATATCTTTGCTAAAAAAGAATAACTACTGACATGTTTACATTTAAGTAATGCGTTAGTTTTGTAAGTGATAGTTTCGCTTCCTTTGAAGTTACGGACTGAACTGGTTCCCAGTCCTCATGATCAGAGCTCTCTTCCTCAAATGGTAACATGTCTGCATCCGATAGATGATAGCACCAGTGACTGCTAATTTATCATCAAAGTGGACAAACTCTTGGATTGAAACTGAGATTTCTTCGGGTTGAGGTAGGAGATTCCATCCAACCTGTATAAAATCGATTTGCTGTTCTCCTTCATCTTGAGCTTCATGTGATTCTTTCTGGAGAAAGCCACAAGTTCTAAAACAATTGCGAATTGTACTTTTGGTAACATTCTTCTAAGCTTTATCAGCCATCTTCATTGCAAGCAGGACTGTTATGCTAGTCTCATTCCCTTCTTCTATACAATCTAGCATTCTTGTGAACATTTCCTTACGGTACAGCGTCTTGAAGTTATTGATAATGCCTTGATCAAGTGGTTGAAGTTTGGAAGTCGTATTCGCTGGCAAAACTTTTATTTTGACGTTAGTCAGTGATGACATGTCACTGTGAGCAGTGCAGTTATCAATAAACAAAAGGATTTTCCGCTCCCGCTTTTTCATTTCCACATCGGGACTAGTTAGCCATTCCTTAAATGTTTCGGTCGTCATCCATGCTTTTTTATTTGAACAATACGACATGCGAAATGATTTCATGTTCTTAAAACATCGTGGTTTTGCATATTTTCCTATCATCAGCGGTTTCTACTTTTGGAACCCATCCATATTCGCAGCTAACAATAGTGTGATTCGCTCTTTGCTGTATTTTTCCTCCGTGACACTTTTCATTTTTAAACGACATTGTTCGGTCTGGAAGACATTTAAAAAACAGTCCTGTCTCATCAGCGTTAAAAATATTTTGTTCGTAACTTTCCAACAGTCCTTCTAATTCATTTTTTCCAATCTGAACAAATGCCGTCATTAACCTTTGCACTCTCACCGCAGATTTTCCGAAACACTATGTTATGATGTTTTTTTAAATTTTTCCAGCCATCCGTCACTAGCTTTGAAGTCCATAATGCCCAAGCGAAGTGAAAAAGATTTTGACAGGAATATTTTTATATCTGCATTGCGTAAACCATTTAATCAAGCTTTCTTCAAGCTGAGGAAACTCTCCTGGCCTACTTCTTTTTCTTGCCTTATGTGATGTGTTTGTGGCAATTTTATCTTCCTGCTTTAAAATCGTTGACAGAGTAGATGAAGAAATTCCATAACGTGCCGCTAGATCCTTTTTCCTATGTCCTTCTTCTACGGCCTGAACAATTTTCATCTTCTCAGAGTGCTTGTACTTTTTGGAACTCCTTTTTATACAAACTTTGCATCTTTCTAAGAAAATAACAAACGACGCAAAAAAAAAAAACAGAAAAAATAAAATATTACATATTTAGTCGCAATACAGTTAAAGTACCGCTAAAATAGTCCAATTTAATTGCGTCTTTTAGAATAGAAAAATTGCAAACTCTACTACCAACCACCTACACACCTTTACGTTCAATGAATGTATACACAGGGCAAAGGCATCTCTTAAGCATTTGTTTTCATGGCCTACTTTCGTCACATACGCATTTCAACGTACAGTTGAGGAAAAACAAATAGACTTGACTTCGAATTATAGAGGTAAAAAAGCCATCACGTTCGAATTAGAGAGGTTTTCAAGTTATTTTGCACAACAGTAAATTCGAATTAACGAAAGCGACAAATTGTGTAGGTTTTCTTCAGTTAACAGAGGTTTTCTCATGGGACTCTCATGGTTCTTCTATTTATAGAGGTTTTCGTATTATAGAATTTCGAATTACCGAGAGTTCACCGTATGTTGTTGTTAAACTAATCCGGTGTTTAGGTAATTCATAGACAATTTAAAGCCATGTCTAAACAACAATCTCGAGCCTAATATTAATCACAATAGAACGTATGTTTAACCCTCTACTGCATGAAATATTGTTTAAAGAAAAAAAAAGTAAAACGCGCTTAAAATAGCTTCATTCAGTTGTTTTAAGACATCCTTTATTAAAAAAACAAAAAAAAAATTTATTTGTTTAAATAATTAGAATACAGGCCAAATTTGGCTTCGTATGCAGTAAGGGTTATATAACTTAAACATTTTTCTGTTCAATTTGAATTCATAAAATATAAAAAAATAACAAAATAAATATAAATTAAAAAAATATAAAAGTATTAATCAGTTAAAAACAAAACAATTCATGGTATTAAAAAAGTCAAATACTGGTTGCACGTTGTGCGTCTATACACCGTGGAATTTAGAAAAGCAATTTCTTTTTTCATTGTAACACAAATGAACTTTACATTTTTGGCAAAAAGTAAATGAACGATAAGTACAATCGTTTTGGCAAATTTGCCGGTTTTTTTTTATTTGTGGGAAATGACCAACATTGTCGAAATGAACTGATAGCATCGGAAAATCGTGATGCCTTAATGGGCGCTTTCTTTTTTGTGTCGCTTGTATTTCAGTGGGCGATCGGGTAATTATTTCAATATTACTCATAGAGGATGTTGAAGTAGCAGGAGATCCAAGTCTAGATGCAGTACAGGGCCGCCCACGTCTTTTCAAAGGTTGCTTTTCGGCCTTGCATAAGTGCTCGGCAATTGCAAGTTTAAAGTCAAACAAAGGTAAATGGAAATCATATTGACGACGCCAAAGAATCCATGCGTTCACTGTACATAGATCAATCATAAGGAAAAATATTCGCTTATACCATTTCTTGGATCGCAAGGGTATGCGATATAAGCCCAGCATCGAATCAAGTAAGTCGACACCCCCATAGCAGGAATGGTTTTATACTGCTTATCCTTTCTGAAGTAACGGCACTTGTTTGTTACTGGATTCATTCCAACATAGGGTGACATTAAGGTAACTATTTTGTTGTCAAACCAGGTCACTAAACTCAATTTAACTCCATCAATAGTTTCCACTTTTTCCATCATACTTCCACGACCTTGCTTCATCAGTTCATTTTTCGGAATTCTCGAGTTTGGCACTCGGTTGAGTCTTACAGTTCCTAGTGGCAAAAGACCACTTTTAAATAAATAGACCTCCAAGTTCGGACTATTATAAAAGTTGTCAAAAAAAATCTTGTGATTAACATTTTTTTCTACCGTTGATGTTAGTCTGGTGACAACGTTACCACTGACTCCCAGATCTGGCGCCTCGTCAGGAAATTTATTGCTCTGGTGCCCGGCAAATAAATCAAAATCATAACTAAATCCGGAAATTCCACTAAAAACTTGGTTTTTATAGCCCCATTTATGTGGTTTAGCTGGGTTATATTGTTTTAATTCATGGCGGCATTTCGTCGGTATGATTTGTTCGAGGAACTCTTCTTTTGGAATCAACAGTAAACGTTCTCTTATTTTTTCCAAAAGTGGTCTTACTTTGAAGAGTTTATCATGTCCTTCTGATAAAACTTAAAAAAATCCGATGGTGTCTCTAGGCCTTTTACGGATTCTGGAAGCTCGGCCGATCCTTTAAATTTGAATTGTTCTTCGTCGTAAGCAGTGGATGACCCTTTCTCCAAGAAAATTGTTGTTTTTTTTTTTTTTTTATGTCGTTGGTTTCAGGGTTTTGGATTTCGGTGCAACAAGGGGTTCATCATTTGATTCAGATTCTATGTCAGTTTCCTCCACCGTAATATTGCCACTTTGGTTATGGAAATGCATCTCCGTCTCTAGTTCCATATCCGAATCTCCTGCCAATTCATTATCGCTTTGCGATCCATCCCCAGGAATAGGGTTAACGAGTGAAGATCGTCCATAAAAACGGAGAGGTTCCATTTCTAAAGTAAAAAGAACCAAACTGTATTTCATCTACAAACTAAACGTAAAAAAAAATGAAAACAATTTTCGCATCACAACAAGAAAAAACTGAACAAAATGTGTAGATTTTCAACCCCTTGCTGCATACGAAGCCAAATATGGCTTGCGTACTTTTACCTCTCAAACGAGCAAGATAACAATTTTTTTTCAATAAAAATCTCAGCGTTGCAAAGAGAATTGGACACGCAATCAGAAATAAATTTTTATGACCACTTTACTCACCTAACACCCAAATTATTATTATTTAAAATATGAAAATTTTTCACACTTTCGTTTTCAATGCCAACGAACTGACGACTGACCTGCAAGCATGAATATCACCCTTCTTGTTTGTGGCACGTACACAAAAAGTACCGCTATGTGTTCTCAGAAATGCACAGACGAGGATCGTGTTGGGTTTTGATATTTTTTTTTTTTTATAAAAGTAAGGAGAAAAGGGATGTAAATGTTAAAAGCCATATTTGGCTTCGTATGCGGTAGAGGGTAAGTTAGTTTAATTCTGTAACTCTGTAAAATGTCAAAAATTTGTGAACAAAGACAAATTATATTAAGAATTTTGCGATGCGCGGTTTGTGATTTGATTTTAGTTTTAGGTAACGAATTAAATAAAATAAAGAAAAATGTCGGTCGATTACAACATTGATCAAGATTTTGATATCTTGGTGGATATTGGAATGGTACCACCAACTAGAAGACGACTCGACCCCTTTGAATTGACTAACGAGGAATTTTATGACAGATATCGGATTCGACAAGGACACGGCAATATTTATTATCGCCGGTTACCCTTTGTCTAATATTTTGCTCACTCCTGTAAGGAACCCAAAGAGTCGACAGGACGAAAAGTTTAATATTTGGCACATTGCAACAAAAAGCAAGATAGAATGTAGAAAAGCTGAGAGTTGACTTGGATATGGCTAAGAATATTGTTGTGGCAGTTGCAGTTCTGGACAACATTGCCAAAGAACGTAATCTCTCAGGTAGGTACATACATACTTCTTATTTTCAGCATATTGACCTAATATACATAAACTTTTACAGTTTCTGATCCGAATAATGAATTATTCGATGAAAGAGAAGTATCAATATAAGTAGACGAAGGAGAAAACCCCAAGCAAGGATATTTCGTCAAAACTTCATCAACCGGCATTTCAATTAGAAACATATTTTTAACAAGAACAAGAAATAAAAAAATAGTAATTAGATTGTTATTTATTATATCTGTTTAAACACATAAAAAACCCAAAACAAAAGAAATAATAAATAAGAAAAGAAACAGAAATTAAAATAACCGAAAAAGAAATCAATTTCCACAATTTTCTTTTTCTCTATCCTGTTTGAGTTTTTCGGTCTCCAACATTGTTAATTTGATTTGCATATCAATTTCAAATAGTGAGTTTTCATGCAAAATTAGATTTGGCAATAATTCTACTTTAAGTTTTTGTAGTTCCTTACTATGTCGTTCCTTGGTTGAAATTTGTTTACGATGTTGCTGGAGTACGTCAACAGCTGGCTTTGCTGTTGTTTTTGGAAGACGCCTTAGCCTTTGGATTGGAGTTTATTTTATGTTGAGCTTTTTTTCCTTATTTTCTCTAATAGTTAAATCCAAAAGCGGCTGCAATACTGGCTCCATTTCCGTATCTGATGAGGGGTCTTCGTCAAACATTTGGACATTTACTAGGTCATCAGTTTTGCTGTCTATCAATAAAGTCGTCCATCATCATATCTTTTAAGATAAAATCATCTTGCGTAGGCCCCTTGATAATTACCGTATTGCCAGTAGCTCTTTGCGCTGCTTTCAAGTCGCTAATACTTTTCCGTACTGCGTTCTTCATCCGATGCCACTGCTCTCTTAGCTTCTTTTTTTCTTTTTTGTTTGAAGGGGAAAATCTTCTAAAAGATACTGACGAAATACTCGGTTGGTCAGTATGTCAGATTTCTACTGACTAAAACCACCTCCCTTTGTGTAGGTGTCTACTGCATCCCACTTTGCTTGCGACTGTAGCATGTGCCCTATTATGTTTTCAGGGTTTGGTATTTCTTCCAGTTCCCTTGGTAGGATTTCTCTCTGAAGCTGGAATCGTGAGCATTGGAAATACACATGCTCAACGTCTTCTTGCCTTCCCTCGCAGTACGGACAATTGAGTGTGTCGTCGAGTTTAAACTTATGTACCTAAGTAGGCACGAAAGCATCCATACCCACTTAGGATTTGAGTCATGTGGAAATTTAGCTCTCCGTGTTTACGCTCTATCCAGTCGTTGATTGTCGGGATAATATTCCACAATAGAGGCCTAGGACCGAGCCCTGTGGCACCTCACCCGTGACTATGTATTTCTTAATACCTTTATCTGTATTATACAATGGAATCCGCTGCCTAAAATAATCCATTATTATATTTATTAATTACTGTGGAACTCTCTTGTTCCTTAGAGTAGCCAAAATATGTTCCCAGTTTGCGGAGTTAAACGCATTTTGGATATCTAATGTTATGACGGAGCAGTACTTTTTTCAGCCTCCATCTTCGGCCATCTATGGCTTTCTGTGCAGCGTTAACTACCATCTTGATTGCATCTATCGTAGACCTCCTCTTACGAAAGCCATACTTGTGTTCGGCTAGACCTCCCGCATTTTCAATGGCTGCTTCTAGCCTGGTACCAATAATCCGTCCCAGTACTTATCCAGCTGTATCCAGCATACAGAGTGGTCGATAAGATGATGGATCTCCCGGTGGTTTGTTTCCTTTAGGTAGGAGGACCAATTTTTGGACTCTCCATTAACTCGGAAATACTCCTTCTCGAAGGCATGAATTGTATAGTTCCAGAAACAATTGCGATCTGGCTTTAATTGCGGTCTTCAGTGCTATATTGGGTACAGCATCTAGGCCAGGTGCTTTTCTATTTCCAAATCTGCTGCAGATAGTAATTAGTTCTTCTCTTGTTACCATAGGTATCAGCTGGGTTGGTGCTAGCTGTTCGTTACTTAATTGCATTCCCCGTTGGCTTGGGAAGAGCCCATTAACTATCTCGAGAAGCAGATTCAGGAATATTTTAAGTTTTTTCAAAACTACTAAGTACGCCCTCCCCCATGGGTTTTGGTCCGCTTCATCACATAATTCCAAGAAGCATCTACGTTTGCTATTTTGGATGGCTTGTTTTAGTTCCTTGCGTTCTTCGAACATGTCTCTTCCCCTAGACCGTTGGTACAGCCTTTTCATGTGGTGGCATTCGAAGCGTACTTGCGCTATATTCTCATTCCACCAGTGGACTGAATTATATTTACGTTTTCCCTTCTTTCGCACCATAGAGACATCGCAAGCATCTGTAAGTTGTCTCATTATTTGTTTCGCCTTGTCTATCGCTGAGCCTGTCAGTCCTCCAGCATAATCAAAAACACATCTTTATCGAGGGTGTTGGCCTTCCATCCTAGGTTTTGAGTCGCATTTGGAACTGTATTATTTGTATTTCTGTTCATTTTGATCTCAAACAGTATTGCCTGATGATCGCTGTGGGTGTAGTAGGTGCTTACTTTAGGGCTAAGGAGCAGCTAACAAACGTGAGATCTATAATCGAACCCACTCCGTTTCGATTAAATGTTTTTTCCTGGCCATTGTTACTAAGAGTTATGTTAAGTGCGGCGAAGGCCTCTAACAGGCAAATTCCTCTTTTATTTGTTCTGGAACTGCCCCACTCTGTAGCCCAGGCATTAAAATCACCAGCTATGACAATAGGACTCCGGTCTCTGACATCCAAAGTAAGTCCGTCAAGGAAGTTTTTACATTCCTCTATTGTGAGCAGCTGTACGTATATATGTGTATGCCATTGATTTTGGTTCGTACGAAGCCAGTGCTAGGTACCGCCTCTGTTTTCTAGAAGGACTTATTGCTACCGCTCCAAATCGCAGCTTTGCCTGCACCCATCTATTTCTATTGTACTGCCTGAATGGTTCACTTAAAATAGACACATCAATATTCAATTCCCGTGCTGATTGCAACAGTAGATTTTGAGCAGCCTCGCAGTAGTTTAGATTTAGCTGCAGTATTTTCATGAGTGGTGCAGTTCGTTCATCGTTTTTAGAAAAAGTTCTACTTCCGGCAATGTGACTGCTTGCTAGTCCTTTGTTGTCACGCAGAGGAGACATTTAGGTTCACGCGTGCGGGTTTTCGCTATATGCCCGCTTTCCCCGCATCTTACGCAACAGCTAGACAAATCTCTGGTGAACTTGCATTGCCTTGCTTTATGTCCAAAATCCAAGCACTTATAGCATTTTGTTGGTACTATTTTTTCACGAATGCGGTAGACCACCCTCTCTTAGCTTCGGAATTCCTCTAATGTATTCAGCTATTTGCATATTTAGTTCTATTCCTTTCCACGTAATCATCTTAACGTCGTCTCTTTTAGCGTCCACGACTCTAGATACCTTCGGACCAATTCGCGCAGCATTTCTTTTTCAGCCTCCGACCAGTTCTGCTCCCTTAATCTTTTATATTCCTTGCCACTCATCTGTAATTTTATAATTTTTTGTTTATTTCATAACATTTGTATAATTAAAATTCTTACCTTATTTTTGTTTACAACAGCAAAACCTTAAAAAAAATTTCACACTTGTCTGAAATTTCGATTTCAGAAAATGTTTTCGTAATAGATTGAATAAAACTTGTAGTAGATTAGACGTTAGACTCGTATCTAATTAAACAGAGCTGCCAGATTCTCTATGAATACCAGCTGTGTGTAATCTGTGTGTTATCTTAGACTCCAGATCAGTTACACTCGGGTTTAAAATATAAACACAGATAATAAAGTTACACAGATATCGCATGCAGAGTAAAAAAATATGTCACTTTTTCAGGCGAATGGTATTTACTACTACATCCCAGTTTGATCGAACTCGTTCGAATCGTGCATAAGACATGATATTCTTTCAAATTTGGTTGGAACAACAAATTGCTTGTTGCTTTTGCTGGCCTACAGAAGTGGATTAATAAATTATTTCATTTAAATACATAGACGGAAGTCATAGATTGGATTCAGCAGTGTACTACTCTTGGGGTGTTGGTTACTAGTGAGGTCCCCGTGCCTCTCACTCTGGCGTAGTTGGTTCAATTTCGTGATTGTTTTGCATTTGTTTTCCTGACAAAATTTTAATTTTTTGATTTTTACTGGTAATTCTCTTTTGGATTTTCCAGGCACAATTTTTTCGCAAGAGAATAAGAAGTGCAAAGTAAAGAATTTCTTTGGGATGCTCAAAGCATTGCTTTTTCTCATCAAGCCAGTTCGAGTCTCTAAGGTCTGTTATTCCCATGCATTCCAAGGCCATTCTTTCGCTTATATTTCTAATATGCGGACGATCTCTAAAAATTGTATGGTGCTAAGAGACTTCCAAAATCACTATTTTGAGAAAAATTCTTAGCAAAAATTAAAAATTCTGACGGACATGTTATTTGTTCATCACTTTTTAAAAATAATTTCGAACAATTTGCACACTTGTTTTTTTAAAGCATTTTAAACGCCAGATATCCTGTAAAATAACGCATTGCAGTCGTTTCCAATGAAATTCCATTTGTAATTTTGATTTAATTTATCACTTTTTCGAACAAAGTATTATCAAATACAATTTTCTCCCGTGCTTCAGGTAATAAAAAAGTTCTTGATGTGTGCGGTTGAGTCTGGGAGGTATGTAAATTCAAAAATTCTACATCGTCATCAGCACAATTACTATGAGGAGAGAAAGCATTTAGATTTGAGGGCAGAATTTTTGACATCAAACCATTAAATTCGTACACAAAGGGATTTTTGTTATTACCGCCTTTACTGCGAATAATAGAAAATAAATTTTCCACAATATCTAGATGAGTTCTCTTTGTAAGTAAATACTCAACTTTCCCGAATAAACCATCTCTTATATCTTCACTAAGTAATAAAATCCCGTTTAGTGACTGTACCATTCCTTTTACACAAAAGTTCCTTGGAAGATTAGTAGACTCTTGCATTTATCTTAAGTAAGACACGAATTGTTTAAGCTCATTATGAGCTGGATTTCGGACCTGATCTCCATGCTTTAAAATATTGATATCGTAATGAGACCCACTATCCATACATTCGAAAGCATTATTCATTTTTAATGTAAACGCTTGTGTTGCTAGAGCTTCATTTGAACTATTTTTTAGGCAATTAAGTTGATGAGCAGTTTGTATTGATGCTGCCGTTGTCCTACTAAAGGTTTCCGTTGCCAAGCGAACGCTCATTTTTTCAAATGCATTTGGGGCTATATGTGAACTTGTAAATTTCAAGCATGTTTTAGCCACATTATCTCTTTCTAAATTGAATATTTCTCTGAAAAAATCAAAGGAAACATTACCATCTGGAGTTAGCATATCAGATTTGAGTAAAACATTACGCATTGTTGTGAACAACATAATTTCCACGCAATCAGCAGTTTACTGTGGACATCGAAGGTATCATATCACCGTCTGGGTGCTGGTCATTCAACACCTGTGGGACCAGACAGTGGAGTTATCTAGTTTTATGTTTGTCATTTTCTTTGTAAAAATTATATATAAATAGTCTAGAATTAAAGCAATGAGTGATTCGTTGAAAATCCATAGAACAAGGTTTATTGTGAGACCCCCCACCACAGGTAAGGCTCACATATCATAAAATTCACTTTGTCCAACGTAACATTTGGTCCTTCGAAGCCAACGAAAAGCGTTATCAGGGCTTTAACACTGATTATTAAAAATATAAAATTAAATAATAATACACCCATTTTAAAGCGTAACCAGGGCTACAAACACTGGTAAATACAATATTTGTGAAAAGCGTTGCCAGGGCTAAAAACACTGGTAGTGAACCATTCTCAGTGCAAGTGGAATCTTTAATGGAGGATATCGACGTCTACATTATTATTGCCAGGCAGAAGGCCTTAGCGAAAGAGCTAGAACAGGCGCAAACCAACTTTGGAAAATACAGCGCTGTACGGAAAACTCTACGATATAAAGAAGAACGAATTAAGAAAATTAAAGAAATTTGGACTGAATTTGAGAATAATTATGAAAAAATTCTTAATATCGTAAAACCCGATACTCCCTATATTCAGAACAATACATTTCAATTAGTGAAAACAGTTTACGAACAGTTGAGAGCTAAATTGGAGAAAATTGATCCATCGGAGTTGGTATTAGTTGAATCAGATAAACAGAACCCCGCGCCATCCGAAAACGAGCCTCAGCGACTCCGTCTAAGAAAGTTAGAGATACAAATTGCAGCTCTCATGAGGAGCATAGATTCCTTTGAACAATCATTCAAGAACTACTCTAAAGAAGTTCAGGAGTATCAGCAAAAAATTCTACTTGATCAATGGAAAGTTTTAACGGAATTGCATGAAGAATTTCTGAATGAAGATTATAAAACTTCATATCTAACACAGGTATTCCAGGTACAAGGGATTCAAGAAGACATAAACAACTGCCTATTTTGAATGGCTTCAAAAAAGTCAGAAATAACATTAGCTAAGGATTCGTCATCTAATCTAGAGGTTCGACTTCCTCAGCTCAAAATCTCCATATTCAAAGGAAACTATTTAGAGTGGAAGTCATTTTGTGATATTTTCACAACAATAATACACAGCTAGGTAACGCTTGGTATCACTGAAAAGATGGAGTATTTGAAAACACATTTAGAAGGTGAACAACTCCAACTCATCCAACATTTCACAATATCTAGTGAAAACTACCAGAGCGCATGGGAAACTCTTAAGAAACGTTACGACAACGAACGGAAAATCGTATCAATGCACCTGGACAGGATGTTCAAAACAAACCATCAGGGAGGGCAATCTACAGCGTCATTTAAAAGCCGTTCTAGATGCAAACAAAGAAGGTCTTGCGGCTCTCAAACACATGGGATTTGAAACTTCTTCTTGGGGACCAATCATAGTTCACCTAATTGTAAAGGCATTGGATCCAGAGAGGAGAAACCTGTATGAGCAAGGCATAAAGATGCCAAATAAGGCACCAACGCAAGAAGAACTCTTTGAGTTTCTCGCAGAAGATACCAAGCATTAGAGGTATTGGGATCATCTCGGCAACGATAGCATAAGGACGAGAATAAGAACTCTGTGAGAAATTACCACATAGCAGCGAAGTCCAGTTGCATATTTTGCAACAAGTTTATGAATTGGACTCCAAGGGAAAGATGTGAGCAAGTCAGACAAGCCAAGATATGCATGAACTGTCTAAGACAAGACAAGAAGAACACGTGCTAAAGTCTGCGAACATGTAAGCAATGTAATAAAAAGCATCACACACTGCTTCACCAAGAAAATTACGCTAGAAAACGCCAGAACGATTCGGCCTGTTCTGCCCCAATTCAATAACAGCCAGTTCAGTCACTATGGTCATCAAAGCCAAAGAGTGCTACTCGCCACAGTCATCGTTATTGGTACCAACGTTGATGGATATCGCAGGGAATTGAGGGCTCTCATAGATCCAGGGTCCCAAGCAACACTCATTACAGAGCAAGCTGCCCAATCGTTACGATTGCCGAAACAGAAGTTCTACGCAGAAATCAGTGGGTTAGGAGCAACGGATGCTGGGATAGCTCGCAGTAAGGTGGAAGTCTCAATCGAACCAAGATTCAAATCAGACTTCAAACTTTTAGTCTCAGCACTTATGTTACCAAAACTTACCAAACTGATGCCCGATAGAAACAACATCAACAGTTTTGAGTTGATTAGGAATCTTGAATTAGCCGATCCAACATTTTTCATTCCTGGACCTATCGATATGATATAAGGAGCCGATGTGTATGGAGACATCATTCTCAATGGCATTAAGAAGGGTTCGAAAGGTTCCCCGGTGGCTCAAAAGTCGCATTTAGTATGGTTCATCACAGGCCGTACATCATCAAAAGTCGTAGGGATGGTCGCTCAAACAACAATAGAAAACCAATTTAAGTGATTCTGGGAACTCGAAGAAATACCTGAAGAGAGTCATCTGACACAATTGAAGCTGGATTGCGAACGGGATTACCAAAAAACCCACCATCGAGAACCCGACGGTAGATATACTGTAAGCATCCCTTTCAATCAGGAATTAATGTAAAAATACAGTCTGAGTGCATCAAGAGATAGAGCTGTAGCTAGGTTACTCAAATTAGAAAAAAGATTTGCCACTGACCCACAGTTGAGATTGGAATATATAAAATTTGAATAAATGAGGGAAATCATAAAAACAAAATATTTTTTTCATTATTGAAAATTGTAAAAGGCTTTTCTGCTGTAACACCTAATAATTGGTAAGCTTTCCTGTTGTTAGGTCCTTGGTCGCAAACTATAGCGCACACTTTCAGACCATGTGTCAATTTATCTTCTAAAATAGACTTCAGGTTAATAGAGTTTGCTGAAACAAAATAATTTAACATACTTTTCCAGCTATCAAAGAGGCCGTTTACCATGAAAATACAAATTTCGTTGCCGTACAATCTTTTTCGATCCACTCCTTGATCTTCAAATCCATCAATTAAGTCATTTTTGATATTGTACGTGAGATTTGAACGAATTCTAATTTCATCAAATATCAGTACCACATTCCGTTCACGTTGGCTTAATGATGCAAACTTTCCTTTCAGAAAACAGTGGGCATTGTTTTGGAATCCAGGTTGTAACAGGAGCTCAACGATAAAATGTGGATACATGGGGAAGTTTAAATCCCAGTCTATCTCGCAGAAATTTATAACCGTTCTGAGATCTGTAAAAAATGTTTTGGGAAAGTACTCTTTCGGCAACATTATATTTTTTGGACTTGGTCAGCTCCATCAATATACTAAAAAAAAATGTTGAATGCTCTGAAATATCAAGTACTTGAATTTGCGATGATAAACTAGTTGATATTCTGCTAGTTCGTAAAGCGTTATACGTTTTAGTTCTAGAGCGAAGTTTTCTTCTCAAGCTTTGAATTTTAAGTCTGCAGCTTAATATATTGTAGCATAATAATAACTACGCGCCTATGTCTATGCAGCAAATTCCGAAGTGACTTTCCATTCTGGCAGAATTTTGGTTCAAACTGTCCTTCATTCGAGGTTCGTGTCGGGGACGAAGTCTCCACAGCTCATGTCAACGAAAGAGACGAATAATATTAGGGATAAAAGGGAATTATAACTGCAAGAATTATTTCTCTTGTTCCAGTGGTCGAAGAATTTACTAGAAGTTTCTGGCTATCAGAAACTTCTGCTATATAAGGACAGATGGCGATCAAAAAAAGGACAGTTGGTTTAGAACCGTGGCGAAGAGATTGGAAAAGTGATAATGGGCGAAGTTGTAATTTGGTGATAAATTGAAAGTTGAGAGTAAACAAGAAAAAGTAATTAGTTTGGATTTGTGAATTAAGTAATTGAAAGGAGATAAAGTGATTTGAGAGGAAAGAGACCTTGTAAGAAAAGAATTTGCAAAGAATAGTATAGTGTGAACTTGAATTGTTCTATAGACTAGAAAATAAAGAAATAAATTTCACAGAATATCGTTTTATCTACTCGAGCCGTAGCCAGCATATTACATTGGTGTCAGAAGCGGGATAAAACTTATTCTGTGAATAACTATTTCCGTGGTGTGAAATTGCACAAAAAAAAAAAAAAAACCATTTCTGTGTTGAGTTAATTAGTTGCGCAAAATGGGTCGCAAATTGGGAAAACTAACTATAACTCAACTAAAGGCAGAACTCAGTAAGCGGAACCTCGACACAACTGGGGGAAAAGATGCCCTGCTGATTCGTCTGGAAGAAGCAGTAACGCAGGAAGGTGAAAATCCGCACGACGTAGAGTTTGACGTGGAAGAGGAACCAGCAAGTACAGCAGCCGACCCAGGTATAACAAGTCTGCTCCTGCAACTTAAGTTAGTCATGGACGAACAAAAGAAAGCAATAGAAGACCAAAGGAATTATATAGAACTTAAGCTGGACGACCAAAAGAAAGCAATGGACGACCAGAGGAATTCCCTAGAACTTAAGCTGGACGAACAAAAGAAAGCAATGGACGAACAAAAGAAAGCAATGGACGACCAAAAGAAAGCAATGGACGACCAAAAGAACTCTCTAGAACTTAAGATGGACGAACAAAAGAAAGCAATGGACGACCAGAGGAATTCTCTAGAACTTAAGCTGGACGAACAAAAGAAAGCAATGGACGACCAAAAGAAAGCAATGGACGACCAAAAGAAAGCAATGGACGACCAAAAGAACTCTCTAGAACTTAAGATGGACGAACAAAAGAAAGCAATGGACGACCAAAAGAAAGCAATGGACGACCAAAAGAACTCTCTAGAACTTAAGATGGACGAACAAAAGAAAGCAATGGACGACCAGAGGAATTCTCTAGAACTTAAGCTGGACGAACAAAAGAAAGCAATGGACGACCAAAAGAAAGCAATGGACGACCAAAAGAAAGCAATGGACGACCAAAAGAACTCTCTAGAACTTAAGATGGACGAACAAAAGAAAGCAATGGACGACCAGAGGAATTCTCTAGAACTTAAGCTGGACGAACAAAAGAAAGCAATGGACGAACAAAAGAAAGCTATAGACGAACAAAAGAATTCTCTAGATGCTCTGGAAAGTAAACTTGATGAGCAAAACAAGAACTTGGAATCCAAATTCGAAGTGATCGAAGAGAAAATCGAGAAGGTCGAGACGCAACTCGAAAAAGTCGAAACTAGATTCGATGAAAATTTTGAGAAACATGAAACTCAGTTCGGGAAGTTAGAGACTCAGTTTGAAAAAGTAGAAAAGCAAGTCGAAAATCTTGCTAAGGAGCTCAGCAACGTGAAGAGACAGAAAGCACGGGAATATTCCACTGACGGTCTGAGAAGAAAGGAGATGCAGCCTCCTATCTTCGATGGTCAAACATCATGGCCAATTTATAAGAGGCAATTCGAAGCGGCCGCAATGACCAATAGCTGGGACGATGAAGAGAAGTCTATTGCACTCACGCTTGCCCTGAGGGGTCCAGCTGCGGAGCTCTTGCAGACCATCCCGGAAGATAAACAGCAGAACTACGACTCTCTGGTTCAGGCTATCGAGATGCGGTTTGGGGATGAACACATGCAGCAGGTGTACAGGGTTCAGCTGCGTAGTCGAGTCCAGAAAAGGGGGGAAACGCTCCAACAGTTGCAAGCGGATATAGAGCGACTAGCCCATCTTTCATACCCTAAAGCCGGTGAGGAGCTTATCAACGAAATGGCGGTGGAAGCTTTTATTCAGGCCATAGAGGACAGACAACTGCAAATGGCTGTAAGGATGGCTGAAAAGTGAACACTCCCCGAGGCATTGGCATTCGCTTTGTCAATGAAGGCTGCGGACCAAGCATACCAGGGAATACACCGTGTCAGGGAAATGTCCGTCGTGGAATGCTCATGCCAGAGAACAGCCGTCAAAGCTCGCGGAAGTCAAATCCGTTGCTGGAATTGCAACCAAACCGGACACCTACAACGGCAGTGCAGAAGTGCACCTAGACGAGGAAATTGTCCACATTGCGGAAGTAGGAGAAGCAGAGAGGAAGCATCCTGTCGGTCAGACTTCCCAAAACCAGCAGTCGGGAGATGCGTAAGGACCAACTTCGCGGGGCAGAAGTTGGTTACTGGAATCGAGGCCCCCAGGACCACCATTCAAGTTTCGCAAACCAAACGGGGTAACAAGAGCCTGACAGTGGAGGCACTAATCAACGAGAAGAAGTGCGTAGCCACCATCGACACAGGTGCCACTGCCTCCATTGTAAGAAGAGATATCGTCAAAAGCTCCTGGCTGCACAACACCAACAGCTACTGCCTGAAGACTGCAACAGGGGAAATGGCGAAGGTATTTGGAGAAGTTCGTCTTACGATTACTCTGGCAGGACTGACGTTCTCCCATGCGTTTCTGGTGGCAGATATATGCGACGAGTGCATCATCGGAGTAGACTTCATGAAAGCAAATGAAGTAATCTTGGACATCGGGATGCAAGTACTGAGGTATCGAAATGTGGAGATTCCGATGGTGTACGGAAATGAGAATGCCGTAACTCTCAGGACAGTCATCAGCAAAGACGAAGTTTTGCCGCCGTCTTCAGAGACAATCATTTGGACAAAGCTGGAAGGTGATCTTGGGAGCCACCGATTCTACATAGTAGAACCAGACCCAGAGAAGAATTCTCAAGACTACATCGTGGGAAAGACGTTAGTCGAACCAAAGAACACCATGGTTCCAGTGAGGGTTTTGAACGCAAGACCACACACTGTAAAACTAAGGCGAGGGGATGTGACTGGAAAATGCACGCCGATTACCGCCGTCGCAACAATATCTGAACGTGATGCTCCAAAACCTCTCCCATCACCTTGGACAGCGGAAACGAGAGAGACGATTCTCCAGTCCAGTGAGCTGAATCAGGAGCAGCGAACTATGGCAGAGAATCTTATCAATGAGTACGCTGATGTATTTGCCTCACAGGACGGAGAATACGGCCGAACACACCTGGTACAACATCGAATAGACACTGGTGATACTAGACCAATTCGTCAGCCTGCTAGGCGCCTTCCATTGGCAAAGCAGACAGAAGTTGCAGAGATGGTGTCGGCAATGGAGAAAGAAGGTCTGATTGAAAGTTCCAAAAGTCCGTGGGCATCACCGGTTGTACTGGTAAAGAAGAAAGATGGCAGCACGCGGTTCTGCGTGGACTATCGGCAGCTCAATTACGTCACCAAGAAAGACAGCTATCCTCTGCCACGGATTGACGACACGCTAGACACACTATCAGGAGCCCGATGGTTTTCCACTCTCGACTTGAAGAGTGGCTACTGGCAGGTACAGATCCATCCAGAAGACCGGGAGAAAACCGCCTTCACCACAGGAAATGGGCTATGGCAATTCACGGTAATGCCATTCGGGCTGTGCAATGCTCCGGCGACTTTCGAGCGATTGATGGAATGTGTCCTGCAAGGGTTAACATGGAAAACCTGTTTGGTATACTTGGATGATGTCATCGTCGTAGGAAAAACGTTTGCGCAACACCGAGACAATCTAAGGGATGTGTTTCAAAGGCTTCGAAGTGCCCACCTGAAGCTCAACCCCAAGAAGTGCGCCCTGTTTAGAGCGGAAGTCAAGTACCTGGGACACATAATTTCAGCGAAAGGAGTGAGAACCGATCCGGAGAAGGTCGAAGCGGTGAAAAACTGGCCAGTCCCCAAAGACAAACACCAACTAAGGAGCTTCCTGGGCCTAGCCACCTACTACAGACGGTTCGTGAAGGATTTTGCCGGGATCGCAAAGAACCTGCACCAGTTGACGGAAAAGGGAAAACAATTCAAATGGTCAATTGAGTGCGAGAAGAGCTTCAAGGCACTTAAACAACGGCTATGCGATGCCCCGATACTGGCTTACCCCACTCCCGGGGAAACGTTCGTTGTGGATGCAGATGCTAGTAATGTCGGGGTAGGAGCCGTACTCTCCCAGGTGCATGACGGCCAAGAGAAGGTGGTTGCGTACTTCAGCAAGGTGCTCTCTAAGCCAGAAAGGAACTACTGCGTGACAAGGCGGGAACTTCTAGCTTTGATCTTGGCTACGAAGCATTTTCACAAATACCTCTACGGGAGGAAGTTCGTTCTTCGCACAGACCATGCAGCCTTAAAATGGCTATTACAGTTCAAGAGTCCTGAGGGTCAGGTCGCAAGATGGATCGAAAGGCTGCAAATCTACGACTACGAAATACAGCATCGTAAAGGAAAACTCCACTCTAATGCGGATGCACTGTCCCGGAGACCATGCAGAACGGATTGTAAACATTGTGCGCGTCAGGAAGAACGGGAGCTGGTTTCCATCCAAAGAATGAGAGCCGAACCTATCGCCGGCTGGAGCGTAGATGAGATCCGGAACGCTCAGAAGGAAGACCCGGATATCGAGCCGATTCTGGCCTGGAAGGAGAACATGGAGAAACCGGATCATCAGGACATCTCTCACAGAAGCCCGACCTTAAAGGCATATTTTGCGCAGTGGGACTCCCTCCATGTCCAAGAAGGTGTTCTGAGAAGAAAATGGGAATCCTCCGACGGAAAGTCGTTTGTAATGCAGCTTGTCGTACCGCGGACGAGGGTCAAGGAGGTGTTACAGGAAATGCATGGCGGGGCGACCGGAGGCCACTTGGGAGTGAATAAGACGCTAGAAAAAGTACGAGAACGTTTTTATTGGTTAAAAGCGAAGGAAGATATCGAAGACTGGTGCAGAAAATGCGACGTGTGTGCAGCTAGCAAGGGTCCGAGAATCAAAACTCGAGGTAAGATGCACCAATACAACGTGGGAGCACCTTTCGAACGAATCGCCATTGACATCGCAGGGCCCTTTCCGGAAACCGACAATGGTAATCGGTATATACTCGTAGTGATGGACTACTTCAGTAAGTGGCCGGAAGCGTTTCCGATCCCTAACCAGGAAAGCAGAACCGTGGCGGAGCAGATCGTCTACAATTGGGTTAGCAGATTCGGTGTGCCCTTGGAATTGCATTCTGACCAAGGGCGGAACTTCGAGTCAAGAATCTTCCAAGAGATGTGTCAACTACTCGGAATCAAAAAGACAAGGACAACCCCGCTTCATCCACAGTCGGACGGTATGGTGGAGCGTTTCAATAGGACTTTGGACTAACATCTCTCGAAGGTCGTAGGTGACTACCAACGGGATTGGGACCGGCAGATTCCCTTGTTTTTGATGGCCTATAGAAGTGCCGTGCATAGCACTACTCGACATACGCCGTTCGAAATCTTATTTGGTGGAATAGCTCGTTTACCCAGTGAGGTGAAATTTGGATCTCCTACCAATGAGCCCAGAAATGAAGAAGAGTACGTGGCGGACCTTAGGGAAAGGCTTAGGGACATACACCAAAGGACCAGAAGCCAGATTAAGATGACGAGCGACCGCATGAAGACCAGGTATGATGCCAAGGCAACAACGTCAGGATTCCAGGAAGGAGATCTGGTGTGGCTGTATAATCCCCATCGCCAAAAGGGGAAATCACCTAAGTTACAGCGGAACTGGGAAGGTCCCTACAGAATAGTAACCCGCATCAACGATGTTGTCTACCGCATCCAGCGAGGACCAAGGGCCAAAATGAAAGTGGTTCATGTGGACCGACTGAGTCGATACAATGGCCGAAATGAGGATGCACTTGTTCGGGACGAACACGTCTAAGAGGGGGGCAGTGTAGCATAATAATAACTACGCGCCTATGTCTATGCAGCAAATTCCGAAGTGACTTTCCATTCTGGCAGAATTTTGGTTCAAACTGTCCTTCATTCGAGGTTCGTGTCGGGGACGAAGTCTCCACAGCTCATGTCAACGAAAGAGACGAATAATATTAGGGATAAAAGGGAATTATAACTGCAAGAATTATTTCTCTTGTTCCAGTGGTCGAAGAATTTGCTAGAAGTTTCTGGCTATCAGAAACTTCTGCTATATAAGGACAGATGGCGATCAAAAAAAGGACAGTTGGTTTAGAACCGTGGCGAAGAGATTGGAAAAGTGATAATGGGCGAAGTTGTAATTTGGTGATAAATTGAAAGTTGAGAGTAAACAAGAAAAAGTAATTAGTTTGGATTTGTGAATTAAGTAATTGAAAGGAGATAAAGTGATTTGAGAGGAAAGAGACCTTGTAAGAAAAGATTCAATTACGTCACCAAGAAAGACAGCTATCCTCTGCCACGGATTGACGACACGCTAGACACACTATCAGGAGCCCGATGGTTTTCCACTCTCGACTTGAAGAGTGGCTACTGGCAGGTACAGATCCATCCAGAAGACCGGGAGAAAACCGCCTTCACCACAGGAAATGGGCTATGGCAATTCACGGTAATGCCATTCGGGCTGTGCAATGCTCCGGCGACTTTCGAGCGATTGATGGAATGTGTCCTGCAAGGGTTAACATGGAAAACCTGTTTGGTATACTTGGATGATGTCATCGTCGTAGGAAAAACGTTTGCGCAACACCGAGACAATCTAAGGGATGTGTTTCAAAGGCTTCGAAGTGCCCACCTGAAGCTCAACCCCAAGAAGTGCGCCCTGTTTAGAGCGGAAGTCAAGTACCTGGGACACATAATTTCAGCGAAAGGAGTGAGAACCGATCCGGAGAAGGTCGAAGCGGTGAAAAACTGGCCAGTCCCCAAAGACAAACACCAACTAAGGAGCTTCCTGGGCCTAGCCACCTACTACAGACGGTTCGTGAAGGATTTTGCCGGGATCGCAAAGAACCTGCACCAGTTGACGGAAAAGGGAAAACAATTCAAATGGTCAATTGAGTGCGAGAAGAGCTTCAAGGCACTTAAACAACGGCTATGCGATGCCCCGATACTGGCTTACCCCACTCCCGGGGAAACGTTCGTTGTGGATGCAGATGCTAGTAATGTCGGGGTAGGAGCCGTACTCTCCCAGGTGCATGACGGCCAAGAGAAGGTGGTTGCGTACTTCAGCAAGGTGCTCTCTAAGCCAGAAAGGAACTACTGCGTGACAAGGCGGGAACTTCTAGCTTTGATCTTGGCTACGAAGCATTTTCACAAATACCTCTACGGGAGGAAGTTCGTTCTTCGCACAGACCATGCAGCCTTAAAATGGCTATTACAGTTCAAGAGTCCTGAGGGTCAGGTCGCAAGATGGATCGAAAGGCTGCAAATCTACGACTACGAAATACAGCATCGTAAAGGAAAACTCCACTCTAATGCGGATGCACTGTCCCGGAGACCATGCAGAACGGATTGTAAACATTGTGCGCGTCAGGAAGAACGGGAGCTGGTTTCCATCCAAAGAATGAGAGCCGAACCTATCGCCGGCTGGAGCGTAGATGAGATCCGGAACGCTCAGAAGGAAGACCCGGATATCGAGCCGATTCTGGCCTGGAAGGAGAACATGGAGAAACCGGATCATCAGGACATCTCTCACAGAAGCCCGACCTTAAAGGCATATTTTGCGCAGTGGGACTCCCTCCATGTCCAAGAAGGTGTTCTGAGAAGAAAATGGGAATCCTCCGACGGAAAGTCGTTTGTAATGCAGCTTGTCGTACCGCGGACGAGGGTCAAGGAGGTGTTACAGGAAATGCATGGCGGGGCGACCGGAGGCCACTTGGGAGTGAATAAGACGCTAGAAAAAGTACGAGAACGTTTTTATTGGTTAAAAGCGAAGGAAGATATCGAAGACTGGTGCAGAAAATGCGACGTGTGTGCAGCTAGCAAGGGTCCGAGAATCAAAACTCGAGGTAAGATGCACCAATACAACGTGGGAGCACCTTTCGAACGAATCGCCATTGACATCGCAGGGCCCTTTCCGGAAACCGACAATGGTAATCGGTATATACTCGTAGTGATGGACTACTTCAGTAAGTGGCCGGAAGCGTTTCCGATCCCTAACCAGGAAAGCAGAACCGTGGCGGAGCAGATCGTCTACAATTGGGTTAGCAGATTCGGTGTGCCCTTGGAATTGCATTCTGACCAAGGGCGGAACTTCGAGTCAAGAATCTTCCAAGAGATGTGTCAACTACTCGGAATCAAAAAGACAAGGACAACCCCGCTTCATCCACAGTCGGACGGTATGGTGGAGCGTTTCAATAGGACTTTGGACTAACATCTCTCGAAGGTCGTAGGTGACTACCAACGGGATTGGGACCGGCAGATTCCCTTGTTTTTGATGGCCTATAGAAGTGCCGTGCATAGCACTACTCGACATACGCCGTTCGAAATCTTATTTGGTGGAATAGCTCGTTTACCCAGTGAGGTGAAATTTGGATCTCCTACCAATGAGCCCAGAAATGAAGAAGAGTACGTGGCGGACCTTAGGGAAAGGCTTAGGGACATACACCAAAGGACCAGAAGCCAGATTAAGATGACGAGCGACCGCATGAAGACCAGGTATGATGCCAAGGCAACAACGTCAGGTTTCCAGGAAGGAGATCTGGTGTGGCTGTATAATCCCCATCGCCAAAAGGGGAAATCACCTAAATTACAGCGGAACTGGGAGGGTCCCTACAGAATAGTAACCCGCATCAACGATGTTGTCTACCGCATCCAGCGAGGACCGAGTGCCAAAATGAAAGTGGTTCATGTGGACCGACTGAGTCGATACAATGGCCGAAATGAGGATGCACTTGTTCGGGACGAACACGTCTAAGAGGGGGGCAGTGTAGCATAATAATAACTACGCTCCTACGACTATGCAACCCATTCCGAAGTGTCTTTTCATTCTGGCAGAATTTTGGTCCGAAGTGTCCTTTCATTCGAGGTTCGAGTCTGCGGTTAAGTCTCCACAGTTCATGTCTACGAAAGAGACGGATAATATCACGGATAAGAGGGAATTTAACTGCAAGAAATGTTTATCATCTTGGAATTATTACATCAGAATTTTTCTTGTTCCAGTGGTCGAAGAATTTGCTAGAAGTTTCTGGCTATCAGAAACTTCTGCTATATAAGGACAGATGGCGATCGAGAAGAGGCAGTAGTTTTAAAACCGTGGCGAAGAGATTAGAAAAGTGATAATGGGCGAAGTTGTAATTTTGTGATAAATTGAAAGTTGAGAGTTAACAAGAAGAAGTAATTAGTTTGGATTTGTGAATTAAGTAATTCAAAGGATATAAACTGATTTGAGAGGACAGAGACGTTCTAACAAAAGAATTGCGAAGAATAGTACAGTGTGAACCTGAATTGTTCTATAGACTAGAAAATAAAGAAATAATTTCACGGAATATTGTTTTATCTACTCGAGCCGTAGCTCGCATATTACAATAACTACGCTGCAAAAGTATACAACAATAATGTAGCATAATAACTACGCTCCAAAAATATGCAACACATTCCGAAGTGTCTTTCATTCCAGGCTCGTGTACGGATTATGGCTAAGACGACGTCGCGGAATTAAGAGAGAATTATAACCGCAAGAGATTATTGGCTGCAGCTGTCATCTTGGAATTATTACATCAGAATTTTCTCGTTCCAGCGGTCGAAGAATTTGCTAGAAGTTTCTGGCTATCAGAAATGCGACTATATAAGAACAGATGGCGATCGAGGCAGGGGCAGTTGGGTTTCAAACCGCACGAAGAGATTGGAAAAGTGATAATAAGCGAAGTTGTAATTTTGTGATAAATTGAAAGTTAAGAGTTGACAAGAAGAAGTAATTAGTTTGGATTTGTGAATTAAGTAATTGAAATGAGATAAAGTGATTTGAGAAGAAAGAGACCTTATAACGAAAGAATTTGCGAAGAATAGTGAAGTGTGAACTTGAATTTTTCTATAGACTAGAAAATAAAGAAATAATCTCACAGAGTAACGTTTTATCTACTCGAGCCGTAGCTCGCATATTACAATGTTATAAAACAATAGCGACACAGTCAGTCATTCGTATATTGTGCCAATTAAGACGTAAAACAAAATGAAGGGTTGCAGCAAAACGAAATATGATAAAAATGTGTGTATATCGAAGTTACAACACACTGAAGGATGGTTGATATCCACGACTATACAACTTAAAATGGTTTCATACCGAATTGATGCAACAACCCTTACACTGCGTCTCCAAAGGTAATATTCGAGGTAATAAATTGCCATTGCCATTGCCACTGCCTTAAAATTTTCTAGTGTAGGCGCTAAAGCAATGGCAATGCCAATATTGCCCGCCAGATAGAAGGCAATGATTGCTTCCAACACAAAGGCAATGAATTTGACGTTTCGACGTTTTCAAAATGGCGGAAAGCGAAAAAGAAGACGTGTGGCAAAAAAAAACTTTTTTAGAAGAAGCACGCACACGTTTGTTGTTGAATGACATAATTACATTTGACATTTGGATATTGCCAGCAATGAAATGCTCACCTAAATTTTAAATTGCTATTGCCATTGCCATTGCCTGAAATATTGCCTGTGGAGACGCAGTGTTAGGTTTGATGATTTTATTGTCGTTGAAAAAGTGGTCATTTTTTTTTTTTTGCTCTGCATGCGAAATCTATGTAATTTTATTATCTGCGATATAACTATGAATATGGGCCATTAGCTATTTTAAAAACCACCGAATTATCCTTAAAGACTTGTATTAAGTTCGTCATATGCACAGATAGCCTATCAGTGTTACATGCCGTTACAAATCCCAATCACGACTCTGAATAATATAATATATAATGATAAAAACACCCAACAAAATAAAGCTAATGTGGATCCCTAGTCATATTGGAATAAAATGTAACGAATTTGCTAATACCACTGCCAGTCTCACTCACCGCGCTCCAGTCTACAAATCTGTCTTCCATACCAGATCTGATCTACTGCTTATCATCAACTATAGAATGACCAGATAAGAACGATAGGGAAGTTTAAATAAAGCAACAACGGTGTGAGATATTAAATTTATTCTGACTTTATTTTGAAGCTACATTCATGCCATTAAGTATGGAATAGAACATCATTTAAATGGCCGCCTCGGCTTAGCTGGCAGTTCTTCAAGCGGTCGGTCCAAATTTTGATGATTCGGTCCAATATGTGTGGCGTGATTCCGAAAATAGCGTCTCGAATGTTGGCCTCGAGCTCGTTCAAAGTAGTTGGCTTGTTAGCGTAGACTAAGGAATTGTCATAGCCCCAGAGAAAATAATCGAGGGGTGTCAAATTGCATGATCGCGGCGGCCAATTGATGAACGCTCGCCGTGAGATAACCCAGTCGCCAAATTTCTCCTTCACCACTTCGAGC
The DNA here is from genome assembly GCA_963082735.1 of Pocota personata. Lineage (NCBI taxonomy): Eukaryota > Metazoa > Arthropoda > Insecta > Diptera > Syrphidae > Pocota > Pocota personata. The sequence continues at coordinate 79,834,021 of OY720430.1, forward strand.
GTTGCGTCAACAATTTCAGCGCCCAATTAGCGAACTCACGGCGTTGTCTATGGTCGTCCGGCTTCAATTCTTACGTCAGTACAATCTTATACGGATGTAAGCCCAAATCCAACCACAAAATAAGCCTGGTTGACTCTCTGGCGATGCCCAATTCAGAAGATAGGCACCGAATCACCATTTGTTGATCGCCATTTCTTGGTTCTACTTCGATACTGGCCACTACTGAGGCTACGTTTTCTTCACTTCGCACCAATCTCTATCTGGTTGGTGGCTTAAGGTCCAAAAGACTTTACTCACTCTCAAACTTTTCCACGGTGCGACGAATTGATTGCGCACTAAAGCCATGATGACGACCGACCTCACGACGAAATTCACGTTGCGTATTTACAACTGCGCCTGAATTTCGATAATATTTTTTAATAATTCCCACACGTTCGGGAAGTCAAACGATGCATGATGAAAACGCAGACCTTACTGAATATTTTAACAGCTGGATATCATTGATAACTTTGACAGCTGCTGAAACATAACAACTGGAAAAACTATCATTGCTATCTGGTCACCCTTTAAAAGTTCAAGTCAAAGCAACTTTTGGATTGGAGAAGCTACAGACACCATTACTCGCATCCGACTTATCCCGCCTGCATCTCTAAATCGATGAACTCGATCTTCGTCACATTAAGATTGGGTCACACAACTCTCACTCATCAATACCTCCTAAAGAGAGAAAATCCTCCTACGAGTCCACAAAATGTTACGAAATCCCACTCCGGAAAACATCCTAAAAATAAACAGACCTGTAAAAATTTCTAACATTAAAATCTAATCTAATAAAAATTGTATCTATTGTAGCTATTACTATTAATAAAAAAGTAAAAAAAATTAAAGAAAACATTTTAGTTACTTTACTCGTATTAAGATACAAAGAACCGAAAGCCTCCGCTGCTAGTGCTTACTTACTGTTAGCATATGTTATATAGTTACGGTAACAGTACCCCAGGTGACACCCAGACAGCTGAAGTACACATAAAAGGCTCATATAAATAAATTTACGCGTCAGCTATTCCACATTTTCCCACACTTCAATCAACCCCAATATCAACACGAGTGCACTGCACTTGCCGAATAAGCATACGACCCAAACGCAAAATAGTTGGCCTAATTAATATTTCTTCTTACAAGGTTCGAATAAAAGACTGACGTTCTAAATTAAACAAAGTAATTCAAATTTTATTTTGATATTGTGTATGTGTTAGACTTACACATTTAAAACCAGTACTTCATAAAATACAAGGAGCTCATTTACAAAGAGAAAAAAACAAAATTATACCAACGCATAGTACGCAAAATAGTTGGCCCACTCTTTTATCGACGCAAAAAAGTTGGCCCAATACAAATATCTGGGCCTTTACCAATAAGTGACGTCACCTTTGTTTTTGATAACGGCCATGATTCGACTTGGGAGTGTTTCCACTAAATTAAGACAGCATTCAGGGGTTATGCCATCCCAAACTTCTTGGATTCTTTCCTTTAACTCATTTAGGTTCTTCGCCGGATTTTTTCTTAACTCTTTTTTTCATTTTTCCTCACAAAGTCTCAATTGGAGACAGGTCGGGGCTCTTTGCAGGCCACGTTAGAACTGGAATGTTATGTTCTTGAAGCCAGCTCATATTTCGCTTGGCTGTATGACATGATGCCCCATCTTGCTGATACGTAAACCTGCCATCTTCTGTTTGGAGCCTTGGAATCGAGGGTAAAAGTTGGTGCTCTAAGATGTCTTGGTACCTACTGGCACTCATTGTACCACCGATGAAGCACAGGTTTCCCACGCCTTGAGCTGACATACATACCCAGACCATAACTGAAGCCGAAATTTTGTTTTTCTTCGAAAACAATCTGGGTGAAATGCTTCAGCTGGCGTTCTCAAAACTCTTGATCGTGAGTCTCCAATACAAAGCTCGAATCGGGACTCATCGCTCCATATTACCCTTCTCCATTGCCCCAAGGTCCAGTTTTGATGTTCACGGGTCCACCTTAAGCGTTTTCTTTTGGCAAAGAAGTTAAAAGTGGTTTTTCTTTTGCCTAAGTGACGGTTTGTTACAAAAATTTATTTTCAAAGGTAAGAAAAAAATAAATTAAAGTAGTAAAACCTACCTTATAAAATTTGTAACCCATTTTCTTCATTTCTCGAATGCAGGTGTCTCTTGAAACTTGCTTTTTAATAACATTTGTCCACTCTAAGCTGATATTTGCTGTCGTAGTACGACGATGTTTTCTTAGGATTTTTCGCAAAACCCTTCTGTCACGATCGGTAGCAATTGATTGCCTTCCGGGTTTCTTCAGAGGGTTCACATTACCGGTCTTCTTAAATAAATTAATTATATTTCGCACTGATGACCTCGAAATTTCATAAGCCGAAACGTTTTTTTAAAACTCTTTTATTATTAAATAACGCATGTCTTCTGATAAGCACTTGCCGCGTGCCATGGTGAACTTTGATTGCGATTGCGGTCAATACATTCTTCACTTGAGACACCCTCATTCAAATAACACAACATTAAACGGTACATATCAAAAGAAATAGACATTATCTAGTTTAGGCCAACTATTTTGCAGCGAGAAACTAGCGGGTCAACTATTTTGCAATAAAAAAAAATGGGTTTACATTTTCAAATTCTGACAAAACCGGTTCATTGTTCGAACTTATCAATTACCTTGTAAAGAAAACATATTCATGAACTGTATTAAGAAAAAAAAAATTGCCTTTTTATTAATTTTGCATAACAACAGCACATTGGAAAATGTTTGTGATGAAATATTGTACTAGGCCAACTATTTTGCGTTTGGGCTCGTATATTCAATACCGACATCCAGCACAGGCGTGCACTGCATTCGCTGCGAGTATGCAAGTACAGCTTATTTTAATATTATAAATAAGTAGAATAAGTTGTAAGTGTTGTCAGTTGTCATTAGTCGATAGTACGGAATAATTAATAAATTTCTTTTGTTAAAATTAAAAGTTTTTTTTTTATCTACGGTGCGGAATACTCCTTAACTATATTATATGTATGTTAATAAATTATAATAACAATAATAATAATAATTTTATATGAATCTAATTCGATTTCCTATTTTTAGAAAATTATTGTTCTTGGGTCTGAGTTAAGCTAAAAAAAATAGTAGGTACAATATTAGATTCAGTAAATCCTTTCACTGGCTTTGATTTGAGTTTAGCAAACAACATTTCATATGAATCGATTGATTAATTTTATAATATCATAGTACCTACATATTATATACCGGATTAAAAAATAATACTGGATTAAAAAGAAAAATTATACTGGCTGAATCTGTATTATAACGGATGGATTTAAACTTGTCAAATTTTTATGACAAGTTCCGCATGCATGCATACATACACTACCGTCCATAATTTTCCGGGCAAACCATATTTCTGTGCAGGTCGATAGTAGACATTATTACATCTCAAAACAGGTAAATGGTTTTAAGAAAATGGAGCGAAATTAAGGCATGAACCGTATAGGGAGTAATGAAACAAAACTGCAAACGTCATTAACTTATCATAAAATCCACCATAAAACAGACATAATTTATTTTTTTTGTACAAAATTTTCCCAACCAACTGCAATTCAGGAATTTTTTGGAAAAAAAACTAGATTTGTATTCTAACTATAAAAGCAGGTTGCGTATTCTTCCGACGCCAGTTAGTCTTGAAACTGCAATATTTAAAGTTAACCGATAAAAAGTTAAAAAAAAAAACTCAAATGAGAAGAAACATGGAAAAAAGTGAAGTTAAACGTTTTGGCATAATAACCTTACATAAAGTGTATTCATCAAAATATCAAAATCAACGGTGCACGATACTATACGTCGCCTTAAAGAATCATCAACTCTTAAGACAAGGAAGGGAAGTGGAAGGTCCAAATTAACTTCAAATTAGGGTGGCCGTGGTGTAGTGGTAACATCATTCCTTGTCACGCTGTTGATTCACGGTTCGAATTCTGATGTCAAGAATCATCTACTTATTTCACATGAAACAATAAAAAAGTCGATCAATTGCGAAAGTCATGTCAATTCTACTGAGAAGGCATAACACTGGCAGTGGGGTGGTCATATGGCTAAAATGCAACTTGATCGTGATGATGACATCAGGAGGACGGACAAAAATACTTCGAATCATAAGCAACGATAATAATAGGGAAAACAATCAAAATACTCCCCAGTTATCTGGACAGCCACCCTTGGAGTTTACAGAAACTTAATACCACCTGAGTTTCAAACTACACCACTCTGTCTGTCTCTCTGTTTCTTCCCCTTTCCACAAAAACGCACGTGTTCTAAAAATTATTATAAGGGTATTCATATCCCCTTTAACACGTGCAAATTATAAAAAAAATCCAATTATAAGATGGCTTAAAGCTCCAGAAATCTGTGCAGAGTTCAACCGTTTGCACTCAAAGCACATACGTATAGTAACGAAGGCAAAAAGGCCTTTAGCTACCGCAGGACCTCACGAAAACCTTTGCTCAGACCTCAAAACAAAATCAAGCGGCTAGATTGGTGAAGAGAGCACCAGGATTAAACATCAACCGACTGGTGGAAAGTCTTATGGACGGACGAATCCAAATTTAAAGTTTCTGTACGTTTACGCTAGGCGGTCTACTAAAGAAAAGATGCTTCCTAACTGTGTGGCCTCAACAATCAAGCATGGCGGTGGTTCAATAATGACCTGGGAATGTTGGTCTTTCGCCGGCTTTGGGGACCTCATACGTATTGATGAAATCATGAAAAAGAAGTACAGATAAATAGTAGTTGACCTTACCATTGTGTTTGCGATTAATAGGCCCCGTCCAAAACATTCTTCCAAGCTTTGCCGAGGATAAGTGGACCAAGAAGAACAGGAAGGAAGACTGAAAAATATGAAATGGTCCACAAAGACCCGAACTCAACCCAATAGAGCTGCTTTGGGACGAATTTGACAGGGAGGTTCGAAGACCTTCAAGTAGCGTGGAGATCAATATCATTGGAAACTATTAAGAATCTAATCGATAGAATGCCTAGATTGATGGTCAAAGTGGTTCAAGTACGACGTGGATTTCTCGACGAAAAAGAGTTTTAATTCTTACCCAAAGCTTTTTATTTATTAGGTTCAATTAATTTGTTCATTTGACTAGATAAATGTACCTTACATTTTTTTTTAGAGATATAGAAATTTCAAATTCAATAAAACACATAAAAGTCGAGGTAATGACCATGGTATTGGTTTTATAGGAAAGTCAATCTTCTGCCATTAGTGCTTAAATATCATTTCGGGCATATGGGCGCCACGATTGACTCGAATAAAGCACAACCTGAAAGTTCAATTTTCAACCACTTTTTCGAGCAGCTGAGGCCGTATATCGGAAATAACGCGACGAATGTTGGCTTCCTAGTCCATCGTCTCTGGTTTATTGGCGTAGAGTAGCAAATTCACATATTCAAACAGAAAATAATCCAAAGGTGTAACATCACACGATCTTGGAGGCCAATTCACAGGTCCAAATGCGGCAATTTTGCTTGTTGACGTAGCCATTCAACCAAAAATGAGCCTCATCGCTGAACCTAATTTTATGGTAAAAATGAGAATCAAGAGCAATCTTGTTTTCGGCACATTTACCATTCACGTACGATGCACACGATGATCAAGCGGCTCATAAACTATCATAAAATCTTTCCGCAAAATATTCCAAAAACTGGATGGACACAGCTTTATTTGCTATGCACAATGGCGAATCAACTCATTCGGGTCCTCCTCAATAGGCGTCTTTACTTTAAACTGGGCTAATGCCTAGAGGGTAAATTGTTATTTGCATTCTAACCTCAAAATTAACGGTACATTTGGTAAATTGCAATTTTCTGCAAAACGCCTCTAACGGTTTCAAACTAAATTTATATCTGAGATAACATGAACGCCTACAATAAGATTGCGTACACAGTTTAACCGAATAGCGACACTTCACTTATTAGCCGATTCACATAAATTAACCATAGGGTTACGGCTTTGACGATTTTATTCGAAGCTTATATCTAAGTCATTTTAGACTATACGTGAGGACATGGCATTCAAATTTTGGTCATATAAAAAAAAAATTGTTTAGCCTTTTAACGCATCTTTTGAAAATTAAAATAGTGTCTCCTCTTTTCGATATTCCATAAATTTGAAATCTAACAATTCACGAACGAACATTTTTCAATCCACCCTATTACCTGAATGAATAGATTACGTAGATACTTTTTGTGCAATGTGGTTTATGTTTATATTATCCCTTGTTAATTTTTATTAAATTCGTCTACATTTGCAATTTTATTAAACGTGACATAGGTATTTCATTCTTTTTGTCAGGTATTTATCTGACATTGTACCCGGGAAAAACTTAAACGTCGGCTATCAACGCAATCAACACTCAAAGAGTCTATGTACCCTGTACTTGCAGAAAAAAAAAAAAAAAGTTTCTTAGCATGCAAGTTGAGCCCGTCTCTCCAAGGAACCCGTACCTCTAAATACCCGAAATACGCAAAAGAAATACCGTTTCCCATCTCTACCTACAGACGGGGAAACAGGCGAATACTCACTTCGCATAATACATACTTGCCTGATGATTTTATACTCTACCTTCTAGTTGGATTCCGAAGTGGACACCTTCCTGCTGGCAATGTTGAAAATGTCGATGCAAATGTAACAAACTCATACTGTAGTCAACGATATGACAGGGCACAACAGAAACATTCGATTCCACCATTGAAGCATTCATTTCATCCCCCCGAAGATTCAGATCCACTAGAAATACACTTCCACCATCAGTCCCGAGGACCAAACATCCGTTCATATTTTGCAACACGGTGTGTTGCGATACCGCATGACTCATGAATTTACAGCATGTAATTTTGTGCTTCAATTCTATGCACCGAATCACTGTTGATTCTTCGACGGAATATATGACGACAAGACCTCCAGGGCAGTCTGTATATTGAATACCGATGGCGATGATGGTATCCGTCAAATAAGGCAATTGGATTTCCGAAACACAGGTTATAATACACATGCCAAATCTATAAATAAGAGAAGTTAAAGAAAATCCGGTTTGGATATGGAAGGAGCTCCTAACCCGTTGCTGTCGTCGAATTCAAATTTCGATATCAATTGCCCGGTCCGCAAGGATGTGATGCGAAGACGTGAACTTTTGGTTAGCCACCCCCATTGGCCTGATTTGATAATCCCACCAAAGACAACACCTAGAAAATGGATATTATTATTAATAAATTAAAGTTTATCGATAGTTATAGTATATTTACCAAAATTCTCTTCGGTATTTTGATTTGCATCAGCTAGACTTTCGGAAAACCGCACTTTCTTCTTTAGAACTAGCTGAGGCTCAAATGGATCCATGTTTATTTTTTTTTATAAAAGTTTAACAAATATACAGATATATTGAGATTTTATGGGGAAATGATCTCAACACAATGCGCGATTCATAATTTCTCAAGTGGAGGTAAGGTAAAATGAAACAATTTTATTTTTGGCAGTTTGTGTTCATAATTTAAAATAAATTGCTTTGAAACAAACACATACTATGTTTCCTTCGTGAATTGAACCCGGGTTGAATTTGAGTTAGCAAATGAGAGCTGAGTTGAGTTAAGCGCCGATCAGAATGCTTCCGATCCGATCCATCATTTAATGTTTCGCCATTATTCAAAATAGTGTAATATGCAAGCTACGGCTCGAGTAGATAAAACAATATTCTGTGAAATTATTTCTTTATTTATTAGTCTCTAGAACAGGTTCACACTATACTATTCTTCGCAATTCTTTTCTTACAAGGTGTCTGTCCTCTCAAATCATTTTATCTCCTTTCAACTACTTAATTCACAAATCCAAACTAATTACTTCTTCTTGTTAAATCTCAACTTTCAATTTATCACAAAATTACAACTTCACCCATTATCACTTTTCTAATCTCTTCGCCACAGTTTAAAAACTACTGCCCCATTTTGATCGCCATCTGTCCTTATATAGCAGAAGTTTCTGATAGCCAGAAACTTCTAGCAAATTCTTCGACCATTGGAACAAGAAAAATTCTGATGTAATAATTCCAAGATGACAATCATTTCGTGCAGTTATAATTCTCTCTTGTTCTCTTTTGTTGACATGAGCTGTGGAGACTTCATCGCAGACACGAACCTCGAATGAAAGGACACTTCGAACCAAAATTCTGTCAGAATGAAAAGACACTTCGGAATTTGTTGCATCATACTTTTAGGGAGCGTAGTTATTATTATGCTGCAATATAATCCTTCATTTCTTAAAGTTAAATTTTTTTTCAATTAGATTATGTTTACTATATAAACTACGATTTGTAGGTCCTTGATCACAACAAATAGCTCCGCGCATATATATCAAGACCTCAATCTCAAGTTGTTTCATAGGCATATTGCTTGGACAAACGACATGATATAAAACTTGCTTAAAATTTCCGAATCATAAAAACACACACAGACTTAGGGCATACATATTGTAGCATAATAATAACTACGCTCCTATGACTATGCAGGAAATTCCGAAGTGACTTTTCATTCTGGCAGAATTTTGGTTCAAACTGTCCTTTCATTCGAGGTTCGTGTCTGGGACGAAGTCTCCACAGCTCAGGTCAACGAAAGAGACGAATAATATCAGGGATAAAAGGGAATTATAACTGCAAGAATTATTTCTCTTGTTCCAGTGGTCGAAGAATTTGCTAGAAGTTTCTGGCTATCAGAAACTTCTGCTATATAAGGACAGATGGCGATTGAGAAAGCAGCAGTAGTTTTTAAACTGTGGCGAAGAGATTAGAAAAGTGATAATGGGCGAAGTTGTAATTTTGTGATAAATTGAAAGCTGAGATTTAACAAGAAGAAGTAATTAGTTTGGGATTTGTGAATTAAGTAATCGAAAGGAGATAAAGTGATTTGAGAGGACAGTGACCATTGTAAGAAAAGAATTGCGAAGAATAATATAGTGTGAACCTGAATTGTTCTAGAGACTAAAAAATAAATAAATAATTTCACAGAATATTGTTTTATCTACTCGAGCCGTAGCTTGCATATTACACTATTTTGAATAATGGCGAAACATTAAATAATGGATCGGATCGGAAGCATTCTGATCGGCGCTTAACTCAACTCAGCTCTCATTTGCTAACTCAAATTCAACCCGGGTTCAATTCACGAAGGAAACATAGTATGTGTTTGTTTCAAAGCAATTTATTTTAAATTATGAACACAAACTGCCAAAAATAAAATTGTTTCATTTTACCTTACCTCCACTTGAGAAATTATGAATCGCGCATTGTGTTGAGATCATTTCCCCATAAAATCTCAATATATCTGTATATTTGTTAAACTTTTATAAAAAAAAATAAACATGGATCCATTTGAGCCTCAGCTAGTTCTAAAGAAGAAAGTGCGGTTTTCCGAAAGTCTAGCTGATGCAAATCAAAATACCGAAGAGAATTTTGGTAAATATACTATAACTATCGATAAACTTTAATTTATTAATAATAATATCCATTTTCTAGGTGTTGTCTTTGGTGGGATTATCAAATCAGGCCAATGGGGGTGGCTAACCAAAAGTTCACGTCTTCGCATCACATCCTTGCGGACCGGGCAATTGATATCGAAATTTGAATTCGACGACAGCAACGGGTTAGGAGCTCCTTCCATATCCAAACCGGATTTTCTTTAACTTCTCTTATTTATAGATTTGGCATGTGTATTATAACCTGTGTTTCGGAAATCCAATTGCCTTATTTGACGGATACCATCATCGCCATCGGTATTCAATATACAGACTGCCCTGGAGGTCTTGTCGTCATATATTCCGTCGAAGAATCAACAGTGATTCGGTGCATAGAATTGAAGCACAAAATTACATGCTGTAAATTCATGAGTCATGCGGTATCGCAACACACCGTGTTGCAAAATATGAACGGATGTTTGGTCCTCGGGACTGATGGTGGAAGTGTATTTCTAGTGGATCTGAATCTTCGGGGGGATGAAATGAATGCTTCAATGGTGGAATCGAATGTTTCTGTTGTGCCCTGTCATATCGTTGACTACAGTATGAGTTTGTTACATTTGCATCGACATTTTCAACATTGCCAGCAGGAAGGTGTCCACTTCGGAATCCAACTAGAAGGTAGAGTATAAAATCATCAGGCAAGTATGTATTATGCGAAGTGAGTATTCGCCTGTTTCCCCGTCTGTAGGTAGAGATGGGAAACGGTATTTCTTTTGCGTATTTCGGGTATTTAGAGGTACGGGTTCCTTGGAGAGACGGGCTCAACTTGCATGCTAAGAAACTTTTTTTTTTTTTTTCTGCAAGTACAGGGTACATAGACTCTTTGAGTGTTGATTGCGTTGATAGCCGACGTTTAAGTTTTTCCCGGGTACAATGTCAGATAAATACCTGACAAAAAGAATGAAATACCTATGTCACGTTTAATAAAATTGCAAATGTAGACGAATTTAATAAAAATTAACAAGGGATAATATAAACATAAACCACATTGCACAAAAAGTATCTACGTAATCTATTCATTCAGGTAATAGGGTGGATTGAAAAATGTTCGTTCGTGAATTGTTAGATTTCAAATTTATGGAATATCGAAAAGAGGAGACACTATTTTAATTTTCAAAAGATGCGTTAAAAGGCTAAACAATTTTTTTTTTATATGACCAAAATTTGAATGCCATGTCCTCACGTATAGTCTAAAATGACTTAGATATAAGCTTCGAATAAAATCGTCAAAGCCGTAACCCTATGGTTAATTTATGTGAATCGGCTAATAAGTGAAGTGTCGCTATTCGGTTAAACTGTGTACGCAATCTTATTGTAGGCGTTCATGTTATCTCAGATATAAATTTAGTTTGAAACCGTTAGAGGCGTTTTGCAGAAAATTGCAATTTACCAAATGTACCGTTAATTTTGAGGTTAGAATGCAAATAACAATTTACCCTCTAGGCATTAGCCCAGTTTAAAGTAAAGACGCCTATTGAGGAGGACCCGAATGAGTTGATTCGCCATTGTGCATAGCAAATAAAGCTGTGTCCATCCAGTTTTTGGAATATTTTGCGGAAAGATTTTATGATAGTTTATGAGCCGCTTGATCATCGTGTGCATCGTACGTGAATGGTAAATGTGCCGAAAACAAGATTGCTCTTGATTCTCATTTTTACCATAAAATTAGGTTCAGCGATGAGGCTCATTTTTGGTTGAATGGCTACGTCAACAAGCAAAATTGCCGCATTTGGACCTGTGAATTGGCCTCCAAGATCGTGTGATGTAACACCTTTGGATTATTTTCTGTTTGAATATGTGAATTTGCTACTCTACGCCAATAAACCAGAGACGATGGACTAGGAAGCCAACATTCGTTATACGGCCTCAGCTGCTCGAAAAAGTGGTTGAAAATTGAACTTTCAGGTTGTGCTTTATTCGAGTCAATCGTGGCGCCCATATGCCCGAAATGATATTTTAGCACTAATGGCAGAAGATTGACTTTCCTATAAAACCAATACCATGGTCATTACCTCGACTTTTATGTGTTTTATTGAATTTGAAATTTCTATATCTCTAAAAAAAAATGTAAGGTACATTTATCTAGTCAAATGAACAAATTAATTGAACCTAATAAATAAAAAGCTTTGGGTAAGAATTAAAACTCTTTTTCGTCGAGAAATCCACGTCGTACTTGAACCACTTTGACCATCAATCTAGGCATTCTATCGATTAGATTCTTAATAGTTTCCAATGATATTGATCTCCACGCTACTTGAAGGTCTTCGAACCTCCCTGTCAAATTCGTCCCAAAGCAGCTCTATTGGGTTGAGTTCGGGTCTTTGTGGACCATTTCATATTTTTCAGTCTTCCTTCCTGTTCTTCTTGGTCCACTTATCCTCGGCAAAGCTTGGAAGAATGTTTTGGACGGGGCCTATTAATCGCAAACACAATGGTAAGGTCAACTACTATTTATCTGTACTTCTTTTTCATAATTTCATCAATACGTATGAGGTCCCCAAAGCCGGCGAAAGACCAACATTCCCAGATCATTATTGAACCACCGCCATGCTTGATTGTTGAGGCCACACAGTTAGGAAGCATCTTTTCTTTAGTAGACCGCCTAGCGTAAACGTACAGAAACTTTAAATTTGGATTCGTCCGTCCATAAGACTTTCCACCAGTCGGTTGATGTTTAATCCTGGTGCTCTCTTCACCAATCTAGCCGCTTGATTTTGTTTTGAGGTCTGAGCAAAGGTTTTCGTGAGGTCCTGTGGTAGCTAAATGCCTTTTTGCCTTTGTTACTATACGTATGTGCTTTGAGTGCAAACGGTTGAACTCTGCACAGATTTCTGGAGCTTTAAGCCATCGATCCCGTTGCTTATAATTGGATTTTTTTTATAATTTGCACGTGTTAAGGGGGATATGAATACCCTTATAATAATTTTTAGAACACGTGCGTTTTTGTGGAAAGGGGAAGAAACAGAGAGAAAGACAGAGTGGTGTAGTTTGAAACTCAGGTGGTATTAAGTTTCTGTAAACTCCAAGGGTGGCTGTCCAGATAACTGGGGAGAATTATAACTGCAAGAATTATTTCTCTTGTTCCAGTGGTCGAAGAATTTGCTAGAAGTTTCTGGCTATCAGAAACTTCTGCTATATAAGGACAGATGGCGATCAAAAAAGAGACACAGTTGGTTTAGAACCGTGGCGAAGAGATTGGAAAAGTGATAATGGGCGAAGTTGTAATTTGGTGATAAATTGAAAGTTGAGAGTGAACAAGAAAAAGTAATTAGTTTGGATTTGTGAATTAAGTAATTGAAAGGAGATAAAGTGATTTGAGAGGAAAGAGACATTGTAAGAAAAGAATTTGCAAAGAATAGTATAGTGTGAACTTGAATTGTTCTATAGAGTAGAAAATAAAGAAATAATTTCACAGAATAATTGTTTTATCTACTCGAGCCGTAGCCTGCATATTACATTGGTGTCAGAAGCTGGGATAAAACTTATTCTGTGAATAACTATTTCCGTGGTGTGAAATTGCACAAGAAAAAAAAAAAAAAAAAAAAAAAAAAAAACGATTTCTGCGTTGAGTTAATTAGTTGCGCAAAATGGGTCGCAAGTTGGGAAAACTAACTATAATTCAACTAAAGGCAGAACTCAGTAAGCGGAATCTCGACACAACTGGGGGAAAAGATGCCCTACTGATTCGGCTGGAAGAAGCAGTAACGCAGGAAGGTGAAAATCCGCATGACATAGAGTTTGACGTGGAAGAGGAACCAGCAAGTACAGTAGCCGACCCGGGTATAACAAGTCTGCTCCTGCAACTTAAGTCAGTCATGGACGAACAAAAGAAAGCAATAGAAGATCAAAGTCATAAGCTCGATGACCAAAGGAATTCTCTAGAACTTAAGTTGGATGAACAAAAGAAAGCAATGGACGAACAAAAGAATTCTCTAGATGCTCTGGAAAGTAAACTTGATGAGCAAAACAAGAACTTGGAATCCAAATTCGAAGTGATCGAAGAGAAAATCGAGAAGGTCGAGACGCAACTCGAAAAAGTCGAAACTAGATTCGATGAAAACTTTGAGAAGCATGAAACTCAGTTCGGGAAAATAGAGACTCAGTTCGAAAAAGTAGAAAAACAAGTCGAAAATCTTACTAAGGAACTCAGCAACGTGAAGAGACAGAAAGCACGGGAATATTCCACCGACGGTCTGAGAAGAAAGGAGATGCAGCCTCCTATCTTCGATGGTCAAACATCATGGCCAATTTATAAAAGGCAATTCGAAGCGGCCGCAATGACCAATAGCTGGGACGATGAAGAGAAGTCTATTGCACTCACGCTTGCACTGAGGGGTCCAGCTGCGGAGCTCTTGCAGACCATCCCGGAAGATAAACAGCAGAACTACGACTCTCTGGTTCAGGCTATCGAGATGCGGTTTGGGGATGAACACATGCAGCAGGTGTACAGGGTTCAGCTGCGTAGTCGAGTCCAGAAAAGGGGGGAAACGCTCCAACAGTTGCAAGCGGATATAGAGCGACTAGCCCATCTTTCATACCCTAAAGCCGGTGAGGAGCTTATCAACGAAATGGCGGTGGAAGCTTTTATTCAGGCCATAGAGGACAGACAACTGCAAATGGCTGTAAGGATGGCTGAAAAGCGAACACTCCCCGAGGCATTGGCATTCGCTTTGTCAATGAAGGCTGCGGAGCAAGCATACCAGGGAATACACCGTGTCAGGGAAATGTCCGTCGTGGAATGCTCATGCCAGAGAACAGCCGTCATGGATGAAGACAGAGCTCGCGGAAGTCAAATCCGTTGCTGGAATTGCAACCAAACCGGACACCTACAACGGCAGTGCAGAAGTGCACCTAGACGAGGAAATTGTCCACATTGCGGAAGTAGGAGAAGCAGAGAGGAAGCATCCTGTCGGTCAGACTTCCCAAAACCAGCAGTCGGGGGATGCGTAAGGACCAACTTCGCGGGGCAGAAGTTGGTTACTGGAATCGAGGCCCCCAGGACCACCATTCAAGTTTCGCAAACCAAACGGGGTAACAAGAGCCTGACAGTGGAGGCACTAATCAACAAGAAGAAGTGCGTAGCCACCATCGACACAGGTGCCACCGCCTCCATTGTAAGAAGAGATATCGTCAAAGGCTCCTGGCTGCACAACACCAACAGCTACTGCCTGAAGCCTGCAACAGGGGAAATGGCGAAGGTATTTGGAGAAGTTCGTCTTACGATTACTCTGGCAGGACTGACGTTCGCCCATGCGTTTCTGGTGGCAGACATATGCGACGAGTGCATCATCGGAATAGACTTCATGAAAGCAAATGAAGTAATCTTGGACATCGGGATGCAAGTACTGAGGTATCGAAATGTGGAGATTCCGATGGTGTACGGAAATGAGAATGCCGTAACTCTCAGGACAGTCATCAGCAAAGACGAAGTTTTGCCGCCGTCTTCAGAGACAATCATTTGGACGAAGCTGGAAGGTGATCTTGGGAGCCACCGATTCTACATAGTAGAACCAGACCCAGAGAAGAATTCTCAAGACTACATCGTGGGAAAGACGTTAGTCGAACCAAAGAACACCATGGTTCCAGTGAGAGTTTTGAACGCAAGACCACACACTGTCAAACTAAGGCGAGGGGAGGTGACTGGAAAATGCACGCCGATTACCGCCGTCGCAACAATATCTGAACGTGATGCTCCAAAACCTCTCCCATCACCTTGGACAGCGGAAACGAGAGAGACGATTCTCCAGTCCAGTGAGCTGAATCAGGAGCAGCGAACTATGGCAGAGAATCTTATCAATGAGTACGCTGATGTATTTGCCGCACAGGACGGAGAATACGGCCGAACACACCTGGTACAACATCGAATAGACACTGGTGATACTAGACCAATTCGTCAGCCTGCTAGGCGCCTTCCATTGGCAAAGCAGACAGAAGTTGCAGAGATGGTGTCGGCAATGGAGAAAGAAGGTCTGATTGAAAGTTCCAAAAGTCCGTGGGCATCACCGGTTGTACTGGTTAAGAAGAAAGATGGCAGCACGCGGTTCTGCGTGGACTATCGGCAGCTCAATTACGTCACCAAGAAAGACAGCTACCCTCTGCCACGGATTGACGACACGCTAGACACACTATCAGGAGCCCGATGGTTTTCCACTCTCGACTTGAAGAGTGGCTACTGGCAGGTACAGATCCATCCAGAAGACCGGGAGAAAACCGCCTTCACCGCAGGAAATGGGCTATGGCAATTCACGGTAATGCCATTCGGGCTGTGCAATGCTCCGGCGACTTTCGAGCGATTGATGGAATGTGTCCTGCAAGGGTTAACATGGAAAACCTGTTTGGTATACTTGGATGATGTCATCGTCGTAGGAAAAACGTTTGCGCAACACCGAGACAATCTAAGGGATGTGTTTCAAAGGCTTCGAAGTGCCCACCTGAAGCTCAACCCCAAGAAGTGCGCCCTGTTTAGAGCGGAAGTCAAGTACCTGGGACACATAATTTCAGCGAAAGGAGTGAGAACCGATCCGGAGAAGGTCGAAGCGGTGAAAAACTGGCCAGTCCCCAAAGACAAACACCAACTAAGGAGCTTCCTGGGCCTAGCCACCTACTACAGACGGTTCGTGAAGGATTTTGCCGGGATCGCAAAGAACCTGCACCAGTTGACGGAAAAGGGAAAACAATTCAAATGGTCAATTGAGTGCGAGAAGAGCTTCAAGGCACTTAAACAACGGCTATGCGATGCCCCGATACTGGCTTACCCCACTCCCGGGGAAACGTTCGTTGTGGATGCAGATGCTAGTAATGTCGGGGTAGGAGCCGTACTCTCCCAGGTGCATGACGGCCAAGAGAAGGTGGTTGCGTACTTCAGCAAGGTGCTCTCTAAGCCAGAAAGGAACTACTGCGTGACAAGGCGGGAACTTCTAGCTTTGATCTTGGCTACGAAGCATTTTCACAAATACCTCTACGGGAGGAAGTTCGTTCTTCGCACAGACCATGCAGCATTAAAATGGCTATTACAGTTCAAGAGTCCTGAGGGTCAGGTCGCAAGATGGATCGAAAGGCTGCAAATCTACGACTACGAAATACAGCATCGTAAAGGAAAACTCCACTCTAATGCGGATGCACTGTCCCGGAGACCATGCAGAACGGATTGTAAACATTGTGCGCGTCAGGAAGAACGGGAGCTGGTTTCCATCCAAAGAATGAGATCCGAACCTATCGCCGGCTGGAGCGTAGATGAGATCCGGAACGCTCAGAAGGAAGACCCCGATATCGAGCCGATTCTGGCCTGGAAGGAGAACATGGAGAAACCGGATCATCAGGACATCTCTCACAGAAGCCCGACCTTAAAGGCATATTTTGCGCAGTGGGACTCCCTCCATGTCCAAGAAGGTGTTCTGAGAAGAAAATGGGAATCCTCCGACGGAAAATCGTTTGTAATGCAGCTTGTAGTACCGCGGACGAGGGTCAAGGAGGTGTTACAGGAAATGCATGGCGGGGCGACCGGAGGCCACTTGGGAGTGAATAAGACGCTAGAAAAGGTACGAGAACGTTTTTATTGGTTAAAAGCGAAGGAAGATATCGAAGACTGGTGCAGAAAATGCGACGTGTGTGCAGCTAGCAAGGGTCCGAGAATCAAAACTCGAGGTAAGATGCACCAATACAACGTGGGAGCACCTTTCGAACGAATCGCCATTGACATCGCAGGGCCCTTTCCGGAAACCGACAATGGTAATCGGTATATACTCGTAGTGATGGACTACTTCAGTAAGTGGCCGGAAGCGTTTCCGATCCCTAACCAGGAAGCCAGAACCGTGGCGGAGCAGATCGTCTACAATTGGGTTAGCAGATTCGGTGTGCCCTTGGAATTGCATTCTGACCAAGGGCGGAACTTCGAGTCAAGAATCTTCCAAGAGATGTGTCAACTACTCGGAATCAAAAAGACAAGGACAACCCCGCTTCATCCACAGTCGGACGGTATGGTGGAGCGTTTCAATAGGACTTTGGACGAACATCTCTCGAAGGTCGTAGGTGACTACCAACGGGATTGGGACCGGCAGATTCCCTTGTTTTTGATGGCCTATAGAAGTGCCGTGCATAGCACTACTCGACATACGCCGTTCGAAATCTTATTTGGTGGAATAGCTCGTTTACCCAGTGAGGTGAAATTTGGATCTCCTACCAATGAGCCCAGAAATGAAGAAGAGTACGTGGCGGACCTTAGGGAAAGGCTTAGGGACATACACCAAAGGACCAGAAGCCAGATTAAGATGACGAGCGACCGCATGAAGACCAGGTATGATGCCAAGGCAACAACGTCAGGATTCCAGGAAGGAGATCTGGTGTGGCTGTATAATCCCCATCGCCAAAAGGGGAAATCACCTAAGTTACAGCGGAACTGGGAAGGTCCCTACAGAATAGTAACCCGCATCAACGATGTTGTCTACCGCATCCAGCGAGGACCAAGGGCCAAAATGAAAGTGGTTCATGTGGACCGACTGAGTCGATACAATGGCCGAAATGAGGATGCACTTGTTCGGGACGAACACGTCTAAGAGGGGGGCAGTGTAGCATAATAATAACTACGCGCCTATGTCTATGCAGCAAATTCCGAAGTGACTTTCCATTCTGGCAGAATTTTGGTTCAAACTGTCCTTCATTCGAGGTTCGTGTCTGGGACGAAGTCTCCACAGCTCATGTCAACGAAAGAGACAAATAATATTAGGGATAATATTAGGGATAATATTAGGGAATTATAACTGCAAGAATTATTTCTCTTGTTCCAGTGGTCGAAGAATTTGCTAGAAGTTTCTAGCTATCAGAAACTTCTGCTATATAAGGACAGATGGCGATCAAAAAAGAGACACAGTTGGTTTAGAACCGTGGCGAAGAGATTGGAAAAGTGATAATGGGCGAAGTTGTAATTTGGCGATAAATTGAAAGTTGAGAGTGAACAAGAAAAAGTAATTAGTTTGGATTTGTGAATTAAGTAATTGAAAGGAGATAAAGTGATTTGAGAGGAAAGAGACCTTGTAAGAAAAGAATTGCGAAGAATAGTGTGAACCTGAATTGTTCTATAGACTCGAAAATAAAGAAATAATTTCACAGAATAATTGTTTTATCTACTCGAGCCGTAGCCTGCATATTACAATATTTTGATGAATGCACTTTATGTAAGGTTATTATGCCAAAACGTTTAACTTCACTTTTTTCCATGTTTCTTCTCATTTGAGTTTTTTTTTTTAACTTTTTATCGGTTAACTTTAAATATTGAAGTTTCAAGACTAACTGGCGTCGGAAGAATACGCAACCTGCTTTTATAGTTAGAATACAAATCTAGTTTTTTTTCCAAAAAATTCCTGAATTGCTGTTGGTTAGGAAAATTTTGTACAAAAAAAATAAATTATGTCTGTTTTATGGTGGATTTTATGATAAGTTAATGACGTTTGCAGTTTTGTTTCATTACTCCCTATACGGTTCATGCCTTAATTTCGCTCCATTTTCTTAAAACCATTTACCTGTTTTGAGATGTAATAATGTCTACTATCGACCTGCACAGATAGATAAATATATAATCTTGGGAAATTTGGTTTGCCCGGAAAATTATGGACGGTAGTGTATGTATGCATGCATGCGGAACTTGTCATAAAAATTTGACAAGTTTAAATCCATCCGTTATAATACAGATTCAGCCAGTATAATTTTTCTTTTTAATCCAGTATTATTTTTTAATCCGGTATATAATATTGTAATATGCAAGCTACGGCTCAAGTAGATAAAACAATTATTCTGTGAAATTATTTCTTTATTTTCGAGTCTATAGAACAATTCAGGTTCACACTATTCTTCGCAATTCTTTTCTTACAAGGTCTCTTTCCTCTCAAATCACTTTATCTCCTTTCAATTACTTAATTCACAAATCCAAATTAATTACTTTTTCTTGTTTACTCTCAACTTTCAATTTATCACCAAATTACAACTTCGCCCATTATCACTTTTCCAATCTCTTCGCCACGGTTCTAAACCAACTGTCCTTTTTTTGATCGCCATCTGTCCTTATATAGCAGAAGTTTCTGATAGCCAGAAACTTCTAGCAAATTCTTCGACCACTGGAACAAGAGAAATAATTCTTGCAGTTATAATTCCCTTTTATCCCTAATATTATTCGTCTCTTTCGTTGACATGAGCTGTGGAGACTTCGTCCCCGACACGAACCTCGAATGAAGGACAGTTTGAACCAAAATTCTGCCAGAATGGAAAGTCACTTCGGAATTTGCTGCATAGACATAGGCGCGTAGTTATTATTATGCTACAATATGTAGGTACTATGATATTGTAATATGCGAGCTACGGCTCGAGTAGATAAAACAATTATTCTGTGAAATTATTTCTTTATTTTCTACTCTATAGAACAATTCAAGTTCACACTATACTATTCTTCGCAATTCTTTTCTTACAAGGTCTCTTTCCTCTCAAATCACTTTATCTCCTTTCAATTACTTAATTCACAAATTCAAACTAATTACTTTTTCTTGTTTACTCTCAACTTTCAATTTATCACCAAATTACAACTTCGCCCATTATCACTTTTCCAATCTCTTCGCCACGGTTCTAAAACCAACTGTATTTTTTTGATCGCCATCTGTCCTTATATAGCAGAAGTTTCTGATAGCCAGAAACTTCTAGCAAATTCTTCGACCACTGGAACAAGAGAAATAATTCTTGCAGTTATAATTCCCTAATATTATCCCTAATATTATTTGTCTCTTTCGTTGACATGAGCTGTGGAGACTTCGTCCCAGACACGAACCTCGAATGAAGGACAGTTTGAACCAAAAATTCTGCCAGAATGGAAAGTCACTTCGGAATTTGCTGCATAGACATAGGCGCGTAGTTATTATTATGCTACACTGCCCCCCTCTTAGACGTGTTCGTCCCGAACAAGTGCATCCTCATTTCGGCCATTGTATCGACTCAGTCGGTCCACATGAACCACTTTCATTTTGGCCCTTGGTCCTCGCTGGATGCGGTAGACAACATCGTTGATGCGGGTTACTATTCTGTAGGGACCTTCCCAGTTCCGCTGTAACTTAGGTGATTTCCCCTTTTGGCGATGGGGATTATACAGCCACACCAGATCTCCTTCCTGGAATCCTGACGTTGTTGCCTTGGCATCATACCTGGTCTTCATGCGGTCGCTCGTCATCTTAATCTGGCTTCTGGTCCTTTGGTGTATGTCCCTAAGCCTTTCCCTAAGGTCCGCCACGTACTCTTCTTCATTTCTGGGCTCATTGGTAGGAGATCCAAATTTCACCTCACTGGGTAAACGAGCTATTCCACCAAATAAGATTTCGAACGGCGTATGTCGAGTAGTGCTATGCACGGCACTTCTATAGGCCATCAAAAACAAGGGAATCTGCCGGTCCCAATCCCGTTGGTAGTCACCTACGACCTTCGAGAGATGTTCGTCCAAAGTCCTATTGAAACGCTCCACCATACCGTCCGACTGTGGATGAAGCGGGGTTGTCCTTGTCTTTTTGATTCCGAGTAGTTGACACATCTCTTGGAAGATTCTTGACTCGAAGTTCCGCCCTTGGTCAGAATGCAATTCCAAGGGCACACCGAATCTGCTAACCCAATTGTAGACGATCTGCTCCGCCACGGTTCTGGCTTCCTGGTTAGGGATCGGAAACGCTTCTGGCCACTTACTGAAGTAGTCCATCACTACGAGTATATACCGATTACCATTGTCGGTTTCCGGAAAGGGCCCTGCGATGTCAATGGCGATTCGTTCGAAAGGTGCTCCCACGTTGTATTGGTGCATCTTACCTCGAGTTTTGATTCTCGGACCCTTGCTAGCTGCACACACGTCGCATTTTCTGCACCAGTCTTCGATATCTTCCTTCGCTTTTAACCAATAAAAACGTTCTCGTACCCTTTCTAGCGTCTTATTCACTCCCAAGTGGCCTCCGGTCGCCCCGCCATGCATTTCCTGTAACACCTCCTTGACCCTCGTCCGCGGTACTACAAGCTGCATTACAAACGATTTTCCGTCGGAGGATTCCCATTTTCTTCTCAGAACACCTTCTTGGACATGGAGGGAGTCCCACTGCGCAAAATATGCCTTTAAGGTCGGGCTTCTGTGAGAGATGTCCTGATGATCCGGTTTCTCCATGTTCTCCTTCCAGGCCAGAATCGGCTCGATATCGGGGTCTTCCTTCTGAGCGTTCCGGATCTCATCTACGCTCCAGCCGGCGATAGGTTCGGCTCTCATTCTTTGGATGGAAACCAGCTCCCGTTCTTCCTGACGCGCACAATGTTTACAATCCGTTCTGCATGGTCTCCGGGACAGTGCATCCGCATTAGAGTGGAGTTTTCCTTTACGATGCTGTATTTCGTAGTCGTAGATTTGCAGCCTTTCGATCCATCTTGCGACCTGACCCTCAGGACTCTTGAACTGTAATAGCCATTTTAATGCTGCATGGTCTGTGCGAAGAACGAACTTCCTCCCGTAGAGGTATTTGTGAAAATGCTTCGTAGCCAAGATCAAAGCTAGAAGTTCCCGCCTTGTCACGCAGTAGTTCCTTTCTGGCTTAGAGAGCACCTTGCTGAAGTACGCAACCACCTTCTCTTGGCCGTCATGCACCTGGGAGAGTACGGCTCCTACCCCGACATTACTAGCATCTGCATCCACAACGAACGTTTCCCCGGGAGTGGGGTAAGCCAGTATCGGGGCATCGCATAGCCGTTGTTTAAGTGCCTTGAAGCTCTTCTCGCACTCAATTGACCATTTGAATTGTTTTCCCTTTTCCGTCAACTGGTGCAGGTTCTTTGCGATCCCGGCAAAATCCTTCACGAACCGTCTGTAGTAGGTGGCTAGGCCCAGGAAGCTCCTTAGTTGGTGTTTGTCTTTGGGGACTGGCCAGTTTTTCACCGCTTCGACCTTCTCCGGATCGGTTCTCACTCCTTTCGCTGAAATCATGTGTCCCAGGTACTTGACTTCCGCTCTAAACAGGGCGCACTTCTTGGGGTTGAGCTTCAGGTGGGCACTTCGAAGCCTTTGAAACACATCCCTTAGATTGTCTCGGTGTTGCGCAAACGTTTTTCCTACGACGATGACATCATCCAAGTATACCAAACAGGTTTTCCATGTTAACCCTTGCAGGACACATTCCATCAATCGCTCGAAAGTCGCCGGAGCATTGCACAGCCCGAATGGCATTACCGTGAATTGCCATAGCCCATTTCCTGCGGTGAAGGCGGTTTTCTCCCGGTCTTCTGGATGGATCTGTACCTGCCAGTAGCCACTCTTCAAGTCGAGAGTGGAAAACCATCGGGCTCCTGATAGTGTGTCTAGCGTGTCGTCAATCCGTGGCAGAGGGTAGCTGTCTTTCTTGGTGACGTAATTGAGCTGCCGATAGTCCACGCAGAACCGCGTGCTGCCATCTTTCTTCTTAACCAGTACAACCGGTGATGCCCACGGACTTTTGGAACTTTCAATCAGACCTTCTTTCTCCATTGCCGACACCATCTCTGCAACTTCTGTCTGCTTTGCCAATGGAAGGCGCCTAGCAGGCTGACGAATTGGTCTAGTATCACCAGTGTCTATTCGATGTTGTACCAGGTGTGTTCGGCCGTATTCTCCGTCCTGTGAGGCAAATACATCAGCGTACTCATTGATAAGATTCTCTGCCATAGTTCGCTGCTCCTGATTCAGCTCACTGGACTGGAGAATCGTCTCTCTCGCTTCCGCTGTCCAAGGTGATGGGAGAAGTTTTGGAGCATCACGTTCAGATATTGTTGCGACGGCGGTAATCGGCGTGCATTTTCCAGTCACCTCCCCTCGCCTTAGTTTGACAGTGTGTGGTCTTGCGTTCAAAACCCTCACTGGAACCATGGTGTTCTTTGGTTCGACTAACGTCTTTCCCACGATGTAGTCTTGAGAATTCTTCTCTGGGTCTGGTTCTACTATGTAGAATCGGTGGCTCCCAAGATCACCTTCCAGCTTCGTCCAAATGATTGTCTCTGAAGACGGCGGCAAAACTTCGTCTTTGCTGATGACTGTCCTGAGAGTTACGGCATTCTCATTTCCGTACACCATCGGAATCTCCACATTTCGATACCTCAGTACTTGCATCCCGATGTCCAAGATTACTTCATTTGCTTTCATGAAGTCTACTCCGATGATGCACTCGTCGCATATATCTGCCACCAGAAACGCATGGGAGAACGTCAGTCCTGCCAGAGTAATCGTAAGACGAACTTCTCCAAATACCTTCGCCATTTCCCCTGTTGCAGTCTTCAGGCAGTAGCTGTTGGTGTTGTGCAGCCAGGAGCTTTTGACGATATCTCTTCTTACAATGGAGGCAGTGGCACCTGTGTCGATGGTGGCTACGCACTTCTTCTCGTTGATTAGTGCCTCCACTGTCAGGCTCTTGTTACCCCGTTTGGTTTGCGAAACTTGAATGGTGGTCCTGGGGGCCTCGATTCCAGTAACCAACTTCTGCCCCGCGAAGTTGGTCCTTACGCATCTCCCGACTGCTGGTTTTGGGAAGTCTGACCGACAGGATGCTTCCTCTCTGCTTCTCCTACTTCCGCAATGTGGACAATTTCCTCGTCTAGGTGCACTTCTGCACTGCCGTTGTAGGTGTCCGGTTTGGTTGCAATTCCAGCAACGGATTTGACTTCCGCGAGCTTTGACGGCTGTTCTCTGGCATGAGCATTCCACGACGGACATTTCCCTGACACGGTGTATTCCCTGGTATGCTTGGTCCGCAGCCTTCATTGACAAAGCGAATGCCAATGCCTCGGGGAGTGTTCGCTTTTCAGCCATCCTTACAGCCATTTGCAGTTGTCTGTCCTCTATGGCCTGAATAAAAGCTTCCACCGCCATTTCGTTGATAAGCTCCTCACCGGCTTTAGGGTATGAAAGATGGGCTAGTCGCTCTATATCCGCTTGCAACTGTTGGAGCGTTTCCCCCCTTTTCTGGACTCGACTACGCAGCTGAACCCTGTACACCTGCTGCATGTGTTCATCCCCAAACCGCATCTCGATAGCCTGAACCAGAGAGTCGTAGTTCTGCTGTTTATCTTCCGGGATGGTCTGCAAGAGCTCCGCAGCTGGACCCCTCAGTGCAAGTGTGAGTGCAATGGACTTCTCTTCATCGTCCCAGCTATTGGTCATTGCGGCCGCTTCGAATTGCCTTTTATAAATTGGCCATGATGTTTGACCATCGAAGATAGGAGGCTGCATCTCCTTTCTTCTCAGACCGTCAGTGGAATATTCCCGTGCTTTCTGTCTCTTCACGTTGCTGAGCTCCTTAGCAAGATTTTCGACTTGCTTTCCTACTATCTCGAATTGCGTATCCACTTTTTCAAACTGAGTCTCTATCTTCCCGAACTGAGTTTCATGTTTCTCAAAATTTTCATCGAATCTAATTTCGACTTTTTCGAGTTGCGACTCGACCTTCTCGATTTTTTCTTCGATCACTTCGAATTTGGATTCCAAGTTCTTGTTTTGCTCATCAAGTTTACTTTCCAGAGCATCTAGAGAATTCTTTTGTTCGTCCATTGCTTTCTTTTGTTCGTCCATTGCTTTCTTTTGTTCGTCCAGCTTAAGTTCTAGAGAATTCCTTTGGTCGCCCATTGCTTTCTTTTGTTCGTCCATCGCTTTCTTTTGTTCATCCAGCTTAAGTTCTAGAGAATTCTTTTGTTCGTCCATTGCTTTCTTTTGTTCGTCCAGCTTAAGTTCTAGAGAATTCCTTTGGTCATCGAGCTTATGACTTTGATCTTCTATTGCTTTCTTTTGTTCGTCCATGACTAACTTAAGTTGCAGGAGCAGACTTGTTATACCCGGGTCGGCTACTGTACTTGCTGGTTCCTCTTCC